>CM008282.1:42571364-43171364 GCA_002319775.1 Fagopyrum tataricum
GGGGATCGATGCACGATCGATTGCCATTTTTTCCTACTCCTATAGGCTACTTAACTGTATATCATTAGTTTATATTTGCAAATTGCTGCATAAACACATGCAGAACTGATTATATGACTAAACAATCTCATATATATATTATGATTTGTGAGTTGTGACTGTACCATGTATGTATATATATATATATATATATATATATATATGCATAAGCTCGATCGCGAGTCCCAATTCAATAACACAGTTATACAGTACTTTTAAGTTTTAAGTAGTGCATGTTGGCTGTGCTCATCGATCAGTAGCTTGTAAGTTGTTTCATCTTTCACAACATGCTCTTTCTAATTTATCTATACCATACTTTGATTGTGTTATTTGTGTAGGTAGAACGCAATCCAAACGTTAAAGACCATTCGTGTTCATGAATGTTAAAGTGCATCGTGATAGTGTGTGATTAATCTGAACGTTAATGTTTATTTTGATCCTCGTGTCAAGCTGTCTGGTGCATGTGAGTAGTGATGTCAAATGAACGTTAATTTTCATTTCAATCCTCATGGCAAACTGGCCAGACAAACTCAGCGCAGCTAGATCGTTAACGATAAAGTAGTACTCAAGTAATACTAATTAAATAATTTGTTGAATATATTATTTGATTCATATCACTTTTAGTCTTAGCCATTGTTTAATTTTTATCTAACATTTGAGATAGGTACTTACTCCCTATCGTAATTTCACAATATTAATGGTTCTAGCTGTAACTCAATTACTCTATATATATAGAGAGAGAGGTTTGTTCCTATTTTTAACATGTTTTGTTCCTATCAAGATTTTAATGGCAGAAGAAGTACTATACATGGATGAGAGGCTGTACAAAGCAGCATCGACAGGCGACACCATCCCAGAAGACATAAGTAACGAGAGCTTCAGATCCCAAACACCCATTAATCACCACAACGTCCTCCACGTGGCAGCACAGTATGCCAGCAATGAATTCATCATATCAACTTGCAACCGACTAGGTGCAGATCGTCATCACCTTGTTTGTCAACGGAATTCACAAGGTGAGACTCTGCTGCATCTCGCAGCTGAATATGGAGATATAGAGACTGTCCGAGCTCTACTCAACGCCCATGATGATGATGACGGCGTGCAAGGAAAGGTCGTTCCGTTTGTTAATCCAAGGAAGCCTTGTTGGAGCGAGAGGGACAATAAGGGAAACACCCCTCTTCATAAGGCTCTCAGATTCAACCGCCATGAAATTGTCATTTCATTGCTGGATAAGGATATTCGGGTCGCTTCTTTTGATAATAATGCAGGTGAGAGCCTGGCATACCTTGCCGCAGAGAGCTATTGCAACTCGGTTTTGGAGAGACTTCTGGATTTAGATCGGGACAACGAACAAACTGCTATTCATTCTGCTAGGAGGTTCAATGGTAAGTCATGTTCGGTTTATTTTCAACTCTTTTTTTTAATAAGCATTGATTCTTTAGGTAATGATTGAGTTTAGGCTCTAGATCTTTCCGGTTTCAGCTTCTAATTGATGATTGATGTTGCATGCAGATGAGATCATTTTGAGAAGGTTAATAGGGATGAGAGGAGCCTATTGAAAGCTCAAGACAATAAAGGAAAGACCGTAGTTCACTATGCTGCAGAAGAAAATAGAGTTGCCGTTGTAAGGATACTGCTAACTGCTAATTGCTCACTAGCTTACTTGCATGACAACGAAGGTCATACTCCTTTACACATAGCATCCATCAAGGGTTTGTTTGAAATGGTAGAGACAATCTTGGAATTGTCTCCACAATCATTAGAGATTCGTGATAATCATGGTAAAACCGTTCTTCACGTTGCAGAGATGAACATTGATTTTCTACAAAAATGTCTTGGGAGGACAAGAATGAAGTTTCTCGTTAATCGAATTGACCACGACGGCAACACGCCTTTGCACGTCGCATTGATCAACTCTAAACCCGATGTTGCAATTGAGCTACTAATCTCAAAAAATGGCTGGAATTGGATATTGAAGAACAATGAGGGATTTAATGCGTATGATTTATGCAAACTCAACGATGAAATTCCTAATATAGTGCTTTCGTCTATTCTCGATTGTGAACAACCGGCCCTAGGGTCGACTATGCCTAGCCAGCCTAGCAGATCGACGCTAAGACAACTGTATTATTTATCAAACCTATGGCATTTATTTTGTGTATGGGTCAATTTCAGATTGAAATAGAGGAGAAGGACTTGAAAAAATTGATGGACAGGCTAGCCACAGGTGCGGCTCTTTTCATAACGATCAGTTTTCAAACATCGTTTAACATTCCGGGTCAATATGACGACAATGGAAAACCTAGATTAAGTGGGGAGCTTCTCTTTCAATTATTCACTGTTTCTCAGCAAATTGCCTTCGTTACAGCTACGTTAATATTGATCTTATGCACATTTGTAATCGGCAAGCAGACGCGTTGGGATAAGAAGTTGCTGGCCAAACAAAACATCCATTTAATGCAAGTCACCGTCATCTCTACCGCCGTTGCTTACTGTTTTGGTATTCTCGCGATTTTGAATAGTGAAAAGAGGCGTACCGTTTCTTTGCATATACTGTGGATTGTGGAGTTTGTAATATCAATATTGTGTTTCATCCCACCATTGGTTAGTTCGGGTCCAGGTCATCTATGGCCTTGGTCTGTTTTAGGTGGGACACTCATTATGTTTAACCATTTCATTTTCATATATTTCTTAGTTTATATCCCGCATCTTAAATTATCTATTGAATTAGACTTTTTAATTAAATCTGTATCAAATTAATTTAACGGTTTTTTAATATCTTCGCAACAAACATTTGCACCCTTATAATGGTTTAACTTCAATTGTTTTTTTAGGATAATCTATTAACTATGTAATTAGTTAGTACATGTAATTTTATTTATTTAGGGACGTGGTATATACACGACCGTCGAATTACTTCTTACCGACGAAAGTCGTAAGGGATTGGCGTCTAGATTAAGCAATGACAAAGGCGTCAACGTCCAAATTTTGAGCACCACGAGCTAGCACACAAGTTTTTTTTTCGTGGAAAAAAAAGTTTCCGCCGGTTGGGGTTTGGGGTTGACCTGCACTTTTTTTTAAGCTGTCATTGTAAAACCTCGAACAACAAGTTAACCGACTCTCCACTTTATTGGCCCGTACGGTAGAAAGGTTTACGAGGTTGAAGAGGATGATTGAGAGTTTAGCATACCTTGTTATGGAGGGCTATTGCAAATTAATTTTGGAGAAACTTCTAGATTTAGATCGGGACAATGACCATTGTCCTAGTCTTTTAGGGTCGTTTGGTCAAACGGTTGTTCATTCTGCTATGAGGTTCAATGGTAAGTCATGTTTGGTTTATTTTCAACTCTTCAAGTTAGGATCGAGTTTAAGTTATCTCTAGTTTGTCTAGTCCACGTACTACGCTTTGACAAAATTGATGAGAACTAATATATAATATCTTGTATATTCACCGGTACTCCTTCAACTACATTTTTACAAGTTAACTTTCAAGTTTTTTGTAGAAGTCTTACCACTTACCCCTTTAAACACATAAGGTGGTGAAATTCTGCCAATTTATACTTGAGCTCCCCTCGCTCGGGGTTTAGAAGGAGTTTCTAGACTAAGGACGCGGTTAGCATCTCCATTTTCTGGAATTATTCAAAGCTAGATTATTTTTGGATTATTAGAATGAAATTATTTTTTAATCCAATTGCACTTGGATTATCGAGTTTTTGAGGGATTAATGGTGATAGTTCCCATTTTACTAAAAAGAAAATGGTGATAGTCCCCAAATAAGCTCTAAGCATTTCTGGATCATTGGAAACTATAAATCTCCAAACTCGCCTAGAGAATCCAGTAACTCGTTAGAATTGGATATATCAACAAGCTTCCATAAGAAATTTTTGAACCCTCCCTCTCAAAGTTTCATAACATGGAAATATTGTTCCAGCAATTCATCACCTATATACTTTTCAGGTATATATATATTGTAGTTGAACAGAAAGTTAAGACAAGGTTATCTAATGAACAAGCTTTGTAGGAGTTCTTAAGTTATGGTAGGTCAAATGAGATGGAACACGTTGATCATAAGGATAGTAGATTACCGACTTTATTGTATGTGTTTCCACCTTCTAATTGAAGATTGATGTTGCATGCAGATGAGGTGACTATGAGAAGGTTAATCAATATGAGGAGAGGAGTCCCATTGAAAGCACAAGACAATAAAGGGAAGACCGTAGTTCCCTATACAACAAAGGAAAATAAAATCGTCATTGTAAGGACATTGCTAACGGCTGACAACTCACTCGCTTATTTGCATGGCCACGAAGGCCACATTCCTTTACACATAGCATCGAACAAGGGTTTGCTTGAAATGGTAGAGACAATGTCTTCGGAAGACAAGAATGAAGTTTCTTGTTAATGAATTTGACCACGACGGCAACACGCCTTTGCACGTCGCATTGATCAACACTGAACCTGATGCTTCAATTGATGAGTTGCTAAACGCAGGAAACGGATGGAATTGGACATTATGCAAATCCAACGATAAAATTCCTGATAGGGTGCTTTCTTATGTTCACGTATATGAACAACAAGCTTTAGGGACGATGCCTATTCAACCTAGCAGATTGAGACTACTACAGAGGGTTTTTTTTTATTAACTTTACGGTCTATAACTTGGGTCATATTGGATAAAATAGAGAAGGAGTTGAAAAAATTGATGGACAAAACAACACAGGTGCAACTCTCTTTCTAACGATCAGTTTTCAAACATCAAATAACATTCCGGGTGGATACGATAACAATAGAAACCCTAAATTACGTGGGAAGCTTGCCTTTAAATACTTCACCGTGTTTGACCAAATTGCTTTCTGAGTGCTATGATAATCTTGATCTTATGCACATTTTCATTTGGCAAGTGGTTGCATAAGAAGTTTTTGGCCAAAATAAACATCAACCTAATGCAACTCACCCTCTTCTCTACCACCATTGGTTACATGTACGGTTTTCTCACGATAGAGAATTATCAAATTAAGGGTGTCAACAATTTACGTAAAACGTTTTATAGATCGAAACTGTAATATTAGTTTTGACCTTATTAATGACGGTCTCATTGTAATACTAATTCTAACCCCAATTGTTGATTAGTTTGAAAACTTTGGATCTTGTATAAGTGTGGTTACTAGTGTAATACCCGCACCTTGTGCGATTTTTTTTTAATAATAACGGGTTATATGTATTATTGTGTTGTTATATATTTTTTCATATTGTTTTGTTTTAAATTGATATATATAAATTACTTTATAAGTAATTATTTATTGAATATTATGAAAAAATGGACAAATTTTTAGATGATGTTTATAGATTAAAAAGTAATATTAGATAATAGTAATAGTATTTTTTTTTGTTTAAAGGAGGTTTAAAATCTCAAATATTAAACTAATTATTTAAACAAATAAGAGATAAATATCTTACTAAACAATAAAATAAAAAAGATTAATTTGGAGTTTCATCTAAATGAGATATGTTAAGAGCTTAGATTAGTAAAAATATTGGAATTGCCAATAAATAAATAAATAAAAATTCCGAAATTTATTATTTTTTGGTAAAGGTATATTCGGTGAAACAAAAAATCCGATTAACAACTTAAAATAATAATAATAATATATAAGATATAAGATATATAAGATAATATTAATAACTTAAAATAATAATAATAATAATAAAATAATTTTTATTAAAAAATTCGATTATGTAAACCCATTCTTTAATAATCTAGATAAATAAATTTTTAAAAATATTTTGTTGGGCTTTGATAATAATTTATATTAACAACTTAAAATAATAATTAAAAAACAATAATAATAATAATAATAAATTTAATAAGAAAATCCGATTATGTAAACTCATTTTTTAATAATCTAGATAAATAATTTTTTAAAAAGATTTTGGTGGGCTTTGTTATATATTTATATTAACAACTTAAAATAATAAACTTTTTATAATATTTTTTTATGCTGCGTTAAATCTGGTGCTGACACGTGACAAAGAAGGGCTCTCCTTTAATATATATAAGATATATAACATTGAAAACGAAAAATAAAATGAAAATGAAATTTAATCTATTTGCATATCATTCTTCATTTAGTAACAAATTTTACTCCATTTGATGAAAACCTTCTTATTGTTGAAGACCAATTCTAAGGGGTTGAGGACAAGGTCCCCTTTACTCTCTTTTTTCACTCATTGAATTACGTGGATTGCTTAGTTAATCCACAATGGTTGCCTATTGCCTAAATATCGGTCTTGTTAATCAAATTTGTCGTAGGTTGGAAACAGAATCCGAACCTATTGTACAAGAACCCTCCGTTCAACTTCTCCATGGACATTTCGAGAATCTGAAAGGGTGTTCATGTGACATGTCCAAAATCCATAATGCAACCAAATTGAAATAGCTCATATAAGATGGCGACAATGACAAAAGAACGATTTCAGAAGGCTAAAAGAACTACCACCGACATTTATGTTAGTGCAAGTGTGTGAGTGTAAATTGTGTAATGACGAAACGATGATGTTATATTCCTGCATTAGATTGTGATGTGTTATATGAAACAACGTTTTTTTACGTTTAGAGCCGATGTGAAAACAATAATATGACCTTTTCGGGTAAATCAATGTTAATATTACATTTTCACATTGAAAGTTATCATAGAACGTTAATACGTTGGTTATCAATATGATTAAATTTTGTTCACGACAGACATCATTTCTGTAAAAGTTTATAATTTTCAATAAATTTAAGTTAGGATTTTCGTTTTTGGTATAGACTTTTTAAAATGTATTCATTTCATAACAATTCAGCTTTACGGTGGTTTAGTTTATAATCTCCGGGTGGTTTCGTGAAGAAAGAACCATATTTTGACGGTTGTTTTTCATAATTTTTCAAGAGTGATGTTAATCGGGTGGCTGAAAATTACTAATGGGACAAGGTGGAATCGGATTCCGAATGCGCCAAGACTTGGGGAGGATGCGAAATTTAGTTCCGCCAATTTTTTTTGAATAAAAAAAATAAACTGGGGTATAAGCGGATTCCAAATTCAACCTCATTATTGACAGATTAAAAAGAAAAAAATCTAAGACGAAAGCGCATTCTGCATCCGAAAATTTACCTTGTCATTATTGGACGGATGAAGAATTGGCTTTGGCCTCAAATGAAATGGAATCCGCTTCGGTAGTTGTTAGTAATTTTCCGTCACTGTGAATAGTAACTTTGTTTTTCAAATACAAAGCGAATCCCCTTAAATGACACTGGAGAAATCGAACGGAGACAGGGAGGAAAATTCAACAGCGTTGGTGACCGGAGAAGTTTCACCTCGGCGTGCGACAGGCGACTGCGAGTTGGTAAATTTTAGTTTATTTTCTTCATCTGTAAATTAGCAAATCCACTTCTACATAATGTGTTGTCACAGCCACGTTTTGGGAATTAGGGCTTTAAAAGTGTTACTTCCGTCTTTATCTTGCTTCTTCTAATTTCCAATTGTTTTGTTGAATTGGGTGAAAGTGATGGATCACCTAATTGCTAACTTATCGGTCAACATTGAACTGCTAGCTAAATTCAATAATCATTGCGACAAGTCATAAATTTCATCTTCTTAGTTACTCATATTGAAAAATTCCGAAAATGTTGAATAACAACTCCATAATCGATCTCTACCCATGCTACTGATAGATCATTTCAAACAAACTGAAACACATGTTGAGAATAGATGCCTTCATTCGGTTATTGTAGTTTCTGCAGGCTAAGAATGCCGCCTGATATTATAGCTTAGCTTGGACACTGTATTTGTGATTTTGATTTGGGAAAAAGACATATTTATCTTTATTTTGATAAGCTATTGCTCAACTACTAACCAGCTAAGCGATTAGGTAGCCGCGTGGACTACCTAGCAATAATTTGTTTGATCTATGTACAATATGTGCATCTGTAGTCTTCTTTCAAGATAGGGCTGACACTTTATAGTCTTACCCAATCAAAAAGCCAACAGCCTAACACTGGAACAATGGCTGAAGCAGCTATTTTCAGCTTTGCTTCGAATGTCCTTTCGAAAATTGCCACCCCAACATTTGAGAAAGCATTTGAAGGGGCTTGCACTATTTGGAACACACATGATGATCTTGATAAGCTTAAGAGGACCATCCAAACGATTCAAGCTGTGCTTCTTGATGCTGAGAGGAAGCAAGAACGCTCTGCTGCTGTGAGGGACTGGATTATGAGAGTAAGAGAGGTGTTATATGATGCAGATGATCTATTCGATGAGGTTGCCACTAAGGATTTGCTCAAGCAAGAGATCAAGGGCAGCATCCTATTGAAAAAGGTATTATTTTGTTTCTCAAATTTAAACCCAATTGTCTCCAATAATTCTATTGCAATGAGAGTTAAGACTATAAGGAAGAGTTTGCTTGAGATCTCTACGGATATGGCTGCATTGTCATTTGTGTCATGTGATGTAGAAAAGAGGTATCTAGAACGGGACGGATTGAGGATAGGACAAGATCCCGGGTCTTTTGTAGATTCGAAGGATGTGATTGGTAGAGATGACGATAAGAAGGTCATTTTAGAAATGCTTTTTAGCGAGTCAGATGATAGTAAACTGGATGTTCCTGTCGTCATTGCCATTGTTGGAATTGCCGGAATGGGGAAAACAACACTTGCCCAACTAATTTACAACCACAATGAGGTACAAACACATTTTGAAAAGACGTGGTTTGCTTGCATTTCTGATACATCTGATGATAAACAAGTCTATAGTAAAATTGCCCAATCTATGGATAAGGAAGTTAGAAACTATGGCGATTTCACTATAGACCAACTACAGTCCAACATTAGGGAATCGATGCAAGGTATCAACAGGTTTCTCCTTGTCCTAGATGACGTGTGGGATGATGATCATGGCAGGTGGCAAGCTCGAATGAGGTTGATCGGCAGAGCAGCGAAAGGGAGCATGATAATTGTTACTACCAGATCCTTATCAGTTGCAAGGGCTGTTGATGCAATGAAAACTCATAATTTGAATGGCTTGTCTGAGAATGAGTCGTGGGATCTATTCAAAAGTGTAGCCTTTACTGTAGAACAAGTAAATGATCCAAGATGGGTAGCTCTTGGAAGAGAAATTGTCCAAAAATGTGCAAATGTTCCGTTAGCCATAAAGAGTATCGGTAGCCTTCTGTATTCAAGGCCAACTTTCGGAGAATGGGAATACTTTAGGAATACCGAGATCTCAAAGCTAGCACAAAACGGTGAGGCTTCTGTTATGTCCATACTGAAACTAAGCTATGATCACCTGCCCTCATATTTGAAGCAGTGCTTTGCATATTGCTCCGTGTTTCCCAAAGAATATATCATTTCTAAACAGGAAATGATATTTCTTTGGATTGCTCAAGGATATATTCAGCCAAATAATGAAAATCACACTGTTGAAGCTGTAGGCCATTCATACTTTATGACCTTGTTAAGAAGATCATTTTTTCAAGCAATGACAACAAGTTATGGAACCGGTGATGTTGAAACGTGTAAAATGCATGATTTGATACATGAGTTAGCACAACATGTGGCTGGTGGGGATAGCATCGTACTAACCAGCTCATCATCTAGTACAAGTAAGTGTACACGGCATGCAAGTGTTGGATGTGCCACAAATGTTGATTCAAGGGCTACTCTTAAACCGTTGCTCAAGGTGAACTGGTTGCGTTCGTTATTATTCATGGAAGGAGGTTCAATTTGTAGCTTGTCTCTTAATGAACAGTTTACAAATCTGAAGTTGTTGCGCGCATTGAGTTTGCGGAACATGGAGATTGAGAAGCTTCCAAGTTCTATCGGGGAGTTGAAACACTTGAGATACCTTGACCTCTCAGAAACCACTTTAAAAGAACTTCCGGATTCCATCACAAAGCTCTTGAATTTGCAAATACTAAATATCCTCTTGTGTGAGGAACTTGAGGCCTTGCCTAATGATTTTAGAAAATTGATCAATCTTAGACGTTTGGAGATCCGAGGTTGTTATAGTTTGAAGCATATGCCACCTGGGTTTGGTGACTTGACTTCTCTTCGGTACTTGGATGAGTTCAAGGTGGGCAATGGGACAGGTTTGGTTCAAAGGAGCAATCTTGATGCATTTCCTGGATTAGTGAGACTTATGGGAAGGGTAATGATTGAGTTTAAAGACGACACTGATGATTGGGATGGAGTTGCATGTTGGAAACCACCTATATCTTTACAAGAGCTTCACATACGTAGTTACAAAGGCGCGATAATACCACATTGGGACAATGGGCGTGTTCACAACCCTTCCTTATGGCCTAAACTTACAAGTCTCTCTCTAGAGGATTGCTCAAGAGTAAAGTGTCTCCCACCCTTTAGGCACCTTCCATATCTCATGCACCTTTCTCTTGACAATATGAAGAAATTGGAGTACGTAGAAGACGAGAGTCCTACAGTAGAAACTAGCTCTAGTACTGCATTATACCTTTGTCATTTAGAGCATCTTAAGTTCTTTGATTTGCCGAAATTGAAGGGATGGTCAAGGAATGTAGATAACTTATTGTCTTTAACTTGTCTCTCTACTATACGCATGGATCGCTGTGGAGAGATCAAGTCCATGCCACTATGTCCAAACCTCCAAACCTTGAAACTCGAATTAGTGAATGCGAAAGTGCTACCACCATTGTTGTCTTCAAAGTCTCTTAAAGATGTATCAATCAACTTCTGCAACGAATTGACGCGTTTCCCGGGAAAATCTCTTACATCCCTTCAAACTCTATCAATTTTGTATTGCCAAAAGCTCAAGTATTTGGAACTTCCACCATCAGAGTGCAACATGGTAGAGGATTTATCCCTTTTGTATCATACAGAGTTGGAGCTGTGGGAAGAAAGTAAGAAAGGTGTGAATTGGGATTCTCTCCGCAACATATGTCGATTAAGAGTGGACCGAGCTCCATCTTCAGAGACACTCCCAGATTGTCTTCGACGCCTTCAAGCACTTGGCAGATTAACAATCATAGATGAGTAAGTTTCTAAAATTTCAATAATTTAAGCATGTACAATAAAATTTTAATGTTCAACTGATGCCAAGAGTTTTTCTCTGTTTTTGAAGGAATGGTACAATGTCTTGATGAACACATCAAATGTGCCGTATAGATGCCCAATACTAAAGATGAGTAAGTTTTTCTTTTCCTAACATTGCAAATTTTGGAATTGTACAATGAGCTAGCTAGTGTTCTTATCATTCAGCATTTTAACTGTTATACACTATGTTGCACCGGAAAATGCTCATAGGTTTACATAGGATTTGATATTGTGTTTCCTTAGATTGTGTGTATTTTATTCATCTATGTAACATCTAAATTGAACTCAAGTCCTGAATTTTCTCTCATCACTTTCTCAGGTTTGTGACTAAATGATTAGTTTCAGATTATGGTGCACTCACTCTTTCTCCAAGTCAATGTCTTCCAAGGTAAGTGATGTGTAAACTCAACCATCATAAGGAACTTTTGCAAGGCACAACTGAACTAATAATATGATAATAAATCACAGCATCTACAAGAAAGGCTGGATACATATCTAATCACTAGATAAAACTACGATGGACGCTCGAATTCAGGTATGTCTGTTGCAGTAATGATTAATCCAAGCTTTTTTTTTTGCCGTGTTTGAAGTACTCTTATTATACATATCTAATCACTAGGATGGAAATTAAGATTAATTTCTCATGACCTCTGAAGAACCTTTTTGTTAATTTGAAAATGCTAGCTTAGCTTGGTTGAGACTTGAGAATCTACAAGAAAAAACACAGCAGAAAGCTCGAAAACCATACTAAATGTCAAGATATTTTTATCTGTACTAGATTCTCTGCTTTGATCATTCAGTTGCACTGATGAGATGCCAAGCTACTGCAACTGGTGTTAAAGTCCATTGAACTGAGATTATGAGGGTTCATCCTAAAACCTATTGGCAGTAGAAGATTTAGCATGAAGCCGTAGTTCTTGATGCTGAAATGAACATGAGGGCCTGAGTTAAGAGGGTCAGAGAGGTGTTATGCAACGCTCATTATCTGTTTGACAAAGGTCCATCTTCAGAAAAGCTCCCGGATCGCCTTCTAATAACTTGCCATATGCATAAAAGAGACATTGGTTCATCATCAAGACAACAACACATATGTGTTCATTCAAGTTAGTTTTTGTCACTTTTTTGAAGGAAATAACCCACCATACAAAGCATACAACTAATAATATGTCATGGTTGATGGTGTACTTCTGGTTAACAGGAAGAATTTATGCAATACATTAGAGTTGTGTCATGTGCAACAGATTCTATGATCAAGGATCTTTAATACAGGTATCCAAAGATTTTCAGCAAATTTCCATATTGGCCAACATATGATCTTGAAATGGCGAAAGCTAGTCATCATCAAGGCTCAAACTCAAATTCAGGTTTGTTTGATGCAGTAAATAGTCACCCAAGCTTCTTCATCTATACGTTCCTGGTAATTAGTATTGTTTAACAGAATGCATCCATTCACAGAGATTTTCTTCCTTGTAGCCGTAGGCATGATGAGAGCCCAAAAGACACGTAATTTGAAGGTAACCAAATATGAGAAAGACCAAAACTGATTCCTGAATGGGTTTTTGTCTTTTGTTTTGAAGGAATGGTATTGTACTACTGTGTATTGATAAATGAAACAAACTGCGAGTTCATAAACCGCGCTAAAACCCGAAATATGAGTGTGATTTAGCAATAATGTAAAGCTTGGTTAACTTGGATCACTTGGCACCTTCGGCAATAATTAAGAATGACTGATTCACGTCAAGTAAGAATACAGGAGTAATTATAAAATTATTTTGATTAAATTTTTGTTTAGATTAATTTTTAATGTTTTTATTTTATAAAATAAATAGATGGAAAAATTAGTTTTGAAAGTATTACATTGTTTTACAATAATTTACAAAATTTTAAAATGAAATTAATTTATATTACAAAGTTCGTAAAAATATTTGATTAAAACAATATATAATATCGGGATAGGTTATAATATTTATTATTTTAATTCTCAGGATTTAGAAACAAAGATGTTAAACTAGTTATTATAAAAATTGTATGTAAATGCTATTCACAGAAAATATAATATGTACATTCATATATTATTTATACTATATTTCACCTTAAATTATATACTTTACCTTTAATATATACTGCATACCTGCGTGACATTTGAACAAACTATAAGTATTTTTTATAAGAAACTTGTTAATATGTCATTTTCAGAGCCCACTAAGTCAATTCTGCTGGGCCCAACCCATACTGAAACAAGATCCGAACTGCCCAATCACAGATTACAAATCGCATTTTATTTTGACAACGTTGACAACCATTTAGATTAACCTCGGAGATTTTCAACGTACTATTGAATTAACATGGAATTTTACTCATTAATATTTATTCTTTTAATCATAACAAATAAAATTTGTGCAGAAAATGACTAACATTCCATCATGTTTTCAAAAATAAGCATGCAAAATTCCAAATGGTTCGTAAAATTTCACTACCTAAATGGGCACTTATATATATTTTGAAAACCAAATCAATTAAAAAAAAAGTTATATTATTTCTAATAAATAAGGTTTATTTATTATCAGAATAGTTTATCTTAAAATGACATAAAATATAATATGTTTTTTTAAATCAATATTTACTAGGAAAACATATTTATTTTTACTATTGTTTTTTTTTCAAATTTATTAGAAAATATATTTGAAAGACCAATATTCCAACGACTGTGACATGCAAAACGCTGTCGTTTTCGGCCTTCATTAACCCACTTTCAGCGCCCAAAATAAATTCGTCTAGGCCGTAGCACGTATTTCTTCAGTAGGAAAACAAACTTCAACACCTTTTTTCACATTAAATTATGACTTTAGTGCTCATTTGGTAAGACAAAATGGAGAACGCAAATTCAATCGTGCAATGCAAAGTGAAGTCAATTACTCCAAGCGAAAAGAAAAAGAAAAAATAAGGGGGGAAAATGGTTACGTAATTATTATTTTTTTTAACGTATTTACCAATTATAGAATGTAAAAACTTATAGATATAATATAAAATTAAAGTTGTATAATACTTTTATTGATAATGGTGATATTATAATACGATTTTTTTCCGTGGTCGGGATTAACAGCAAAAACTACCCTATAGTATATGAATTTCACAAAATATTTAAAAATCTGATTTGGGTTGTATATAGGTCGAGTTTCTCAAGTTTGTTAACTTCCTAAACAAACAAATAGTATATAGCACATTTTTAAGCTCATTTAAATTAAGGTTTGACTCATTTGATTCGAATAACAGTCTTAAAAGATGACTAAATGAGTCATTCTTTAAACAGTGTTGTTATATTAGTCGGGCTTGGATAAAGCTCGATTCGGACGGGTGACTCATCTGACTCATTCATTTAACTAAACGAGTTGAATATAAACACATTTTTAAAACTCAGATAAAACTTAGAATCGGCTCATTTTTTCACGGGTTAAACATGAACATACTAAAATTTTACTTGTTAGACTCGAAACCCTCTAAATCCTATGCAACTTAATAAATAATATATACTATTATACATATGGAACAAAACCAACTCATTAAATTGATTAGGGGTGAGCATGGGACGGGATGGGACGGGATTGAGGTCATCCCAGTCTCATCCCGGCTATTTTAAATTGGACGGAATTGGGACGGACCTTGGGTATTTTAGATTGAATCCCACCGGATTCTATCCCGGCTGGGACCGGGACGGGACAAGACAGGATGGGCCCAATCCCGTTTCCTCATTAGTTTATTTAATGTTTTAACATTTTACTTTATCCATTAAAATATGCGTATATATTGTAGTTAAAACGCAAAAACATTAAAGGTTCCAAATGTTCATAATAACATATTATAGTTAAATTAAAGTTTCCAAATATATATAATAAAACACATCTAAATGAATTTGGTACATTGTCAATTTTAACGGTTTAACCAACCTGGTATATTTTTTTAAATATATAAACGTAACTATATAATGACTATATAAGTATTTCACTAATGCTTAAAGATTCTACTTATATTTATCATTTTAAATTAAAATTTTATTATACACGGGACGGGACGAGCCTAGCGGGATGGAGAAGTTAAGGTCCATTTTCCGTCCCGAATAGTTTTTGACGGGACGGATTCGGGACTGGATTTATAGTTTTGATTGAATCCCGCAGGGATCGGGATGGGCCCGGGACGGGATCGGAATTGGCGGGATTTGTGCCCACCCATAAAATTGATAGATTTACTATTCCACCCTAAGACAAATTATAGCACTACTTATAGTTTATCCCAAAAACTTAAGATATTTCACAAAATTTGTATATAGTTTTTAATTTCGGCAAATTATTGGAATTTTACTACTTTCAAAAAAATAACGAGATGTGTTTTTCTTTCTCTCTTATAAACACAACGCATATGTTCTTGTCTAACCAAATTTCTTAGTAAAAACATATTATTCCCTTCAATTATATATGCCTAACTTACCAAACCGGTAGCTACATCGATATCCGAAAGGTACTTGATATAAGAGGTGGAGATTCCCCATCCTTATAAGTCATAACTTGTTGAGAGAAAGATGTCAACTTAACCACCGGATATAGCAATCAAGTGATGCATTTGCCTACTAGTGTGGGTGGATGTCTCTTCTTTTGGGTTGTCTTGGATGCTCACTCGATTTGATTTTCTAACATCTATTATCATTTCATTATGGAAACCAAATATGCCTTATGATCATCCCAACGATAAAGCTTGTATAGCTACTATACTAGTTTGTTTAGGCCTTTAGGGGTGTATACGAGAGTGTGAAGAAGGAAAAATCTCATGGTTCTTGAACTTTGTCGATCGATTAACTATAAGGTGAAGAATTGTGGATCGGATGGGATCGGATCATATATTATGAACAATTGGATCCTAATGTTCGAGAATTGTGAATTGGATTGTAGTGGTCTGATCTAATATGATGGTTTTGGTCTGGACCGTATTGGACGGTACTAACTATTATTTGATTCAAACAAAGTTATTGATTTTATATAGGATTTTGCTTATTTGTCCGGTAAATTTTAAATGTAAGGTTTCAATAATGTATATTGAATTTATAGTTTGTTTTAGATTTGATTTGTCAAATATATGTACTTTCAATATTATGGCTTAAACTGAATTATGGTATAATTACCGTCTTAGACCAAAAACGGACCTTTAACCCACAACTAAAACCATGGATAATCAATGTAGGTTGATTAGCATCCTTCCTACGTTCCATCTTAGTCCTTTATCGAATTCCGTACGAAGGTTCATTAACCTCCTCCATTGTCAAGATGTATTTCTACTTATTTTGTAGTTTCATAGTCGGTTTCTCTTAAGATACTTTTTATTGACAATTTTAACTCATATATTATCCGGGGCCAATAATTTCCATAATAATTTCTTCTGAAGTGTTTTATTCATATCCTTTACTTTCCGTATTCCCACTCCTCCCGCTTCCTTGGGCTTACAAATCTTGTCCCAACTTATCAACGGGTGGTAGTTGAGTCTTTAAAGGGGTGTCAATAGGTCGGATTTGGGGCGGGGAGTACCCTATTCATCCTCATCCCCGTTTAATATAATGCCCCCCATCCCCATCCCATACATGTTCGGGTATTTAAAATTGTCTCATCCCCGTCCCCATCGGATATTCATCCCCGTCCCCATTAATTTTCCCCATATATATTTTTATGGGTTTCCCACCACATACCCGTTCAGGTATTGAAAATTGTTTCCATCCCCGTTCTCAACAGGCGAATTCCCGTCCATTTTTTTTACTTTTTTTCCACTTAAGGTTTTGTATGGGTTTTTCCATAAAACTCTCCATCCTCATTTAACTTTCAAGAGTTTGATAAAAATATTAACTCAGATAAAAAAAAAAGTGAAATTAGGCTATAAAATACAAAATTATTACTTTGTTAAAGAAGAAGAAGAGAACTCCATTTTATTTTTAAAAATTAGAGCCAAAAGTAAAGATATACCATGTATATATTATGTTTCGTTCATTCAAGTAGGATTGAGACTCGTATTACAAACTAGTGTGGTGTAAAATAATTATATTTTACTAATATTTAGATTACAATCTAATAAAAAGAGATTTTATTATATCATTTTAATTTTATGTCTTAGGATTTAGGTTGCACCATCAAAACATGTATTTGAGACTAATTCATACGTAAAAAAAAACACAACATGTAGTTTGTAAGTTGTAACTAGCTTAATACCCGTGGCTTGCACGAGATTTGCAAAAACTATACGATATTATATAATATTTTTAAATTTTAATTTGGATTGCATCAAATAAGTTTATTAAGATGTCATTTGATTATCGATCTATACTATTTCATCATAATAATTAGTTGATAAGATTTTGTCTCATATGTTTATTAAATATAGATTAGACATATAAATAAGTTAATTAATTTGTTAATTATTTGACTAAAATACGTTAATTCTATATAGTTAATCAATATGGTAGAAAATATTAAAACTAATTTCCACAGTATAAATAAATTTATATATTAATAATCTTATCGGAATTAAATAAAAAAATTGAAATCATATTCCATAATATTAAGATGACATGTGGTAAAATGCGAGTCCTATAACGAAAGCTATTTAAGCCAATAAAATCATATATATATATATAGGTATAATTAATTAATTGATATAAAATAACATAAGATCAATTTTTGTTTTTAAAATAGAAATAAGTTTATATCTATCATCTTTATAAATAATTTTTTTTTAAAAAGTAAAAAAAAGGAGTGTGAGACCCCTATTCTTTCGGACCGAGATCGGACCATAGCCGAGATTGGCTTTGGGCCGAGATTGACCTTTCCGCACCCGCGGGCATGACCGCCGCCCTTGCGGGTTCCCGCCCCTGCGGCTCATGGAACCGCCCCTGCGGTTTCCGGCGGCTGCAGCCGGTTTTGTTGACTCTCATGACCGTGCTTTACCTTTCCTCCTCTTATTCTTCCCTTGGCTTCGTGAGCAAGGGTTTCACACTTCTTCCTTCAGCTTTCCTCACGTCCTTCTCGCCTCTCCTTCATCTTCTTTGATCTTGGTGTTGCTCCTTGGTTTTGGAAGAGATTTGTTGCAGCTTTGATGATGATGATGCTTTTGATGAGTGTTGTTGTGCTTGGAAGCAAGTAAGAGTGTTGGTGATCACTCCTTTAGCTAACCACAGCTGTGGTAAGCTCCTTGCTCTTTGTTCCTCTTCTCTTTTCTTTGATTCAATCTCTTTAGCTTAGGATTAGTTGTATGAATGGTAGGGTGATGTTTGAATGTGTATGTTATGGCATGTGTGTGACTATGGAAGAGAGTAGACGTGATTGGATCACGTGAAGAGCTAAAGAGAAGCCGCGAGATTGCATTCTGCACTGTCGCCGCCCCCGCACCTGGAAACCACCGCCCCTGCGGAAGCCGTGCTGCAGCGCCCGCGCCAGCTTCAGCGCCTTGCCTGCGTCGCCTGCGTACCTTGTCGCCGCCCCTGCGGCTGCTCCCTGCCGCACCTGCGGGTTATCCATTCAGCCCCTGCGTCCCTTGATCACGCAGGTGCGTCTTGTCCCGGGACTACCCATAGTTGGGTAGCTCATTTCCTTTCCTAGTATGAGGGAACTAGTACCATGTTAGGTATCGGTTTATGATGAGTATGATATAGTTATGCCGGTTACGGCTTTGAGGTTTACGAGTTGGACTTGATCCTTATGGATCCCTTGGGTCTAGGTGTGACTCCTTTGTGTGATAGGATTGTGATATATATTTATGTATGGCTTGTATAGGCCGTGTTGTCCTCCAGTTTAGAGTGGACCAATTGGAGAGTTGATCGTGGTTGAGTTTACTTCTGAGATTGAGGTAAGTCCATAGGACTTACTTAGCTACTATCCTTATATTGGATGTATGCTTGAGTGGTGTGTGTTATGTGCTTTATAGCATGTGTTATTATGGTCACCGACCTATGTTATATTGACGCTCATTGTAGTGGCCGTGATAACCTTTCCTTTTCATCCCGTAGTGGAGTCTGGGAGGTTCTCTGTAGTCAGGCCAGATTTGGTATACGGGAAGGACCCTCACCACTCCCATAGGTACACGGGAGGTGTGTTGATACTACTCCAGCTGGCTAGAGCACTCAGAGGCGGGGATTATATTCCTCGTGTCACATATCTTCATATACATCTATTTATACGATTGAGTGATTTAACTTATTAAAGATAATAAACCGGGTAAATGTGTGATATCATGATGATGTGTTAATATTATTGATGTGTGTTTGTGCTCTAGCATCTTCTTATATATGTGTATAGTTAGTTAACGGTTTTATACCGTGTTGTAAATCTTTTGCATGTTAGGAGAGCTGCAGAGTGATCAAGAGGGGTGATCTGCTGAGGGTTCCGTACACTGGGCGTATTCGTGGGATATGGGTTATTTACGTTGTACGGATTCATGTTTTGACTTTGTACTCAGCAATACCTTGTATCACCTTTTTGATATGTATATATATATATAGGGATAAGATCAGGTAAGAACCAAAGTTACGGTAAGAAATAAGAACACTTATGAATCGTCAGATTAAATCATGGAGGGCTAAGATTAATCGGTTATATAAGGTAATAGTTTATATACAATTTATTACCATAGTTGTGGTTATGGTAATATTTTATACTCAGATACACTATTTTGCTAATAAGGAAACTATTAACGCGTTGTGCTTAATTATGATGTATATAATTATTGATTATCATCGTCTGAAAAAATATACCAACGGCAATATTTTAACTTCAACGAATAAGTGTATACTACTCATTCACGTATGCACGTATTATGCTAATCATAATATGCAAATCACTACTTAGTGTATACAACCATGATGGTAGTACTCGTGCAAATCACTTCTTGTGAATACACTTATATACAAATCACTACTTGTAGCATGCACGAGTACCATGGTATTGTCATGGTGATACCACTCGTGCAATGTACTAAATTTTTTTAAAAAGGACTATATTCCCTAAAATTTAGTATTTTATAAAATATTATAAAATGTATTATATGTATGCATAATTATGTGCTATAAAGTGATGTTTAGATTATTCGTGTCCCAACAAAATATTTATACAATGTAGTATACGAATGCACGACTTTGTGCACGTGAGTGATGCATGAGTTACTTCGTCTTGTGCATACGTAATTAGTATATAATTGGAATTGTACATAGTAACGTGCATATGTATACGTGTATACGTACCTATGCACGAGTTTAGCAAACGTGTCATGCACGAGTCCAACAAATAAGCGTAGAACGGCACCGAGTAGTGATATATAGTATTATTAATTCAAACATGCAATTTAAATTTGATTGTAAATAATGTCAATATTTAAGGTAATAGTATATTACTCTCCTTATATACATAACAATGTTATTAATATACTAAAATAAAACTTCATCATCATTGTTCATTTGTTTAATCGTGTGGTCTTAATTGGTTCTTATTTCTTACCGTAATTTTAGTTCTTACTTGATCCTATCCCTATATATATATATATATCAGTTTTATGTTTTGTTTTAATCTATTGGTGTCTTGTTGTAAGATTCAGTGAATTTGTTGTCAGGCTAGGGTCAAGATCCATTGTGAGATCCTAGCCCAGTAGCACTCCAAGTCCTACGGATTTGGGGTGTTACAAAGTTGGTATCAGAGCCCAGGTTGACAACAATGGCACTAGTAATCTGCAATAAAGTTCGAATAGATAAATAAACAGAACCCAAAAGGGGTCTGACTTTTCAAAAGGTTTTGGTTTTGAAATGAGTACAAATGTTTTGGGTTATCGTGTACGTGAACCATCGCCCCTCTGATGATCTCGACAATATAGATATATATATAGATATTCTGCTATGATTGATCTGTTATATATCTATACATATGGCATATATATAGCCTTCTAAGATAGGTTTACGTCTTCTGCAGATGGTTCACACTAGAGCCTTACTTACAGCTAGGTGAGGTAGAGGACGGGGTAGGACTCCTGCTGACAGTTCACATGCGGGAGAGATACATGAGGAGGTTGCTGAGAGTGTCGTTCCTGAGACTAGGAACGGGGCAGTTGAGGGACGGGGGGCACAGAGAGCCCAGTCTGGCGAGTCTGATCGTGTCTCCATGGGGAGATCAGAGTTCCGAGCATATATCAGACGAGTAGAGGAGGCTGCTAGAGCCAGTAGACGTGCCCCAGATTTACAGGCATAGGAGGGACCATCTGAGAGGTCCCACACCGTTACTCAGGTGCCAGATGTATAGGTACCTGCTGCTGAGATTGCCAGAGCACCGGAGGAGCATAGTGGGCCTAGACCAGATACCTGGTTGAAGGCATTCCATCAGATGGGTGTACCCCCTTTCACTGGGAAGGTGGGGTTGGAGGGTGAGCTCTGGATCGGGCATGTAGACTCAGCTCTAGAGTCTATTCGATATCCAGCTGATAGACAGATCGAGTTGGTTCAGACTTTATTCCGGGACTTGGCACAACATTGGTGGAGATCAGTACGGGGTCAGGTTACTAGTTACGATCAGATGAGGACGATGATTAGAGAGCGTTTCTGCCCTGCCTCACTGAGGAGGGAGAAACTGCGAGATTTTGTTGAGGCTGGGTTTGAGGATGTACCAGTCGCTGAGGCCATCAGGAGGTTTCTGGAGGAGCTGGCATTACTGGGACCAGCTGCACCTTCAGCAGACCAGCACGTTTATCTCTTTTCCCGACGACTGAGGGATACTACCCGGACCTACATGGCGGGATTTCATTGTGAGACTCTTACATATTATCAGGACAAAGCTTCCGATTATGATAGGGAGCGAGCTGGACAGAGGAGAGCTTCTCAGACCGGAGAGTCTGAGAAGAGGCAGCGTACAGGGCAGACCAGTGGTACTGGTGGTTCTGCTAGTGGTTGGCGTGGTCAGAGACGCCAGGGTCAGCCTTCATCTGCACCAGTTGCAGAGAAGGGACGGCAGTGTTTTAACAGTAGAGATCCAGGGCATCTGAAGCCCGAGTGTACGAGGCCATTAGTGACGTGTTTTACCTGTGGTAAACAGGGTCATAGAGCCGTTTACTGCCGCCAGGGCGGAGCTGCATCTCAGCAGGGTTCTTCTCCTGCCAGTGTAGCGGGAGGTGGGCAGAGGCCACCTCAGCAGCAGCAGCAGATACAGGGACAACAGACAGTCCCAGATCGCCCTACGACTCAGGGATCTGCTCCTGGGCCGAGTAGAGGCAGAGGCCGTGGTGGGGGTACCACTGATACGAGAGGTCCACAAGATCGTGTTTTTGAGCTGAGGAGTGCAGAGGAGCCAACTGCACCTACTGCTACAGGTACCATTCTGATTCATGGTTTACTTGTTAGAGTTTTATTTGATACGGGTGCTACGCATTCTTTTATTTTCGATGCCTGTGTAGAGCGTCTTGGGTTAGATACAGTTGAGGGGATGCCCTTTATTATAGGGTTACCCGATGGTGGTAGGGTCAAAGGTACCCGTGAGATTCACGGTTGTCCCATTTCTGTAGGGACCCGTGTGTTACTAGTTGACTTCTTTGTCATGCCATTAGAGCATGAAGAAGTCATTCTAGGTATGGATTGAATGGCTAGACATTCTGCAGTCCTAGATGTAGGTAGGAGGACAGTTACCCTCTCTACCGAGTTAGGCCAGATAGAGGTTTTCCGAGGTTGGGACCTTGGAAAGGTAGGTACAGTTATTAACGCTATACGGGCAGCTAGATTGATTGTTCAGGGTTGAGAGGCCTTCTGGTGTTATGCCACGAAGGAGGGGGAGAGTCCGGTATTAGAGGATATCTCACTTGTTTGTGAGTTTACTGATGTTTTTGCTGAGCCGTCCAGTTTGCCGCCTCAGCGGAGTGTGGATTTCAGTATCGAGTTAGAGCTTGGTACGAGACCCATCTCGAAGGCCCCATACCGGATGGCGTCTGTCGAGATGCTGGAGCTGAAGAAGCAACTCGAGGAGTTGGCTGAGAAGGGCTTCATTCGCCCTAGCGTGTCCCCATGGGGAGCACCTGTCCTCTTCGTACGGAAGAAGGACGGATCACTGAGATTATGCATAGATTACAGAGAGTTGAACAAGGTGACCATCAAGAACAAGTATCCACTGCCTCGTATTGATGATTTGTTAGATCAGCTACAGGGAGCGACTGTGTTTTCCAGGATTGACCTGCGTTCCGGTTATCACCAGTTGAGGGTAAGGGAGCAAGATGTGCACAGAATAGCATTCCGGACCAGATATGGCCACTACGAGTTTGTAGTGGTGCAATTTGGGCTTACGAATGCCCCAACCATTTTTATGGAGTTGATGAACAGTATCTTCATCGACTTCCTGGATCAGTTTGTGGTGGTTTTTATTGATGATATTCTGGTATACTCTCGCAGTGGAGAGGAACATGCAGGACATCTGAGGACTGTATTGCAGGTTTTGCGGGATACTAAGTTCTCTAAGTGTGAGTTTTGGATGCCAGAGGTAGCATTCCTGGGTCATATAGTATCAGCTGAGGGGATCAAGGTGGATCCAGCGAAGATAGAGGCAGTAGCAGCTTGGACAACACCGACGAACGTCAAGGAAGTACGTAGTTTCCTTGGCCTAGCCGGTTATTACAGACGCTTCGTGGAGGGTTTTTCTGTGATTGTCCGTCCACTGACGAGTTTGCTGAGGAAGACTACCGGATTTGTGTGGTCTGATCAGTGCAGGCAGAGTTTTGAGGAGTTGAAGAGGCGTTTGACTTCTGCTCCTATTTTGCCACAACCAGAGGGTACTGAGGATTTTGTGGTTTACAATGATGCATCCAAGCTAGGCTTGGGATGTGTTTTGATGCAGAGAGGCAGGGTGATTGCATATGCGTCTCGACAGCTGGAGACGTATGAGGAGAACTACCCGAATCATGATCTGGAGTTGGCCACGGTAGTTCATGCACTGAAGATCTGGAGACATTACCTGTATGGTGCTACATGTCAAATCTTCATAGACCATAAGAGTCTGAAGTATATTTTCACGCAGCGAGAATTGAATAACCGCCAGCGTAGGTGGCTCGAGCTGATCAAGGATTTTGATCTGGAGATTCAGTACCATCCAGGGAAGGCGAACGTTGTCGCCGATGCCCTGAGTAGGAAGACGCCTCGAGAGCAGGCGATTGCTAGATTGACAGTTCAGCATCAGTTGCAGAGAGTTCTGATCTGGTTAGAGTTGGACATCCAGTTTCCTGATGAGGATGCCCAGCTGCATACTTTAGAGGTTCTTCCTGATCTATTGGGCAAGATCCAACAGAAGCAGGAGACCTGCCCGATATTGATGAGGATACGAGATAGGGTGTCTCGGGATGAGGCACCACAGTTCCTGCTTGGAGCAGATGGAGTTTTGAGGCGCCACGGTCGCGTCTGTGTACCTACTGATACAGAGTTGAGGCAGAGGATTTTACAGGAGGCTCACTGTACACCTTACTTTGTACATCCAGGTACGAGTAAGATGTATCAGGACTTGAGACGTATATATTGGTGGGGAGGGATGAAGCCCGATGTATCTAGATTTGTAGCTCAGTGTGCGACCTGCCAGCAGGTCAAGATCGAGCATTTCCGACCTGGAGGTGAGCTCCATCCCCTTCCTGTTCCACAGAGGAAATGGGAGGATATCACCATGGATTTTGTGACTGGCTTGAGGCTGAGCCGGAGTTTTGATGCCATCTGGGTCATAGTAGACTGATTGACGAAGACGGCACATTTCATTCCTAATAGGGAGACGTGGCCGGTGAGCAGATTAGGTGAGGAGTACACTAGGCAGATAGTGAGACTCCATGGTGTACCGAGGACGATCGTCTCTGACAGAGATGGATGATTTACCTCGAGATTTTGGCAGCAGATTCAAACTGCCCTGGGGACGAGTTTGCACTTCACGACTGCGTTCCATCCTCAGACAGATGGTCAGTCAGAGAGGACCATTCAGACGCTGGAGGATATGCTGCGAGCTTGTGTGTTGGATTGGGGGCAAGTGTGGACGGATCATCTCCCACTTGTTGAGTTCTCCTACAACAACAGCTGGCATGCATCTATTGGGATGGCCCCATATGAGGCACTATATGGACAGAGATGTCGTACCCCGTTATGCTGGGATGAGCAGAGCAGTGTCAGTGGTTTAACACCTGATCAAATTCAGGATGATATGGCTCGAGTAGCATTGATTAGAGAGCGTATGCTGACTGCACAGAGCCGTCAAAATTCTTTTGCTGACAGGAGGCGTAGACCTCTAGAGTTCAGGGTTGGAGCCCATGTGTGGCTGAGAGTGTCCCCGACACGAGGTGTTAGGCATTTTGGCATTAAGGGGAAGTTGAGTCCCCGATATGTCGGACCGTTCGAGATTCTGGATCGGGTTGGGAGCGCAGCTTACAGATTAGCCTTGCCTCCGAGATTAGAGGGTAATCACCTTGTGTTTCACGTGTCTCAGCTGAGGGAGTACATACCAGATCCGAGGCACATTGTGAGTTATGAGGATTTGGTGGTTGAGCCGGACCACACGTTTGTTGAGCATCCTATTGCAGTCCTAGAGCGGGGTATGAGACGCCTGCGTTCGAAGGACATTCCCATGTTGAAGATACAGTGGTCGAGACGAGGACCCGAGGAGGCTACATGGGAGACTGAGGATAGTATCTAGAGGAACTATCCAGAGTTCTATGCCGAGATAGGTGCACTAGTAGGATCACCGAGTAGATCTTAGTACTAGCTTGGTGAGTCTTATATGCTTATATGCTTATATGCTATGATGTGTTTATTTCATACTAGTTTTGATATGATTATGATATTATTAGATCTTGTTGTGCTAGTATGATTCTTATTTATAACTGGAGATGGCTCTTTCCTCCATGCTATTGTGATACGTTTAGGTTTAGCTGGAGATGGTTCTTCCCTCCACGCTATTTTGATGGACATAGTAGTGCTGGAGATGTTCTCCCTCCATGCCTTTCTGTTATGGTTATGATACGGCTAGAGATATGATTCCTCTATGCCTTGTGATGTGTTTATAGCTGGCTAGAGATGGTTTCTCTAGGCCCTGGATAGTATAGTTTGCTGCTGGAGTTAATGATTTCCTCCATGCTTATGTTTGAGGTTGTAGAGAGTTTTACCTCGGCTTTTGAGTCCGAGTGGTTTCAGGACTTTGCAAGTTTCGGGACGAAACTTGTTTTTAGGGGGGTGAGATGTGAGACCCCTATTCTTTCGGACCGAGATCGGACCATAGCCGAGATTGGCTTTGGGTCGAAACTGGCCTTTCCGCACCCGCGGGTATGACCGCCGCCCCTGCGGGTTCCCGCCCCTGCGGCTCATGGAACCGCCACTACGGTTTCCGGCGGCTGCAGCCGGTTTTGTTGACTCTCTTGACCGTGCTTTACCTTTCCTCCTCTTATTCTTCCCTTGGCTTCGTGAGCAAGGGTTTCACACTTCTTCCTTCAGCTTTCCTCACGTCCTTCTTGCCTCTCCTTCATCTTCTTTGATCTTGTTCTTGTTGCTCCTTGGTTTTGGAAGAGATTTGTTGTGGCTTTGATGATGATGATGCTTTTGATGAGTCCTGCTGTGCTTGAAAGCCAGTAAGAGTGTTTGTGATCACTCCTTTAGCTAACCACAACTGTGGTAAGCTCCTTGCTCTTTGTTCCTCTTCTCTTTTCTTTGATTCAATCTCTTTAGCTTAGGATTAGTTGTATGAATGGTAGAGTGATGTTTGAATGTGTATGTTATGGCATGTGTGTGACTATGGAAGAGAGTAGACGTGATTTGATCACGTGAAGAGCTAAAGAGAAGCCGCGAGATTTCATTCTGCACTGTCGCCGCCCCGCACCTGGAAACCACCGCCCCTGCGGAAGCCGTGCCGCAGCGCCCGCGCCAGCGTCAGCGCCGTGCCTGCGTACCTTGTCGCCGCCCGTGCGGCTGCTCCCTGCCGCGCCTGCGGGTTATCCATTCCGCCCCTGCGTCCCTTGATCACGCAGGTGCGTCTTGTCCCGGGACTACCCATAGTTGGGAAGCTCCTTTTCTTTCCTAGTATGAGGGAACTAGTACCATGCTAGGTATCGGTTTATGATGAGTATGATAAGTTATGCCGGTTACGACTTTGAGGTTTACGAGTTGGACTTGATCCTTATGGATCCCTTGGGTCTAGGTATGAACCCTTTGTGTGATAGGATTGTGATATATATGTATGTATGGCTTGTATAGGCCGTGTTGTCCTCCAGTTTGGAGTGGACCAGTTGGAGAGTTGATCGTGGTTGAGTTTACTTTTGAAATTGAGGTAAGTCCATAGGACTTACTTAACTACTATCCTTATATTGGATGTATGCTTGAGTGGTGTGTGTTATGTGCTTTATAGCATGTGTTATTATGGTCACCGACCTATGTTATATTGACCGCCCATTGTAGTGGCCGTGATAACCTTTCCCTTTCATCCCGTAGTGGAGTCTGGGAGGTTCTATGTAGTCAGGCCAAATTTGGTATACGGGAAGGACCCTCACCACTCCCATAGGGTGCACGGGAGGTGTGCTGATACTACTCCAGCTGGCTAGAGCACTCAGAGGCGGGGATTATATTCCTCGTGTCACATATCTTCATATACATCTATTTATATGATTGAGTGATTTAACTTATTAAAGATAATAAACCGGGTAAATGTGTGATATCATGATGATGTGTTAATATTATTGATGTGTGTTTGTGCTCTAGCATCTTCTTATATATGTGTATAGTTAGCTAACGGTTTTATACCGTGTTGTAGATCCTTTGCAGGTTAGGAGAGCTGCAGAGTGATCCAGAGGGGTGATCTGCTGAGGGTTCCGTATACTGGGCGTATTCGTGGGATATGGCTTATTTACGTTTTACGGATTCATGTTTTGACTTTGTACTCAGCAGTACCTTGTATCACCTTTTTGATATGTATATATATATCAGTTTTATGTTTTGTTTTAATCTATTGGTGCCTTGTTGTAAGATTCAGTGAATTTGTTGTCAGGCTAGGGTCAGGATCCATTGTGAGATCCTAGCCCAGTAACACTCCAAGTCCTACGGATTTGGGGTGTTACAAGGAGGTGGCACAACATAAAGATGATACGTGGCAAAATCTTATGTGGCTTAATGTAGGAATGACATTTGGAAAAAGCCGATGTGGATTAACATGGAAATGACAAGTGACATAATTTACCTCTGAGTTAGTATTATATAGTAGATGCATTTGATCATCGTGATTTGACGTTTATGACGTATTCAGAAATTTCACGAGGGTGTTATCCTCATATGATCGAAAACTAAATTAATATATGTTAGCATTATCATATTCATACTTACGCATATAATATACATTTTGAAATATTGACGTGACTTAGTTTGTTGTTTAACGCATCACCCTATCCAAATTGTCAAAGAATAGGTATATTGTGTATATATTAAGTAGGATCGAGACTCGTAGTACAAACTAGTGTAAACTAAAATAATTACATCTTACTAACATTTAGATTAGGATATCAAGTTAAAGTGTTATATTATTTTATCATTTTAATTTCACATTTTAGGATTGAGGTTGCACATCAAAACATGTATTTGAGAGAGTAAGATACATAAAAAAAACACAACATGTAGTTTGTCATGCATTTGATCATCGTAATTAGATGTTTAGGACATATTCAAAAAATTTGCGAGGTGTTATCCTCATATGATCGAAAACCAAATTAATATAGGTTAAAAGTAGCATAATTACACATATAAATTATATAATTATCAAATAAATATTTAAACTTAAAATTTATTTGTGTGTAAGTAGGAACGAGTATGATATTAAAGTCAAAAAGTGTATATAGTTTGAAACTTTATAAAAATCATCAATTTTTGAATTAAACTTGAAACTACAACGACTGGCTAATATAAATACAATTTGTTTATTTATGTATCCTGGTGGGATACCCATCGGGGATCCCATCGGGGATCCCATCAGGTTCCCATGCGGGGTACTCATCGGAGATCCCCAGCAGATTCGGGTTCGGATCGGGTAGTGGAGAGAATACCCCTATCTTCATCCCGTCCCCATCCCCAAGCGTGGAATCAAAATTTTTCTCATCCCCGTCCCCATTAAAAATCCCAATCTTTGTCCCCAAGAGGGGTAATACCCGTAAATTTCGGAAAATCACCATCTCATTTACACCCCTAATTTCAGATAAATTGTTTATTTATCCAGTTTTTTGTGATTGGATGTTGGTAGCATAAAGCTTTTGCATTATGTAGCTGGCTTTGCATTTAGGTTTGATTTGTTCAGAACAATTCTTTATTCGTGGGAGAGC
This sequence comes from Fagopyrum tataricum, assembly GCA_002319775.1. Taxonomy (NCBI): domain Eukaryota; kingdom Viridiplantae; phylum Streptophyta; class Magnoliopsida; order Caryophyllales; family Polygonaceae; genus Fagopyrum; species Fagopyrum tataricum. The sequence continues at coordinate 42,600,868 of CM008282.1, forward strand.
GATGATGCTTTTCATTTACTCAGTTGTTGTCTAGATTTCCTAATAATATCTTCAAAGATAGATTTGTTGGCATGTCCATTCACTATTGGGCAACCTAAGTATTTCTCTAGACCGGTGGTATGTGATATGCCAATATGTTGGTGTAAACTTATTTTTGTAGAACTATTAATGTTTCCTGATGTTTGAAAGGATGATTTTTGGTAGTTCACTCTTTGCGCTGATACTTGGCACTAATTTTCTAGTAAGCATATGATTTGGTCACATGAAAAAGCATTTTCTTTTACGAATATAAATATGTCATCAACAAATGCTAGGAATGGAATGATTGTTCATCCTCTAGTGATTGGGACGCCAATACTTTTCTGGTTTTCATTTCATGCTTGTTGGATGTTCCTAGCTAAGACCTCCGCCCCTAAGTCGAAAAGTAGGGGTGATAGAGGGTCCCCTTGGCGCAAACCTCGTTCGGGTTGAAATACTTTTGTCGAAGTATCATTTGTTAGTATGGAGTAAGAGACCGAAGAGATATATTCTTCAATACACTTGATGAATTGACACGAGAAACCAAATTTCCTCATGATTGCTAGAAGAAAAGGTCATTTTACCCTATTATACGCCTTTTTCATATCTAATTTTAATGCAACATATACTTCCTTTCATTTCTTTGTTCTGAATCCATGAAAGATTTCATGGGATATTAGGATAATATCATGTATTGATCTGTTATGGATAAATGCACCTTGTAGTGGGTGGATAAGCTTTGAGATTACCCTTTTCAGTCTCTTTGTTAGAAGTTTTGCTAAGGTTTTATACACAGTTGAGCAAAGATTTATGAGCCTATAATGAGTTGTCATACTTGGATTGTTTGTCTTTATGATTAGGGCGATGAAGGTGTGGTTAATTTGTCTTAATATTCTCCCCGTTCTATAGAAGTTCTTCACTACTCTTATAATTGTCGGCCCTACAATATGCCAGTACTTTTGAAAGGAACCAGCCGGCATCCCATCCGATCCTGATGATTTGTCACTTTCAATATTAAAGACGGCCTTCTTGATTTCCTCGTTTGTGAATGGTTTTGTCACTTCGGTATTTTCAGCATCATAGACCACGTTTTGTATGACTTCGAGTTGCTTGTTTAGTTCGATTGAGTTGGCCTAGGAGGTTTTGAACATACTTTCATAGTCTACGAAGAATTTCTCACTAATGTCTTTTTCTGAAGCTCGGATTTTTCCATCATTTTTTATGATAAACGGAATATTATTGCGGTTCCTCCTACTTGTTGTTTTTCTATGATGATACTTCGTGTTTTTGTCTCCAAACTCAAGGGAACTTGATTTTGCTTGTTGTATCCAATATCTATGTTGATATTCATCAAGGCAATCTCTTTTCCAATTTAATCTATTTAGCTTGGTGTTTTTTTACGTTGTAAAATTCATGTATGCTTGGGTTTATAGACTTTCAATCTCCTCTTCTACCTCTCGGACTTGTTTGTTGATGTTTCTAAATGAAAGTTTGCTCCATCTTTTAAGCTTAGTTTTTAGTAGGTTATTTTTCCTAATCATGTTGTATATGAGGGTTCCTTGGTATTGGGTACGCCAGAACTGTTTGATGACATTTTCACAGTCGATTTTTTGTGTCCACATTAATTCAAACCTGAAAGGCTTATTTTTGTTCTGGTGTATAACATTAGAAAGTACAACGGAAATCCGACAATGGTCTGAAGTGGTAAATGTGTGGTTCCAAGTGAAGATATTTGGTTATGCTTGTATGATTGGATGGGCCATAGCCCGGTCCAGCTTTTCAAAGGTGTTATTGTCCCCCTATTTCCGTTTTCTCCAGGTGAATTTGTTTTCTCTAATCGTTAGATCTTCTAAGTTGTATTGTTGCATCAATAGATTTAGTCTTTTATACCTATTCTGAGTAACTAGTGCACCACCTAATTTATCATATGGTTTAAGGATTTCATTGAAGTCTCCTATTATTAAGGGTGGTAGGTTAATAGCGTTTATACGGCTAGCTAGATCCAGACAGAACTTGTCCTTGTGTTGTTTGTTTGGGGGAGTATATATTAAATTGATTGCCATAGAAAACCCAGTTTGTAGGTTGGTATGCTTGATTGTTATTAGTCATTTATCCTTTGTGCTTATTTCTACTTTTTCACTAGCGAGCTGATAACTTATCCAAAGCAGGCATAGCCTGCCGGACAAGCCATTTGTTGGTACAAAGAAAATATTATCGAACTCCGCTCCTTTCCAACACGCTTCTTCTGGTTCTACACTTGTTTTTAGTTCCGCAAGCATAATCATTTGGACATGATCACTTTTACAAGTCATATTAATTTATATCCAAGAGTTTTTCTTCCTCATACCTCTGCAATTCCAAAAAGCAATCTTCATATAACCTTTTTAGTATATTTGGGTGGAATAAGCCCAGTGTATCTACTTGATTTATATTCTCCTAATTTTGGCTCAAATAGTTTACATGCATTATTTGGCTTGCAACTCTTGGACACGATAGTTAGTCGATACTTGTGTACACCCATAAAGGTTGTATTTGATTCGTTGACTTGCTTATGCGTATGGGATACTCGGTTTTTGGATAGTGTTATAGATATTTTATTTTAATATTTACTCGAAACATTGCATATGAAGTATGTCCTATGCCTAATGGGGATGGTATCATATATTCAGGATTAGCTTTGTTGTTCAAACAGAGAGAACAACATGCAATTCATGTTTTTATCCAGCTAGTTTCTCAATTGAGCATATGTATTCATCCTTGTTTGTTCATATCCTTGTTTTTTTTTTGTAAACAATGTCCTTTGCATCCTCTTGCTTCTAGATTTCCCTTAGAGTACGGCTTTACAATTGGTCTATTGTAACACCTTGGAAAATTTTCATCACACATCATTTGAATGGGGATTTGTGATTAACATATAAGGATTGATTGCTACCCATGTCAACAAGAATTCTTCTTTTTCAGTGGCAGAGTGAAGACAAATAACTCTTGAGTTAAGCATGCTTGTGCGAAAACAATATCAGGATGGATGACTTCCTGGAAAGTTTATGAGCGTGCATGGTTAGCATGGGGACAACGTCCCTAAGACCTCGGGTCTTATAGATGGTATCATAGTTAACCCTGAGTTACGAGTGTATTTTCCCTAGTAGCCCGGTCACTCGACTCGGTGACGGTCCTTGGTCTGACGTGGACGTCATGAGTTTATGTGGGGGAGATTGTAACACCCCCGAAAAATTGTCATCCCACATTATTTGAATGGGGATTTGTGATTAACTTATAAGGATGGATTGCTACCCATGTCAACAAGAATTTTTCTTTTCCAGTGGTAGAGTGAGGACAAATAACTCTGGAGTTAAGTGTGCTCGTGCGGGAGCAATTTCATGATGAGTGACCTCTTGAAAAGTTTCTGTGCGTGCATGGTTGACACGGGGACAGCGTCCCTAAGACCTTGGGTCTTACATATATGACCATATGTTCTTCATTTTGGGTCTTTTTTATGCGCATATGAACTTTTACACCATCTTATTCCTAGGGCATTGATATCCAATTCATGTTTCCTGTATTTAGATTACCAAAGATTTCCGTGCTTCATAACCGATGGATCATATCCGACATATAACCCGACAAACTTATGTACTTAAAATGAATAATTGTATGATAAAGCTCGTAACAAAATTTATTTAGATTACTGTGCCATTTTCATACATTTTTGCATCCATAAATTCTTAGTAATTTGTGAAGGAACGAAAAATCAAAATATGAATTAGCCATGAAAAACATTGGTGAGTTGTAATTTGTACGACATTACGATGAAGAATATCTATCCTATTGATAGGTGATGGAATCACTATCAATTTAGGTAGTTTTTAGAGTCCTTTTTATGTTTTTGAGTCATATTGTGTTGTTAATACTTTGATCCAGATGAAAAAGTCTAAATGAAGCAAAAGAAGTTATGAGCAACACTTATGAGTTGAAGTAAAGCGACGAAGACAAGTTTCTGGTGCCACACCGCCCCCGCAGAGTAGTGTCACCGCCCCTGCGGTGTCACCCTCGTTGAGTGCCGCGGCCAGCGCCTTCACCTGCGCCGAAAGAAGCTTGTCACCGCCCCCGCGGCCGCCTCTGGCCGCCCCTGCGGTGACAACCCTGAAGACCCACGCCGAGAGCCGCAGCCAGCGCCTTCGCCCGCGCCCAAGAAGAGACTTGTCACCACCCCTGCGGCTACCTTTGGCCGCCCCTGCGGTGACTCAGCCTGAAGAAGCGAAGCCAACGCCCCAGCGCTCCTGCCTGCGCCCTTGACAGCGGTCCTGTGAAGCCGAAGATCCAGTGTCACCGCCCCTGCGGTGACTCTGGGCCGCGCCTGCGGATTTTCACCCGAAACGCCACGAAGTTGAAGAGTCAGACATTCAAAGAGCATTTAAAGACCCGCCCCTGCGGGAATGTCGAGCCGCCCCTGCGGCCAAGAGGAAGATGGAACGTTTTTGCCTAAACCGCCCCTGCGCCACCCTTGGCAGCGAGTGCGGGTTAGCGTCTAAGGACTTTACACCGGCTGTTTTCATCGGCTTTATGATCTTAATTGTGGCTGTTTGCACAACCTCTTTACTCCATTCTTTATGGTGGCTGTTTGCACAGCCTCTTTACTCCTTTTTAATGCATTTTGTAGTATAAATAGAGCCCTTGGCTAAGGCTAGAATCATCTCATTTTCCACATAAAAAACCTCTCTTTGTTCACTTATCTTTTGAGTGCTAAGTCTCCTTGCTACATTAGGTTGATTGAAGCTTCATATAAGTTGGTAGTAAGTTCTTTTCAATAGAAGTATTATTCAATATATATTTGTGTTATATTCCTTGTGTTTAACTTAGTTTGTACGATTGTTTTCCACTTAGTTTGATCACCTAAGTTGTATAATTGCATGCAAAAAGCTAAGGTTAATTGGTTCCGGGTTCGGGTCATTAATCCAGTAGCAAACTCTTAGGTATGAACGGGTTGTGATTATCTAAGTGTAAAAGGAATATAACTACATAATAAGATTAACAGATTGTTTCTCTTTTACGTATCTCTTTATCTTTGGTAGAATGCTAACTTGTTGTTTGGTCTTGTAGGTTTACGGGAAGTCGTTAAGTTGTATTAATGCCGGTTGGCTTAATACATAAATATGATCAAGATGAGAACAATTGTTGAATGCTTCTAAAAAGAACCAACCAAGTTATAGGCAAGCGGAAATCTAACCTAGTGTAGTGTTTGTCTTATTGTTTTTATCATCAATCTTTACTTCAAATTTTATGTTTGTCTTGTCACATATTACAATCCAAACCCCCATTTTGGTTACTAATAATTGATAATTAAAACTAATTTGCGCTTTAATCATCTCTCACTCTCTTGGGTTCGACCCTTACTTACACTATACAAATCGGTTAAGTGTAACGTTAGGATTCTACTTTGACTAAAAGCTAAAAGACAACGACCATAGATTTTTAGCCTCGTCACCTATTTAGATAAGATTGAGAATAAAATAAATTACATGAAACTGCTACAGTTTTTTGCGTCGCTTTTGTCTACCCAGCTTGAAATTTCATACGCACTTGTATGCTATTCATATTATAAATAGGCATGTTCATATCCAGGTTTGGGTCGGACTTTTTAGAATTTTTGGCCCGTTTAGCCGGATCCGGGTCAGGCCAAGCCCGGCTTGCGGGCCTACAAGACCTGCCGTACCCGGCCCGTCCGGGCTGCCGGCGGGCCTCTGGGTACCCGTTTTATTTTTTCTTTTTTAAAAAACTATTTTAAACATAAATTTTATTTAAAAATAAAAATATATTTAAGATATTATATGTAATATACATTGAATTTTTGATAATTATGTTAAATATTATATAATTATGCTTATTATTTTAAATATATACAATATAATATATATTTTTATATATTTTATTTTATTTATACGGACCGACGGATCGGGCTTTTCGGCCCGACCGGACATATAGTGGTGTTCATACCCGACCCGGCGGGCTTGACGGGCCGGAATTTTCAGCCTGGTCGGGCTTCCCTCTATGTTCATACCTGCCCGTTTTTCCGGCGGGGCGGGCTGCCCGGATATGATCGGGTCTAATTATAAAGTAATTGCACTTTACTTTATATATATATATATATATAATCGCACACATATGTATACTTCAAACCAACATTGTTGCTTTTATTCATGTTCATAGTTATTTTAGAAAATACATTTTATTCGGTGATAATTATTAAATGCTAGTACTTATTACGAAGTCGTAATAATGAGTATAATTTATTATGAATCTTACTATTTACGCCCCAAAATAGTCACTATCGATGAATAGTGCTAGCTTTTTGTTTTTCTCCTTTTTATCCCTATTTTTAGCCAAATTACAGATTTTAGCCACAATTTTATATATTGCACACAATTATCCAAACTGACACACTTAATTTAATTTATGAGCTTTAGGTGGTACTTGCTACCATAATCTACTAACTATATTATGAATAACAAATTTTATATGATCACATGCCCACCATGCTCCGTAATTAAGAACATTAGAATGAGAGAGTTTTGACCGTTACCTGGACGTAATATCACTGGACCTCCGGTGTTCTTGTAGCTTCCGGCTTTCTAGGGGTTGCTAATCCTCAACCAGGACTACCTTAGCCCAAGCACAGCACAGATCTATTTCGTTTCCTACCTCAGACCGTAGTCTCTCACTCAAATCTCTCTTTTATGAGGATGGAGGAAATGTAATCAACAAAATAGATTATTCAAAACATAGCTTTCAATTAAGTAGCTTTCCCTGACTTAAAAACAAACTTTTATTGAATTTGAAAGAGGATTACAAGCACTCAAACACACTGGAAATTAAAGACTTGACTCACTTCAAACACTTCAAGCTAGTAAGATCCATTGAAGTGTTTTGATCTTAGAGAGAGGAGGAACCACTTCTCTGTAAGCTCAAAATCGTTTCTCTTTCTCTTTCTAGTTTTTGGTGTTTCTCACTCTTAGACTCTATGGCTTTCGATGCCTTACAATGACTCACAAGGGGTCTATTTATAGAGGCGGAGAGGCATTGGATGCCTTTGCTCTATTACCATTTTACCCCCGACACACACTAGTGACTCTGACTCACTCACATGGCTAATAGTTCCAACGTTCAATAATTCAAAAAGAAAAAGAAAAAGCTGAAAGAAACTGACAGACTCTGACACAACACTCACGAGATTCCTTCAGGCTTGTGATGATGATGTTTCTTGACTAATCCATGCAATTATTGATATTGTACATTCCCTCTTCTCCGATGTTGTTTTCGTAATCACTTTCGCAATCCTCATTAATGGCATCATAAATGTTCTTAGCATATTCTTCATCCCAACATAAGAGGGTGTCGTAGAAAGTATCTTGACATTTTGAAGACATGAATGTTCCCAACTCTATGTCTTTTATGTAGTCTGAAATTGAATCTGAGGACTCGATGGCTTCTGAGAAATATGGTCGTAAAACTTCAGGAATTACCACCGTAGTAAAACCAATCTTGAATATAGTACTATTCTTCTCTTTCATGTGTTGCTTAATATATTAATAGATGTAGAAAAACCCGGTTCCTCTAGCTTGGATATGATCTTTAATGGTAGGTTGAGTTACAAAAAGATTGGATCTTTAGAGAACTGATCTGCATGTGTTTTGAATATGATTAAGTAATGTGGTGCCCTTGTTCTTCCTCCTTCAACCTCCATAGCTGATGGGTGAATATAATAAAATAGGGGATATCCCTTCCATTTCTTGGCCCTGTTAAACACATTGTTTTGAAATTTTGTCAAATGCTTTCTAAGTGGACTCCGTGGTGATGGAAGGCTTCCGAATAGACCATGACACATCCCATAATCCCAAGCATATAGAATGTCTTCTTCTCTAGTTGGGTTTGATGGCAAACTTAATCCCTTCATGCCAGATCTATTGAATCCGTGTGCCATGGTGCTCCATTCGTGGTAAATATCGTAGTATGGACATTCAGTACTGCTCATCACATAAGTATACCGGCTAGGAAACTCTTTGTACTTCCAGTAACCTCTCATCTTTTCTTGAATATCAAAAGGAAGGCAAAGCATGAGCTTAACTATCTCGAGCTCCAGAATTCTCCGAGTCATTCTGTCGCATGATAGGATCAAACCATTTCGAGATCTTTTTTTTGAAAATTTTTGCATAAGATTAACATAATAATAACTAAGAGGAGAAACCCATCTTAGATGATAATCAGTTTCTTCTGTATATTTTTTCTTGTCTGCCTCCTCTATTGGCATCAAGAGGGCAGACTGTACCATTTCGTCCAACTCGTCTTTTTCGTCTGTTGTCCATTGGGACTGGTATAGTTTTCCAATTATCGTTTTTCTTTTCGGCCTGCTGGAAGATGCCATCGATTGCTTGGGAAGACTCATACGCAAGCTCTCGAGTTAGGCTATCTGCCAAAGAGTTTTTTGATCCCTGCACATGTTCAATGTCAAAGGAATATTGATTAAGTGTGAGTTGCCAACGCAGGAGCCTCCCTTGCGCTTTCATATTACTCAGATTATTACGAACAAAACCTAATATTCCTTTGCAATCAATTCTGATAGTGAGATGTTTTGGAGCAAGAAAAATTATAAACTTATCTATCCCTTTTAGGATAGCAAGTATTTCTTTCTCTATAGTGGTGTAATTGCATTCGGCTTTATTGAAACTTCCACTACTATACCTGCAGAGCTTATTATCTTTTTTGATTTTTAAGATAGCTCCCCAATGATAGTTACTTGCATCAAATTCAAGTACTAGATCATCATCCGCATTGGGTAAGGTTAAAACTGGTAACTTCTTACAACATTTTTTAAGATCTTGAACTATCTGAGTGTCCAGATTGGTCCAAGTCAAAGTTTGTTCCTTTTTTAGCTTAACTTGTAGAGGTTTTCTAAGCTTAGCTAAATCCTTGATAGAATCTGAAGCATATGTGAGACATCCTAGAAACCTCTCTAGTTGTTTTCTATCTTCTATTTTGTCTGGAAATTTTTCTATCTTTTCTAGAACATGTTCTTGCAATACTATTTCTCCACCTTTTATTTTTAAACCAAGAAACTCTATTTCTTGTTCTGCGTAGATGCACTTCTTTTGTCCTAAGATGATGCCATGATTTATGCATTTCTGCGTTACAGCCTTAAGGTCATGCATATGTTGTTCTAGTGTTTTAGAGAAAATTAAGATATCATCTATATAAACCAGACAATAATGTTTTAGGTTTTCAAATATCTTATCCATTCTTCTTTGAAATATCTGAGGTGCATTTTTTAGTACAAATGGCATAACTAACCATTCATAATGCCCCTAAGGTGCACTAAATGTTGTTAACGGAATACTATCTTTATCCATCTTAACTTGCCAATATCCACTTTTGCAGTCCATTTAAGAGAACCAAGTGGCTCCTTGGATTCTATTAAATAAGACTGTTTTATTAGGGATATAATAGCCATCAAAGATAGTATTATCATTCAACTTTTTATAGTTGATCACCATTCTAGCTTTACCTCTTTTTTCTTCAGCATGATTTCTAACCATAAATGCAGGACTAGAATGAGGACTCTTACTTTCTTTAATCAGATTTTTCTTAAGTAATTCATCTATTTGTTCCTTAAATTCTTGTTGGTCTTTATAGGTATAAACCATCTTCTTGACTCTAATGACCGTCTTTGGTTCTTTTAACTCTATTGTAGCAAATGATTTATCCTTGTCCCAAAATTTTAAAGGATTTTCAGAATATAACTCTTTGTACAATTCTTTCTGTTGATCTAAGATTTGTTCTTTAAGAGTTACTTCATTTATAGCAAGTGCAAATTCTTTTTGAGTAGGAACAATATATTCCTCACCACGCTTACTGCGCGTAAATTCAATGTTTTGATGAGTGTAGGCTTCTTTCATCTTTTTTACCCGAGCTTTTTCTCCATTAATAGTAAATATCATTTCATCTAAACTTTGAGTACATGGAGAATATAGTCTTTGGAAGTTATTTCCTATTATCATGTCATGTGATGTTTGTTCAGTAGCCCAAATTATAGGAATTAAACATTGATAGCCTCCTATCATGATGGGTAAATCTTGAATAACTTCAGAATGTGTCATGATGCTATTATCAGCTATCCTAACTTGAATTGGTTTAGATGCACTTTTTCACATGAATGCAGGAAATAAATTTTTCTTTCCAAAGCAAACAGAACAACCACTATCAACAAATGCACATAAATCATAATTATTAAAAATTTCAATGCATATGGTGATAGGAATGTAAATGCTATTTGGATTAGTAATCCTTAAGCATACTTCAATTTGCAAATTAAGCTCTTCATCATCTTCAAAGACAGGTTGACTAATTGTTTTCGTTTTATAACCTATTAGCCTTTTAGAGCTTGAAACTTCTCCTTGTGGTTGGGGTATATTAATTTGACTACTAGTTCCTGGTCCTTCCAGATTTGGTCTATAGTTAGATCCAGTGCTTCCCAGATCTATACTATGTCTAGCAGGTTCCCTAATAGTTTTCCACAAATTATTAGCTTCTAATTTTCTATTTAAGGTTGCTAGTAAACTGGCAATTTCATCATCTACTTTAAAGGAAGGTTCTTCTCTATTTGGAACACTTACTTGATTTTGTGGAGGTAAGTTGAATGGATTCCACCTATAACTCTGGCTTCTTGAAAGACTTCTATTTATTGGAGGTGGATGAGAATTCGTATGAATTTTTCCTTCTTCATCAATGGTTAAAACTTTTCCTTGGTTTGGAATAGAAGGATTTTCGAAGGCATTGATCCATATTGTTTTTAAATTAATTTGGTCTGGCTTTACTTTAACTAGTACTACTTTTTGCCCTGGGCCAACTACTTCATATTTATCTGCCTCTACCATTCGAATTCTTTCAGGTGGGTTGGTAGTATTTTCTAATTTATAAATAACCTTCCATTTAAGTTGTAAAGGACAAGTTCATTTGTGCATACTAATTCCTTTAGTTAACAATTTTAGTGCTAATGAGCAAACTGATCTTCTAGACTTACGTAATAATTGGGTCTAGACACCCAAGATACTGGTCCTTGACTTAGATTGCATATTACTCCACTAATAGTTTGATCGCTAAATTTTTTGGGCCTAGTGTCACAAACAAAATTAATGCAATGCACATCCTTACCAAAGTCTTGTAATTGAGTAATAATGACCTGAATTGCACAAACGTAAATGTATTGATATTTTTTGTCTTTGTTGTGTTTTTGAATATATTTCCAATTAATTAGGTTTATTTCAGTGGCTTGATTTTCATTATTTTTTACCACGATATCTCCAGCCATTTCTTCACATACGAACTTTGAGAATGCTGGAAAGAACTGTCTTTTAAAGAACTGTTCTTTAGCAATGATCGGGAATTCAGCCCCTGATCTATGCATTTTTTCCAGTTGTTCCTCGTCGATGGAAGTATCAGCTTCTTGCAATTGGGCTAGAGTAGTTGTTTCTCCTGAAGAAAACATTTCTTCAATTTTTCTTTGAGCTTCACTTTCATCTCCTCCCATCATTTCACATACTTCCTCATAATCTGACCTTTCAGATTCCTCATCTTCCTCCACTACTTCTACAATTCCCTTATTATCATTTAAGGCTAGTTCAAAAGCCTCTTCTTCTGTTATTTCAATATAATCTAAGCTTCCTAGAGCTTCAGCTAGCTTGTTGTTCTTTCTATTTTTGCATTCATTAGCATAATGACCTATTTCTCCGCACGCCCAACATTTGCAACTCTTTTTCTTCTCAGGAAATAAGACGCTTTCCTAAAAAACCTTCTTTTCTTAACAAAGGGTTTTCTATAATATTTTTCTGATATTTTTCACCTCTTTGTTTATTAAAGCTTTTCTTTCTATAATACTTCCTTCCATAACCGTTTTTCTGGTTATCTCTTGTATTACATCCCCATTCTCCAGACATAACCCAACAATTTAAAAATTGTCGTTTCATATGTTGAGTTCCCTTAACCCATCTTCTAATGAATCTTAATCTATTTCCTAGGGTGTCCCTTGAGTTATATTTTTCTATCCATTCTTGATACCCTTCACTAATTTCTTCATTTATGGGTTTAGGGAGTTTATCGAATAACATTTTAAGATTAATTGCATTTTCTCCCACCTTATAGTATTAATACTCGAATTCTGAAAGATAATTTTCTAGAAATCTCATATTACAAATTTCAAGAGTGTTTAATTTTCTTTGTCATTCGATTAATTTTTTCTCTTTATCATCTCTGTCTCCAATAAACTCATATTCTAAGACCTTGCAGAATTGCCTAAACATGACATCTGGTGGTTCTACTGCTCTTAAGGTTTCTTTAGTTTCTTCATCGATTCCTTCATACTAATCTGCCACAATTCCATACAGACTATGCTCAATGTAATTTAGGAAATTTGCAGATCTCCATTCAGGGTTCATGTTTAAGACACTCATCATACTTTTCTTCCAAAAGTCTAGCACATCTTCTCGGTTTCTTACCCCATCTAGGCTAAGTTTATATCCGGTTTCACTTATAGGTTCAAGTAGGAGTTCTCTTTTATTAGGTCTATGATTTGGCATAATCCTAACTCCAAACTTAGCTGTTTTTTCTAAAAATTCCTTGGGTCTTAGGCTAGTGTTTTGTTGACTCGTGGACCCCTGTTCATATTCTCTATAACAAGATCTAGTGGCCTTGTTAACCTCTTGTTCTGGGATTATTTCTTCTTCTACTTCATTAACGTCTATAACTCTTTTTCCCATCTTTTTATCTAATTTTCTTTTAACTTCACTTAAGGGTATAGTCTATAGGTCTTTTAGTTTAATTAAGCCCATTTGTTGATACATTTCTTCTTCATCAGTGTAGTAACCAGATTCGTCACTACTAAAAGAACTCATTTCTTGGTCAGACATATCAAGCGTCTCCTTGATTTTCTAGCTCTTCTTCGACTTCTTCTTTTGTTTCTAGCTTTTTAGTTAAACTTGGTACTGAAAACTTCTTTTGTGGATTTTTCGTTTTGGAATGGATACTTATAAGGAAAACCGACAGGTTTTTTGGTTTGATGGTTTAGACTAGTTGTTGCTCCAAGGTGTCGGATCTCGTTTGTGATTAAAAGAACTAATTTTTGATTTTCTTCTTTTATGGCTAACAAAGTAGCAGATATTTCTTCTCGATATTTCGTAATACCGGTCCGCAACTGTCGTAAACTTGCTTTTAAATCTGCAATATCGTCGACTATAGTATTTAAAGCAGCTTTGTGATGACCTTGTCCAGTGTTTAAATGTTTTGCACGTGGAGCAGTTTTATGTGGACAATTTTCGAAAACCTCCAGTTTTAATTAATTTTTTGGATTTTTAATTAATTTTTTAAGTTTACTTAACTACTTGGCTCTGATACCAAATGACAGGATCACACAGAAATACAAAAAAAAATACAAAATACGATTTAAAATACAAACAAGGACATAAATGCAACTTATTATAAACTAGGTACCTCTAATATAATTTCTAGAAAATTGTGGGTAAAATATAAAATGTTGATTAGATTGATGTTGACTTTTTAGATAAATGATAAATGGGTGAAAATAATTCCCCCCTTTATTATAATGCATGAAATTGCTCAAATGTTCACCCACGTATCATGTGCCCACTTGTAGTATATCAAAAAGAAAATAGGATATCTTACCTTAATTTTTATGATTCTTGATTTTATGAGAAAAAAGATAGGATATCTTACCTTAATTTTTATGATTCTTTTTATAAATTAGTTTTCGAATTTCGAATAAAAAAGAAAATATGTTGATGGACGAACAAAAATACACAAAATTTTAGAAAGGTTGTTCTACAATAGGAAATATATTAATGAAAATTTTATTTTGATCAATATTTTTTATTCAATAAATATAATTCATTATCACTTAGATTATTACATCGAGTTATAGTTAGGCGGACAACAAGCTGCGCCGCTAACCCTTTCTGAATAGAAAATCCGATCCTTCTAAACACTACATCTAAAGACCTAGGTGACACAAAATTACCATGCAATACCCGTTGCACCCTCTTGAGAATATCGACGGCATCAGGCGCAAGAAAACCAAACGTATCGAAAGCGAACGGAAGAAACACATGTTGGTTTTCAAGACAAGCCCTTTCATGCTTAGCCACCTTCAAAGAGGCCGCGTTGAGAGCCGCCTTACCCACCACAAAAGACCCGTTATTCAAACCAACCAAAGAAGAGACTCATGTCAAATCAATACAAGCATGTTTTCCACCCACCCATCCAAAAACTAACACATCTGCTGGCCTCAACGTAGACCTTCTTTCACGCGGATCAGTCAAGAAGGATACATGCGCCTCTTTCTTGGCTGAAATCCCTGCTCTCTTAAACACGTCACATAAAACATCACGAACCAGATCATGCCTATATTTGAAGCTGGGTAGTTCTTTACAATGAACCACATGCTCCCCAAAAACATCCAAAGGCCTCCCACAATTAGGCATAGGACAAAACATACCAGACGAGAAAAAAGGAATCATAAGGCGATACTTGAGGATCGTGTGATACTCAACGGAAGACATACATTGTCCAAGTCCATCAATAGGTATGGCAAGAAGGAAATCTTGACTATGCGTTGCCTGTAGACACTGAAAAACCGCTTTTTGTCTAGCGGTCAAACCAAAAGTTGCTTCCATCGCATATACTGTCTTACCAAAAAGAATCCAAAAAAGTAGATGCGCCCTCCCCATGTTCCGGTAGACAAGTCCTCAAGCTAAACAACATCTTAGCAATACCCATACAAGAACGAAGCAAAAGAAGCTCACTTTGCGGGTCCCTCAACTACGGAAGAAGGTGCATCAACTCAACCGCCTTAACAACTCTTTTCATGACAGCTCTCTAATAAACTCATCATCTTTACTCACAACCCCACCCAACAACTTAACACCCAAAACTGGCCTAGCAATTCCATGAGGAAATAAATCTTCTCTAAGCTTTGATCCATCACACGAAGGCCAAAAGAGCTCAGTCTTGGAGTTGCAAACATTCAACTCAAGAACAAAACTCGGGTCAACTTCTCTTATGATATCAAGCGCTCTATCCACTTCCTCTGTCTGACCAATAATAGTACCATCATCAAGATACCAAGCATGTAAAAGAGGCTTGCAACAGTCTCTGATCCGATGAAGAAGTGGGTGCAAAACAAGGGAAAAAAGAAGCGGCCCCAAAGGGTCTCCTTGTTGCACACCAGTAGCCGACCAAATAATGTCATCACCAACATACAGACGGGCAGCCTGACCCTACAAGAAATCAACCCAAAAAGAGATTGAGGGACATCTTTCCCTTACTTCCTTAAGCAAAACAGTTATGTCAATCAGGTTGAAGGCATTAGAAAAATCCATTGTCAACATAGATAGAGAATCATCAGAGTGACGCTCACTTAAAACCCTGTTAACATTATGTAGAATAACCTCTGCACCACCTGAAATACCAACTCCAAACTGAAAATCTCTAAGATATTCCCTCATATCTTTACTCACTCCCTTCATGGCTACTTTGGACACCAACCGTCTCCATATAGTACCTACTGCAATGGGATAAACCCCATTGGAAGGCTTTAACAACGACGTAAGAGACGCTGAAGCAACAAACTCAGCCAAACTCAGCGGACACATACCTCTCAACCACAAATTGACCACTGACAAAAGCGCTCTCAAAAGACTTGTGGCAACCGAATAGCCCTCACCACACAAAGCATCTAAAAGGTGTTGTGCTCTCAAACCATCTCTACCACAAGAGGTTCCTTTGGGAAAGGACTTAATGCATGTAAAAATCAAATCAACATCAATAATGAGGAATGGTTCAAGAAAGGAAGAACAAGACTTAGAAGTAGGAGGTTTGAAAGGATGTTTTGCCTTCAACACCTTCAAAGTCTCATCACTGTAAGGAGCTACTCTAGAGGAGCACAAAACTTTGACAACAGCCGTAAAATGTCCGTCTTAAACCTTACGAAGACACTGTTTGATATTAGGATTCCTCTCCCAACCTTCTTCATTCTTTGAGTCTCCATCAACCCTAACAACAAGTCTATGTTCTGAACTGTCTAGCAAAGCATGCGCAAGCTTAGAAACACCATCAACTTCTCCCCAAGTAGACAACACCTGCAAAATCTGCTGATGTTGAATAAACCTCCTACCTCCTGATCTTCTATCTCGCCTACTCATAGGCTTGAACACCTGCAACGTACAACGAGGGAGAAAAAACAACTTAACCCAAGCAGCCACACAACTTGTCTCAGCAACCACCTTTAAAAGAGCACCCACTAACGCTTGAGAAAAGATTAAACGACAACTATGAGGGATGCTTTTCACGGTAGTGATAGGAACGCGCATAACCCTCTCCAACAGACTCAAAGCATGAAGACTCATGCATTGTCCACACAACCACATCTTGAGGACGGTCAAAACCTCCACAAAAACATCAAGGTTATACTAAAGGATGCCTCGAATCTCATTCTTACGCTCAACCGCAACAAGGTGTTGTCTTTTCAAATGACCAACCAAACAAGAGAAACCTCTACTTCCCTCCCTACCATCACCACACCCATGAAAGGAACTCAACGGACAAAAGAGAAACCCATTATCTTCCCTCTTTTCCATTGGAAAACAATCAAGACAACTTTCTTTTTCTTTCTTTTTTTCTTTTTTCTTCTTCTTTTTTTCTTCTCCTAAACCGAGTTAACTCGCTGAGCCAACTCAGCGAGTTGACACACCGAGTTGACTCATCTTCCCCAAAACCGAGTTTACTCAACGAGATTTTGGCAGCAACAGAGCCGATTAGGGTTCCCACAAAAAATCTAACACCGATTAGGGTTTTTGTTGTCGGCAGCGACGCAAGGGCGGCTCCTGTTTCGAGTCTGGCTGGCGCAACTGAAGACAACGGGGCTAGGGTTGGCTTCACGGTTCTTGCTCGACTGAAAACAACGGCAACAGGTGAGGACGACGGGGCTCGGGTTGGCTTCACAGGGCTTCCCGGCATGTTCAGTGGCAGCAGGACAAGCGGCGGCTTCACGGCAGTGCTTCACGACAATGGCGGCTTCACGGCATCACGACAGAGGCGGCTTGACGGCAAGGTAACAACATCGAGAAAATATCGAGATGATTTTAAACAAATATGAGCCTACATGTACATTAAACTCAAATTCAATTACTCGACACATAAACCTAGTCAACTTTTTTATCCTAAAATTAATTAATAAGAGGCTAGCAAACCTCAACATTGTTCTAGTTATCATTTGATTTTACCATAACATAAGTTTTATGTAATTAAATTTACTTTATGAGAAGTAAGAATCCATTAAACATTATATATCATGAATAACTTAAATTTTAGATTTTAAGAATTAAAATATCAAAAATTGATATTTAACTCAAAGTTAGTAAAAGTATAACTAATATACTCTTAAATAACTAATACATCAATTAACTTGATCAAATTTTACATTTTACCCACACCTATTAAGGACCGAGTTAGATGAACCCATATATTTTATTTATAAAATTACTCAATTCCACACTTCGGTTGAGGGATCAATTAGATAAAAAGAAAATAGAGCAAAAATATAAAATTAAAAAAAATTTAAAATTAAAATTCTAGTTTTAGTTTCGGACCCAAAGTTCGGAATTGATTAAAACTAATTTCGTTTTTGAGCCCCAAGTGTGGAACTAATTAGAAACAATTTCTCTTTTGTATCCCAAGTGCCGATTAAGTAAAATCAATTTTGTTTTTGTGTTTCAATTGCGAAATTCATTAAACTCAATTTCGCTTTCTCACCGGGAAAAAATCGACTTATATATATATATATATATATATATATATATATATATATATATATATATATATATATGCTCGTTTAAGATGAACCCATATACAGGGGCGGAGACAAGGGGGTAAGGGAGGGGACTGTGTCCCCTTGCAGTGAGATAATTACTACGTATGCGGGTATAATTCATAATTTTCTGCTAGCTTATTTGGTAGATAGTGGTAAGGAGGAGCCTGAAGTGCATGGTTTGACTCTTAGGAATAACAAAAACATACTTTTTGTTTTTATTATTGTTATTATGTGAATTAATATACAAATTGTCTTATATGAAAAAAAAATTTATACCATTCGAAAAAATTTTACCTCTCTGTCATTGGTCCATATATGTCTTTTGAAGTCAAATAAATCCAAATGAACACCCTTATCAACGTAGTTTATATAAACATGTTAAGAAATAAACCTAAAAAAACCAATATACTAAGTAAATAGACCTTAATCGATCGAGTGATATCAGGCGGTTGACGCAAGTACGTTACATGAAATTTATCACAATCGTGACGCTGCCAAACGTCTACGTGGGTTGCCTTCGGTTTGGCATCATCTCACTTGTAAAACGCCGTCGTTTACGCCTTTTATATCTATCCTTTTTCAATTAAATATTTGAAAAATAAATTGTAGTACTAGACTGCTACTGCTAGTCTGCTAATAGCCTAGTATTGTAAAACTACGGGCTCAGCCTTTGGATTGGACACGGAGCGCGTGGCAAACCGCTCACGTCCGGTTCAAGTGAACCGTTGCTCCTTAATTGGTCAAACCGTCACTCTCTCCCGAAGCTAATTGTTTAAATTGCATGTACACGTACGAGAGTATTGTACGAGTCAAATCTAAATTTTATACGAGTTTAAAATACGTTCATATTCAGCTTGTTTAGAAAATGCAAGAGTTCGAACCGAGCTTTTGATGAGCTGAATGCGAGGCAAGCCCGAGTAGCAAGTCTCACATAATACATTCTCCTACAATGTTATTTTACGGGAAAGAGCCGAATCTAATTTTTTTACGAGCTTTAAATATGTTCATACCATCTTGTTATTCATTTGGCCAAACTTTTAACGAACCCGAGAGTCAAGTAACTCGTATCATGCAGTAGCCCTATATACACGTTTTGGTTCAACCTAGTGACATGACAAATGACACTAACCATATTTATTGAATGAATTGTTTTCTTTTTTTAAATATAAATAAGGCGGAGTTTTTAACTTTAAAAAAAACTAAAGAAAGACAAAAATTTTATTATTTTTTGTGTAGGATTTAATAGCTGAAGTAAAACGTATACTAGAAAAAACTTTGTACAATTTTCTCTAATTTAAACCTGATATTAGTAAGGAGATTTGTACATTGTCAAAGTAATTAGATAAGAATAATGATATCATACACTAAGATTGGGTTTTTATTTATTCATTTTTTCCCCCGTTAAAGTGTACAGTAATAGGTGGTTAATTACTTAACAATTAACATGATGACAAATAATTACAGTGATTGACTATTTGGATAATAATTATTAATGTAAATAAACTAGCTATTTATTAAACTAATCTTGATTATTTACATTATAAAGACAAAATAGAATGGGTCTTTATTTACATATTGTTCGAAATTTATTGAAAATACCAACGTGTAATCTAGTCACTATATTCTAGCATACCTGAATTTTAGTAATCTGCAACAGAAAAAATATGAAAGCACTCGCAAACTGAGAGGTGTAGGGGACAAGCACTGAGCACAATCACGAAATAATATTAAAATATATACTAATTTTAATTAAAAAAATAAAAAATTTAAATTATAATACCATTACTAGTCAACTGAAATGTGATAAACTATTAAAAATTGACATTTTAAGTAAATTACTGTATTGGTAATACCATATCAAAATTAAATTATCGGACAATAATTTTATCCGAGTATTAATTTAATATTTTTGATTAATTTTGGTATAAAAGTGATAATTTGTTTTCCTTAAATTATTTTTATTTATTTTAATAATAAATATGTAAAATGTAACTGAAAGTTATAAAGCGACACTTCCAAACGAGATGGTAACAGATAAAGGTGCATGAAGGTTGAGTAATATATCAGTAAAATAGTGGGGCCCATATTTGGATGGTTACTACTTACTGGTTACCCAAAACCAGGTGAGCACTTTTTTCACCCCTAGCGGTTTTGGGTGCACAGAAAGTGGTTTCTCACCACCGTAAATATCTAACCGGAAATTAAGGATAATCATCCAATAGCTATTTTCTTAAATGACCCCTTGTTATTATGAATTGTAACTTATTGCCCATAATGTGTATTGTTAGTATTCCTACTCTCTGCTGACTCATTTCTGTTGAGAATTTGTCCACATTGCAAACAGAAATTTGCTTCCATTATGTGCTATTACAATTTACAAAAATACACCAATATTTTATTGTTGTTATTACGGAATTTCGTAAAATTGATAAACAACGTAGACTAAAAATATTACTGAAATTTTCGACAAGTTTAGAACATATTTTGGTTAACTTGTATTGATATTATTTTTTTGAATATACATATATGAAAAATTTTGTAAACTAAAGGTGAATTTTAAAAAGAAGTTAGTAAAAAAAATTAATGGGGTGTATTTCGAATATTGTAATGGTCCATTTACTAGTCCATTCAGTTACATTGGTAGAAATAAATATTTTTATTTTTTTAATATATATTATATTATTTTTGGTATATTCAATATTTATTTTACCAATAAAAATGAGTGGAGTAGGAGATCTCTACCGCAAATTACCTCCAAGTCTCCAACAAACATATATACATGAATTGTCATATTTACAAAATTAACCCTCTAATTAAGGATAACATTTCATTTGTTAATTATAACACCAAAGTTGGGATTGATTTTACTTATGATTTATTTGACTAGACATTTATAAAATAAAATAATTATAAAAAAAAAAGAAATAAAATTGGGACATTTGTGTGTGTTTTTGTCAATTTCAACTTAATAAGTCAAAATAATAAGCTTATTGTTGCCATGATATGAAGTCACTAAAGGTAAGATATTTTAATCACTACTTTGATAAGGTAAGATATCTATTTGCAATTACATTAAATATAGGTACATTCAAGTAAATAGTTTATAATTTTAAAAAATTAGGAAAAATAGCCCAATCCAAGGTGCTCTTGCATGTGATCTTGAAGCATCTTATCTTCCTCTCAACCCTCTCTTCTTCTATAAAAGCATGCCATTGGCAATCTCATTTCTCACACAACATTTCCTTTCTCTTCATACATTACATTCTTTCATTTTGGTTCGAGTATTTTCCTCTTTCGTTTTCGAGGTTGGCGTTTCAAAGCGTTTAATCACACTTCCAAGGTAAAGTTATGATCTTTTTCCGATCTGCGGTAAAGGTTGCGGTAGCGATAGGCCGATAGCACTTAAGATAGTGTTTTGAAACGTTACAAGCTACTACTATCATCGCTAAATCTACCTCTATCGTTTTTCTTTGTGCATTGTAAAACATGCACTAAAGTATGTAATTAGTTGTGGGTATTTTTTATATTATCCAAAATAAAGGTGTGTTAATGGAAAAAGTTGGGTAATGCTCTACTAGATCAAGCTATTCATGTGCTTGAGACTGAAATTATAAAGATTTTACCTAAACAAGCCAATGGGAAAAAAAAAAAAATTCCTCCAAAATTTCTTTAACTTTCTTACCAAAATTGATTATTTTCCTAACATGGGTCCTAATTCTCTACTTTATTTGACATTAATAATCTCATTTTCTCTTTCTTACATTATTATTTCTTGCAAAAGAAGTGAGCTTTGTTCTTTCTTCTTCTATAAATCTTCACAACTTAGACCTCCCTAAACCCATTCTTTATCTTTCTCTCTTCTTACCAGCATTTAGTGAGTTTATTCATTTTTTCCCCTCTATTTCCATGGTTTTCCACCCATTGTTTTCTTCACAGTCTCACATGCAATACCCTCAACAGAAAAACTAAAAAATATATGTATAAATTCAGCACTGAAATAGGTTCACAAGGAACGAAAGTTTCTGAACCACTGATCCCAGTATAATTTTAACTGAAGTAAAATAAATATAAAAAATGACATACTTCTTTCTTTTTCTGACTAAATTTGAATTGCAGAGAATCCATGGCGACATCTGTTCGATTGACTCGTGTCCCAAGCATTAGAGAGCGTGTGGATGAAACTCTGACTGCTCACCGCAATGAAATCCTCTTGTTCCTCTCCAAGTATGCATGTTTCCTTCATTTTATCTGACAACCAAACACGCCCTTAATTCTCAACTGAACTTTTTTTCTTCTTTCTTTCTGGGTTTTGTTTGTTTTTAGGCTTGAGGCTCATGGTAAGGGAATCCTGCAACATCACCAGCTGATTACTGAGTTTGAGTCTCTCTCTGAGCAAGATCAACAGAAGCTTGGTGATGGTGTTTTTGGTGAAATTTTGAGGTCCACTCAGGTTAGCCCCCTCTTTCTTAATTTGTATTTTCTTTTGGGTTTGATTGTTTGTCACTTTTTTCATGTTGGAAATCATGCATGAAATCACATTTTTTATATGGATTATTGCATTTTATCACTCATTATGCTTACTTGCAAACAATTTAATAGCTAGATCTATTTCACCTTGTAATTAAACAGTATAAAAAAATTTCTAAGGTACTTTTTTTAGAGTCCACCCTTCATTTTTTGCTCAAAATACATCTAAAAAGTATAAATTATCACTTTTAGAAACTTTTTTTATGGGATAATAAAGTTATAATCTTGACAATTATATACATAAATTTGATTGAAAGGAAAACTTTTAATGGTAGTTCTATAAGGGTTGTTTTGTGTAAATTACTCTTGTTTATATCTCAAGTCAAATATATTTCTTTGTGGGTCAAAGATGTGAAATGTCTAAAATACCCTTATTCAAGCATAGTGATTTCTTTTTTGTATAACCAATAAATGTTATACTAATTTGAAATTAAATTCCCATATTTACATTAGTTTCTTGGTTAAATTCCAAAATTCAGGAAGCTATTGTCTTGCCTCCATGGGTGGCTCTAGCTGTCCGTCCAAGGCCCGGTGTTTGGGATCACATCAAGGTCAACACCACGGCTCTCGGCGTCACGGAGCTGACCGCAGCCGAGTTTTGTCAGTTGAAGGAGGAGCTTGTTGATGGCCCGTGAGTATTTTCTTCTTTCAAAAGATGCAATAAATTTGTATACAGTTCAACATTATACATAATCATGCATTTTGACTTATTGCAGTTCAAACGGTAACTTTGTGCTTGAGCTTGATTTTGAGCCCTTCAATGCTTCATTCCCCAAGCCAACTCTCTCGAAATCAATCGGAAATGGTGTCGAGTTCCTTAACCGTCACCTTTCCGCTAAGATGTTCCATGACAAGGAGAGCATGCAACCTTTGCTCAACTTTCTCCGTGACCACCATCACAAGGGCACGGTAAAATATCTTGTTATTCTAAAACCAATTGACAATAGAAGTGGTAACACGTTACCTCATATGACTAAATGTTGCTGTGGTGTTGTATGTAGACAATTATGGTGAATGATAGGATTCAGAACTTGAACACTCTGCAATCAGTCCTAAGGAAGGCAGAGGAGTTCCTCTCTATACTTCCGGCCGACACACCCTACACTCAATTCGAACACAAATTCCAGGAAATCGGACTCGAGAGAGGATGGGGAGACAATGCTGAAAGAGTCTCCAACATGATCCAACTCCTCCTTGACCTCCTCGAGGCACCCGACTCTTGCACACTCGAGAAGTTCCTCGGTCGTATCCCAATGGTCTTCAATGTTGTCATTCTTACTCCTCATGGATACTTTGCACAAGACAATGTCTTGGGTTACCCGGACACCGGAGGCCAGGTAACAAAAAATTCCCGCGTTTTTTAATTCAATACTACATAGTATAATTTTAAAAGCCAAAGTTGTACAACTCATGTGTTTAATGTTGTAGGTGGTGTACATTTTGGATCAAGTTCGCGCTCTAGAACACGAAATGCTTCAACGAATCAAGCAACAAGGACTTGACATTGTGCCGCGTATCCTCATTGTAACTCGGCTTCTTCCTGATGCAGTAGGAACCACCTGCGGTCAGCGTCTTGAGAAGGTTTACGGAACAGAACACTCACACATTATCCGTGTTCCGTTCAGAAACGAGAATGGAATCGTGAGGAGATGGATCTCGAGATTTGAAGTATGGCCTTACCTTGAGAACTACACTGAGGTAAAAAAAAAAACCCTCTCATTGCTTGCCAAACTTCAATTAGATCCTCTTTCGTTTCGAGTTTGTGACAGTTATGTTTGCTATTAGGATGTCGCGAGTGAGATCCTAGCCGAGCTGCAAGCGAAGCCTGATTTGATCATCGGAAACTATAGTGATGGAAACATTGTTGCTTCTTTGCTAGCTCACAAACTTGGAGTTACACAGGTACATTATTGTTAGAGTATGGGCCTAACATATTTGTAACATCTTCAACTGTATCTAAGCATTGTAATTTTTTTTGGTGTAGTGTACGATTGCTCATGCTCTTGAGAAGACAAAGTATCCAAATTCTGACATCTACTGGAAGAACTTCGAGGAGAAGTATCATTTCTCGTGTCAGTTCACCGCGGATCTCATTGCCATGAACCACACCGACTTCATCATCACGAGTACTTTCCAAGAGATTGCCGGAAAGTAAGAACACATTTCTTGAAAATGCCTTAAGTAAGATGGTAAATATGTGATCTTAAACAAATTTTCGTGTTTATTTCTCAACAGCAAGGACACGGTGGGACAGTATGAGAGCCATATGGCGTTTACCCTTCCGGGTCTCTACAGAGTTGTTCATGGAATTGATGTCTTTGATCCCAAGTTCAACATTGTCTCACCCGGAGCTGATATGTCGATTTACTTCCCCTACACCGAGGAGAAGCTGAGGCTCACCGCCCTCCACCCTGAGATCGAAGAGCTACTCTATAGTGATGTCGAGAATGAGGAGCACTTGTAAGCTAACTAGCTACATTTTGCTTAATTTAGACATACATTGATCTCAATTTCGATTTTGATTTTATTTTTTGGTGAAATAGATGTGTGCTCAAGGACAAGAACAAGCCAATCATCTTCTCAATGGCTCGTCTTGACCGTGTCAAGAACATGACCGGTCTCGTGGAGTGGTACGGGAAGAACACGCGTCTGCGTGAGCTTGTTAACCTTGTGGTAGTTGCCGGTGACCGAAGAAAGGAGTCCAAGGACATTGAAGAGAAAGCCGAGATGAAGAAAATGTACGAGCTGATCGATACATACAAGCTCAACGGGCAATTCAGGTGGATTTCAGCACAGATGAACCGTGTAAGAAACGGAGAGCTCTACAGGTACATTGCTGACACACGCGGTGCATTCGTTCAGCCAGCCTTTTACGAGGCTTTCGGACTCACTGTTGTCGAGTCAATGACATGTGGACTCCCGACATTCGCCACTTGTCATGGTGGTCCAGCTGAGATTATTGTGAATGGCAAGTCTGGTTACCATATTGATCCTTACCATGGAGACAAAGCTGCAGATTTGCTTGTTGAGTTCTTTGATAAGTGTAAAGCTGATCCATCGCATTGGGAGGCAATCTCCAAGGGAGGACTACAGAGGATTGAGGAGAAGTAAGTTCATTACGCGAATTCGCGGTATGTTATACAATGATTAAAGATTCTAACTTTGTTTAATTTGGCTATTTGTGAAGGTATACTTGGCAGATTTATTCAGACAGGCTCTTGACTTTGGCTGGAGTTTATGGTTTCTGGAAGTATGTCTCGAAGCTTGACCGTTGGGAGTCTCGTCGTTACCTCGAGATGTTCTATGCTCTTAAGTACCGTAAGTTGGTAAGTGAACTCAAAGAATTAAATGAGTATTTCTTAATAGAGTGTGACTGTGTCAAGTGACAAAAACTAAGTCTTTTGTGTCATTTTGTTTGTAGGCTGAGTCTGTTCCATTGGCTATTGAGGAGTGAATGCGAATCCGACAATGAGATTGGCGATGCTTGGTTGGCATGGAAGTCTCTGCAAGAGTCTGGTGTCGTCCGTGTCGAGAATAACTCAAGATTACCTTGAGATTGCGCAATGAGATGTCGTTTTTGTTCAATGTTTGTCTTTGTTTTTCATATTCCGTTGAATTCGGATCGCGGGTTTTTGCCCCTTTTGTTTGTTTTCAATTTGTGCAGAGAACTTCATGTTATGAAGTAGTGAATGAAGTCATGTTTTTGAGTATTACTCTTGGTCTTTTCTCTACTTAATGCCCCAAAATGAATGCCTTTGGCCCTTAGCCTTTAGCATGCTCTCTCAAAAGTCAAAACGGTGCGTTTCGTTCACCTTTTCTGGTTGTGCCCCATACAAAATGCAACGTCTCGTTCTCCCTCCCAAAACTCTTCCCCTGCCTTAACGGTTTCAATTCTCTGTAAATCTTCTCCTCCTCTTTCTGTTAATTCGACACCAGATTCTCTCTCTAAAAATGGCGACAAACTCAATCGCCAACAAGAACAGAGTAGGCATATCCCTCATAATTACCTTCCTCGCCGGCGGGCTCTTTCTCTGCAGCATTTTCAACACCGGCAACGTTCACGTCACCACTAATGACGTCACCCACAGCCTAATCAAGAAAGCCTGCACTCATTCACCAAATCCACTTTCCTGCTCTTCCGCCACGTCATCACTCCTTCCCCTTCATCATCCGCCACGTCACCAATCCTACCTCCGTCATGTCATCGGCGCCGCAATCAACCACACGATCTCCCTAGTCGTCCACGGAAAATCGAAGATAAAAAATTCGATTCCTCTATCAAAAATCACTTTCCAAGAATTCAACGCGTTACGAGATTGTGTTGAACTGATGGACCAAACATACTATGAACTAAGCGAATCTATCGCTGATCTACGCACGTCTGAATCTTCCGAATCATACGGCAATCTCAAGACGCTATTGAGCGCAGCCATGACTAACGAGAACACCTGCATTGCTGGATTCGATGATTTGGAGGAGTCGGAATCTAGGGTTAGAGAGTTTCTCCAGATCGAACTTGCTCCAATTTCTCGAATGATTAGCAACTCCCTCGCTATAATCAAGTACGTTGAGACAGATAACCTATTTGATCGCAAGATTCGAAGATCAAGAGTAGGATTTCCGGCATGGATGTCGTCTAGAGAGCGCAGGATGATGAATTGGTATCAAATTCGATCGCATTTACTCGTTGCAAAGGACGGAAGTGGTGATTGTAAATCAATCAGTGAAGCAATTGCAATGTCACCGAATTTTAGCAAGAGAAGATTCTTGATCAAGATTAAAGCTGGAATTTATGAAGAAAATGTGATAATTCCCAGACAGAAAACCAACATTATGCTTTTTGGTGATGGAATGCAATCTACTGTGATTGCCTCATCAAGGAGTTTCGCAGATGGATTTTCCACATTCACCTCGGCTACTCTAAGTACGTTCTTTTCATCTCCTTGCTTTCAGTTAGCTCAAGTTTG
Organism: Fagopyrum tataricum; assembly: GCA_002319775.1. Classification (NCBI taxonomy): domain Eukaryota; kingdom Viridiplantae; phylum Streptophyta; class Magnoliopsida; order Caryophyllales; family Polygonaceae; genus Fagopyrum; species Fagopyrum tataricum. The sequence goes on from CM008282.1 coordinate 42,628,303, forward strand.
ACATTAATTTCTAGTTGAAACTTTACTTATGATCAGTATCTATAGAAACACAGTTTCATTTTCTAATACTGCACTTGCAAGGATCTGTAAAGTCTAACGCTGATCTTATAAACTCTAAATCTGCACAACCATCTGATAGCATCAGTAGAGTATCAACAGCTGATAAATTCACAAAGTTCTTCCTTGTTTGGATCGTAAATTTAGTTTGAAGATTGTCTCTGATTCATTTTATTTGCAGCTGTGGTTGGAGACAGATTCCTAGCAAGGGACATCACAATTGTAAACAATGCAGGCCCAGAGAAACACCAGGCAGTTGCACTGCGAGCAACATCAACCTCAGCCTTCTTTCGGTGCAACATCAGCTCATACCAAGACACACTCTACGCACATTCATTTCGACAATTCTACAGAGATTGCGTGATTGAAGGCACAATAGACTTCATCTTTGGAAACGCAGCAGCCATTTTTCAAAACTGTCTAATTCTAGTCCGAAAGCCAATTCAAGGACAAAGGAACATGATCACAGCACAAGGAAGAGAAGACCCGAACCAAAACACAGGAATCTCAATGCAGAATTGCACAATCACAGCAGCTCCTGATTTCGGGTATGAAGATTCAAGAATCTTTAAAACTTACTTGGGTCGTCCATGGAGGAATCATTCACGAACAATCATCATGGATAGTTACATTGGTGACTTGGTGCATCCACAGGGATGGTGCAAGTGGAATAAGTATAGTAATTTGGATACAGTTGAGTATGTTGAGTATAACAACTTTGGACCCGGTTCAGATACGAGGAGACGAGTTAAATGGAGAGGGTTTAAGAAGAACTTCGGTATAAATAAGCTGAGAAAGTTTAGAGTAAGAGCTTTCTTACATGGATCCGACGATTGGCTGGAGACGACCGGGTTACCGTTCTTCCATGGCCCTTGATTCATTACAAACTCTCTGTTAGCTTCATACTGTATACAGACTTGACTTAGGTTGGAGCACTATACAGGGTTGTTCATGGATCAGTCAGAACCGCTCAAACCCGTCAAGACCGAGCCTAACATGTTAGGGTTTGGTCCAAACCGGGTCGGTTTTGAAGATGACTGGGTTCAGGACAAAATTCCACTGGACACTACCCTCAATCATTAGTTCATCTAACTTTCATACGAATTGTTGTAATGCGCGGGGTTATTGAACCACTTACATCACAAAAAAGTACTATGATAGATATGAGATATCATTGTGGTTAAAATGTTAAAGTGACGGTGGTGGCAAACATGCAAAGTGGCGTTGCAATATGAAAGTATATCTACAATCATGATAACAAAATTTTAGGGAAAATAATCATTATAGTAATTAAGAACATCTTGAAAAGAGGAAGACCATCGGCTGATCTCATTTAACTACGTGACTTTAAACGTATCACTAATTACCACAAGAACTACATAGGATACGGTATGATTCCGCAGTTAGTCCACATAGAAGTCTTCTCTACTTAATTAAGTATCGGTCTCATAATGAAAGTTGTTACGGAGGTGATCAATTGGTGCATACTTGATTTCCGCTTTGGGAGTCGGGTGCGTAGTTAATTTTCACTTTGATCGGGAGTCAAGTGCGTAGTTGATTTCCGCTTTGATCCGGAGTCAAGTGCGAAGTTGATTTTCGCAGATCGGAAGTCAAGTGTGTAGTTGATTTTCACTTTGAGAATCAAACCAGGTTAATAGTAGATTTCCACTACTGATAACATAATATAGTTGTGTGGTTCGTTTTGACGTCGATCGCCTTCTATTTTGACATATGTGTAATGAACCGGGGGAAAAATTGTTCACCTAAATTACCTAATGACACATATATTTATAAAATAAATTGTATGGGTTCATCTCTCAACCCATTAGCTATATGTATGAAAAATCTAACTTAAGAGTTTGAATCCTTGTTTATCTTAAAGTGACTCTCCATTAACGTGATGCTTATCGTACCCAACTTTGCATGTTATTTTTGTGGTACAATTATGTACGTAGTCCTAGGTAATGTTATAACTTAAATATAAACAATCGCAAATCACTTATCCAGTTTTCCCTGAATGAGAATACCTCAAAACATTACAATATACAACTTAAAAAATGCCATCATAGCATAATTCATTCAACCAACATAATATACAATTACAACTTCAAACTAAAATCACTAATGTGTTTTTTAACTTAAAAAAAACAACACTAGCTTAGTGTTTAAAACGCTCCAAAGGAAGCACAAAAGGAACAGATATTACAATTATGTTAGCTTTACTCGATGTTGGAAAGGGGCTATGATTCTTTCATCTTTCTACAACTTTTTTTTCACATATAATAATATTTTAAGAGTATATTTTTCTATTATTAAAAGCTATTATTAGATTTTTTTTTCTATAATTAAAAAATTAAATGTGGAAAGTAGATTTTTTGAAAAAATAATTTCTAAAAAAAATTCCATAATAATAAGTGTAAAATTATGTTTAAAAAATTGTCAAAAAAACATAATAAAAAAAAGGAATAAACTCTTAATTTTATAGCTTTAAACGATTACTCTATCATTATAAAACCTTGCTAATAATTAAGTTTTTAAACACTTAAACTACCGTGTTATTTTTGGAGATAATAATTTCCGACATGTAAAGTTGAGAGATTATGAGCCTAGTATATAAGATCCGGACTACTCATATTGTAAATTAATTTTAAGATAGAGCATATCATGTGTTTGATTTGAGTCTAATGTGCATGTGAGCCCACATTACTCCCGATGCTAACATGTCGACTTTAACATTGTATTAAAGCGATTAACCTCTTAATTGGTTCGCCAATCCTAATACGTCCAACTGTCAAACTAGTTATGTATCTTACTAGTGGAGGCATGCCGCCGATGATAATTTTCCATCTAAAGTAAAAAAAAAAAAATCGAGCATAATACATAAGGTCGATGGACAACTTATATTACCAATTATTTTAGGGCGAAACCCTTGTCGTACCTAAATGCTCCACTAATCTGAGTAAAACTCTAATATAATCATCATGAAACAAAATATTATATCCAAATTTAAAATGATAATAAATTTGTGTTGGTTCCTTTGGACAAGGAAAAGAAGAAAAAAAATGTTTAATGCTACAAAACAAAAGGAATAATAAAAAGGAAAGAAAAATAATAAAATAGGGCAAATATATGCAAATTTGTTAGGCTTAATCCAGTAGACGAAGACTTTTTGTAGTATGAAACGCTGAACCACTCATTTGGTACAAGATATGAAATGCTTTGCTAGCTGGAAAGAACGTCCAGTATTAACACATTTTGTTGGCCTTATTATTATATTTTTCACCATTTCATTATTATAATCAAATTACATATCCATTTCAATAGTTTTATTTCATATCTTTCGGACCAAATTTGTCGGCAACGTGGCGTTTCATCCAAGGCCAAAAATCATTTTTGGTATACATGCAAGAAGATTTATATTTCTTAGTTAATCATTCAATTTAATTTAATTTTTTTATTTATTAACCGATACTTCACCTGGTTCACCATGTTTTTATTACAGCTTTCATAATATAGTTTATAATAATTTTATAAATGTTGTTAGTAGTTAAGTTTTTCATAATAGAATTTCATCGTACCTTTTTTTTATTTCAAATACTATTTTCTCTATTTATATTTATATGTAACTCTCACTTTTACTATTATTTTTATACAAACTTTAAAAAATATTGTGCATCAAAAAATATTAGTACTTTTTCACTAACCGTGAATCGATTCATTTTTATTGACAAGAGTAAAGATTACATAACTACAGATCGGTACGATCGATACGGTTTTTATTTTTTTTTTTATTTTTTTTTTGAAAGTAAACGAGATTACTCATAAATTATCGTCATCAATCACCTTACAAAGATCATCCGGAAAGGAAAAACAATTTTCATACGAAATAGCAATTAAAGGACATTTCTTGGCTAGACAGTCCGCAACCGAGTTGTCCTTCCTATTAACGTAGGCCCATCTACACTGCTCAAAAAGTGCCGCCTTACTCCGCAATTCTCTTAAGATTTGTCCCATAGTTCCTCGATGTTCCGTACCCGAAGTAAGCCATTTAATGATCGATTGTGCATCAGTTTCACAAATGATCTTTCGCCATCCTCTTTCCTCCGCTATCTCCATCGCCCAAAGTACCGCCAAGCCTTCGGCCACCACGACCGAGCAAGCACCATCAATTCTCCTCGTTGAGGCATATAAAACGAACCCCATACTGTTCCGAGCCACCAAGCCAACTCCCGTAATTCCCAAAGGCCCGATAGAAGCGTCCGTGTTCAATTTAACAAAACCTCCCGGCGGCTTCTTCTAGTGCGTTGCCCCGTCACTCATCACTGTTGCCCACCCTTCGTTTTGATCGTCTGGTTTTTCCCATTCCCTCACAAGCTTCAGAGCAATACCAAGAACAACGCTTCCTCCTTCATCTTTCACTCCTTCAAACAATCTCCTATTCCGTGCATTCCAGATAGCCCACATACACGTAAACCACATCTCGAGTTCCCCATTTGTACAAACATCAAAGCCTAGTTCGAACCACTCCCTAACCGAGACAACCTTCAAACTCACCCTTCTAAGACAAGGGAACATCGAGGCTCCATAAACTTCCTTACTCCGCCTTACTCCCTAACCAAGACAACCTTCAAACTCACCCTTCCAAACTTCCATACTCAGCGGGCACTGTGCAACTACATGAAGAACATCCTCAACCTTACCACACAGATCACACCATGGCTCCATAAGAACTCCACGCCTCCTAAGCATTTCCTTGCATGGCAACGCGTTCATGCACGCCCTCCAAGCAAAGTTCAAGATCTTTGGCGGAACCTTAACTCTCCACAACTTCTTCCAGAGCAATGACCCATTGTTGGACGAAGAACATCCCTCATCTCTGTGCAATTCGTGATACTGCATATAAACATGATATCCCGACTTCACTGTGTACAATCCGTTGTTTGAGAAGTTCCAAAAGATCTCGTCCGTCAGCTCACAACTCACCAGCGGGATATCAAGAATTAGCTCGCCCTCAACAATCCCAAGCACATTTTTGACCATGTCCTCACGCCATCGTCCAGAATTCCAGTCAATAAGGTCAATCACACGAAGCACGGAATCGGCATTCTCCCTAAGGACAGTTGGTTTGTAAGAGAACGGTCTCGGTAACCAATTGTCATCCCAAACCGAGATATTGGACCCGCTGCCAACCCTCCAACACAAGCCCAAGTCCAGTAACTATTTTCCCTTTAGAATGCTGCGCCATGAATAGCCGGGACGATACCCAAGTGACGCATTCAACAAAGACCCATTAGGGAAAATACCGGGCTTTAAAAATTCTTGCCATAAGGGAATCGGAAAACATCAAAATTCTCCATCCTTGTTTAGCCAAAAGAGCATGGTTGAAACCTTTCATATCTCGAAAACCCAGTCCACCCATATCCTTTGACTTGCACAGTTTTTTCCACACCACCCAATGGATTTTTCAAGAGTCATTGCTATTTCCCCACCAAAAGTGGCTCATCAAACTTTCAATATCATGGAAAACGTTATCCGGCATTTCAAAGCATGACAAAATATAAGAAGGAATAGCCTGAACAACAGTCTTAAGTAACATTTCCTTACCCGCTCTACTCAACGTTTTTTCTTTCCATCCCTTAAGCTTTTTCCACACCCGTTCTCTCACTTGTGCAAATATAGTCTTCTTTGACCTTCCAACCATTGTAGGTAAGCCAAGATATTTCTCATGCTTACAAACTTTCCCGATTCCTAACACAGCTTGTATAGCAAGACGATCATCAGAATTCACATTGCGACTAAAAGACAGTTCTGATTTATCAAAGTTAACTTGTTGACCCGACACTTCTCCATATTTCTGGATATTGACAATTTTATTGCTCTGTTGACAGGATGCCTTTAAAAAAACCACACTATCATCCGCAAAAAATAAATGAGAGACCCGGGGGGCTAAAGGAGCAATCCTAACACCTTGTAACCTACCGAGTCCTTCACTTTTCCTAATCATTCCCGATAAACCTTCGGCACAAATGAGAAAAAGGAACGGAGAGAGAGGGTCACCTTGACGCAATCCCCTTCCCGGTTCAAAAGTCGAAGCAGGGAGCCCATCCATAAGCACCGCAAATGACACCGAAGACACGCATCTCATCATAAGCTCAATCCACCTATCATGGAAGCCCATTGCCCCCATGCATCTCTTTAAATAATTCCACTCCACTCTATCGTACGCCTTAGCCATATCAAGCTTTAGCGCCATGAATCCTTTCTTCCCTTCTCTGGTCTTCATATAGTGAAAAATCTCAAAGGCCATCATAATGTTCTTTGTTATTAAACGTCCAGGAACAAAAGCACTTTGTGATGGAGAAATAACCTTATCGAGGCAACTTTTCAATCTGTTTGCAAGCAGCGTAGCAAAGATTTTATAGGAGACATTACAAAGACTAATCGGACGAAGATCTTTCATACGTATAGGGTTGTTTACCTTTGGAATCAAAGAAATGAAAGTATGATTAAAAGATTCGGGGAATGAAGAACCTTCAAAAAGGGAGATGATGAATCTTGTCATCTCAGGGCCAATGATGTCCCAATGTCTCTGAAAAAAGAGAGCGGAGAAGCCATCCGGTCCGGGAGCTTTCGTGGGGTGCATTCCAGATAAAGCAGCCTTAACCTCCTCTTCCGTGCATTGTCTCAATAACATTTTGTTATCCTCCGCAGAGATCTTGTTCTCGAAATTAAAATCACCAGCATCCCCTTCAATCCCATCTGGCTTGAACAAAGTCTTAAAATAATCGCATGCAACATTTGCACGTCCCGCACGGGATCTCCATGTCATTCCATTGTCATCAACGAGTTTCGTGATTCTATTACGTTTCCTCCGCCCATTAGCTTTTTGATGAAAGAAAGACGTATTACGATCTCCCCATTTAAATTCATTTGCCCTTGCACGTTGAAACCAGATCAGTTCTTCTTGTTTCATCAAAACCGCTTCCTCATCCTCAAGTGCCTTCCTGAGATAAACATCCTATCCCGTATATCCCGCTCTCCGCAGTTTCATCAACTTGTCTCTAAACTTCTTTAGCTTCATCCTAATGTCACCAAACGTACAAGAACTCCAGTCTCTCAGATCGTTGCTGCACCTTGACAGTTTGCCCATGATGCTCTGATCAACCCGTTGACTCCCAGGATTCGACCACGCGTTCCTGATGATATCCTCACACCCAGGATCTTGCTCCCAGAGTGCCTCATATCTGAATAGCCGTGGACCTCTCGCCAAGTTTCTTTCCACATCCATTCCATTAATCTCAAGGTAAATAGGCACATGACCAGAGAAGAGCCGTGGGAGGTGATGAACCCTTGCATATGGAAACAAAAGTGACCATTCCTCCGTCGCAAGTCCCATATCGAGTCTCTCTTGTATAAAATTTTTACCAACCTGGCCATTATCCCAAGTAAATCTGGGCCCCTCGAAGGATAAATCTCTCAGTTGACAGTGTTGCAATGCCTCACGAAAATCCACCATTAAGGCAAAGTCAGGAGCATTTCCGCCAACCTTATCCTCGGAAGTAAGAATAAGATTGAAATCGCCCATCACCAACCATAGTTCATTCACGTCCTCTCTTATTCGCTTTAGGAGCTCAATTGTCCGTGCTTTCTCATTACCCCTTGACCGCCCGTAGATACCTGTGAATCTTCAGCTATCTACCTTGGCATCAATGTGGTGCTGAGTATAAGATTGTATATTGACATGCACATTAGAAGACCACGTCAAGCACAGCCCACCCGATGCCCTCAAACTCTCCACGACAAAACATCCCTCGAAGTTCATTCTCCTACGAAGACTTTCCATCTTCTTCTTGTCGCTCTTGGTCTCACTCAAGAACAACAAGTCGGGTTCCTTCTCTTTAACTAGGTTAACTAGTTTCGTAACTGCCGGGTCTTTACTCAATCCCGGTAGTTAAAGCTCAGAGTACTCATTGATCTCGGCAAGAGAGACTTTCCGTCTCCCCCGCCGATCCAGCCTTCACCTCATTCACTCGCAAACGTTTATTGTCTACCCTTTCTGCTTCTGAAATGGAATCCTGATCATACTCACGTGCCCGTTTTATTCCACCTCCACTAAGGCCATTATCTTTATGGCTCGACACACCCCTACCATGCCTCTTCCACTTTTTTAGACTCGTCTCATTGCCTTGCACTTTCATTTTGTCAGCAGCCATGTCAACAGAAGCTTCAGAAATTACCACTTCTTTTGTTATTTTATGTGACTCCTCTTCATGGGCAAGAGCAACTCCCTCAATTACTTCCGTAATTAAGGTTAAATCCTCCCCAGTCAAAGCAATGTTGTCATCCTCATTCTTTTGTAGGAGATCACTGAGCATCCTCGATCTCATGCTTTGCCCAGTACACTCTGCGTCATTTGCTCCGTCTTTCGCAGTGTGACGATCTTTTCCACAGTGATCATCAGATCCTATATTTGTCAGTTTTTGTGCTCGTTGATTCCTCATGGCGGGGCACGTAGATCATCATTTTATTCATTCTTGTAGTCTTTTGCCTCTTCATCATCGTATTCATCCTCGATATGGCCGATTCTTCCACAGCCATAACAAAAATTAGGAAGTCTCTCGTATTGGAACGGCAACCAATTTTTTTCATTGTTGATCTCAGTGATAACCCCCCTCCTCAGCGGTTTCGTAATATCCACACTCGCCCTAATTCTCAATATCGTGCTCGTTTGGATATGGCTCTGTGCATCCAATTCCATAAAGCCCCCCAAAAGATCCCCAATAGTCTTTGCTATCTCTTCACCCGCAACTCCAATGGGTATGTCAAGAACCCTAACCCAAAACGGGACGTGCGAAAAGACCACCTTTGACGGTTGGATTATCCCCGGTTCAGTAAGTGCTAATATCGCTTTGTCAAACGCCCAGGGACCACTCCTCAGCACTTGTTCTTTGTCTCCGATAGTTGCAAATTGAAATATGAATAGATTCTTCTGAATCTCACGGAAGTTGAAACCTTTGCGAAGCCTCCAAGCCCCCTTCATGGTTGCTCTCAAAGCATAGGAATTGAACGACTTTGACGTTAAAACCTTCCCAATAAGCACATCATTCTGTATTATCGGTTTCGTGCCTTCCTGGTTGCCATAATTCAAAATAGTACATTCGTCTTCCGTTAGATGGATCTGTTGTTTCCCTTTATCCATTAGGAAAAAAACCAGACCGAAACTGTCACACCCACCGGTGGTAACCGCCTAGCCTTCACAGTAGAATGGAAGGAAGCCAACGATGGAAGAGAATGCGAAAGAACGCAGTGGCCACCAGTCGGAGCTCTAGGGTTTTTTTATACGGTTTTAATTTGGTTTATTTATCAAAATCGTAAACCGTAATAATCTTGATTTAACTAGTCAAATCATCATATAGAAAATATAAAATTTGTTGATTAAATCAATCATCGTTTCTATTAGTTTGATTTTTCTTAAAAACTCTATCCCATATAAATTATTGACATTTATAACGTAAATAAAGATAATAACTTTGATGTGAAGCATGTCTCTCGTGTGTCACAAATTGACAATCCGCTCCTTGCTCGGGTTAACCCGAATGAGGAGGATGAATAGTTTTGTATGAGTATCTATCGTCCGCGCGTGTGTATTTTTGGCGATTGTTGATTGAAATTAATGTAATGATTATTTTTTTAAAAAATAAAGATAATAATCACACGGGATAACTTATATAACTTATATATTTATGATTTAAATTAAAGACTTAATTAAAAAAAATACTGCTTTCAAATTTAGTTATTTCACATCATTTTAAAACTTTTACTTGGATATTTATAAATATTTTAGTATACTTTGGATAGGTTATAATTGCCATAATATATATCTAAAGCTCATACAATATATAGTTCAACCAATTAACCAACCCTAATGCTTCGGAAATATTTTTTTTGTTTATATTTAATTTTTATTTGTAATCATTTATTCGTTCTTTTTCTTTCAAGAAAATAAAAACAAATAATTCTTCTTTCATTTTCTTTATTCCAAATCCATAAACCCAACCAACTCCATACATTAGTGGGGTTTAGTCTTTATTCTTTGCCCAAAAATGCTTAACTACGTACAATTCTTTTATAATAACCTTTGAGTCTATACAAGAACTCAACTTTATAAAAAATACCAAATTTATGTCAAAACTTTCAAATATTTCATAATCAATCCAATCTGTCGGAACCCACCTCTATACCAACTCTCAATACAAACACCCAATACATGAATCGATGATTGCATGGCTCCCACATCGACCTTTTGTTTATTCTTTTACAAAATATAATATAATCCTCCACCAAACACCACCTTAATCCACCCTCTTTCCTCCATCTTAAAACCACAACAAGCTTTCTTACAACCCTCTCCATTCCTCCTCAAACCTCCAACTCCTCCAAGGCTTCGTTTGGCTTAAACAACATGGCAAAAGATGGGAAGCTTACAAAGATGTTGAAGAAAGTCCAATCCATTGGGAGACAAAACCGTTCAACGAATTCGAGTCCATCGGTTCCCATGGCTACAAGCTCCAACGCCTCAGTGATCCCCGTCTTTGTGGGGAAGTCACGACGGAGGTATATGGTTAGTCCGGAAATTGTTGATCACCCGCTTTTTCAAGAGCTTATTGAGAGGTCGTATGAAGATGGCTCAGAGGCGATTATTGTTTCTTGTGAGGTTGTGTTGTTTGAACACTTGCTTTGGATGTTGGAGAATGCTGATCCTCAACCCGACTCTCTAGACGAGCTTGTCGGATATTATGCTTGTTCATAATATAGTTCTCGAGTTTCGGTCGTAATTGTTCAAGTAAGTTTTTTTATGTGTCGAATTGGACACATGGTTTTATGCTTTGATTGCATTTTTTTTCTTCTCTATTTTACGTTTCATTTTTATCAACGAAATGTATTGTGAAATGTTACCTAAGATGTATTTTCTCAAGTTAATATATCTAGTACTTGTTTGTTCATATTATGTTGTGTATATACATGTTCTATTTTTTTTGCAAAAAAAAGAAGAAAAAAATTGAATGAATTTTTAATTTGCTTAGTAGTTGTACACATCATAACAAGGGTCCGGTCACGATTATTTACTTATCACATTAAATATAAAAAATAAAAAAATAAAAAACTCTATTTTTCTATTAGGTGACATGCATTTTGAAAATCTCGTGATTACTTATATCAACCTTTAATTATTGCTTGAGTTAGCTTGTTTAGCAATAAGAGTGAAGAGTGAACGAGGGTTAAATTCCAACGGAACTAAGACTACGTGAGTTTTTTCACACATTTGAGTGAATATACGTGTTGGGTGAGTTTTCCGAACTGAACATATATGTCAAGTAATATTTCATCATAAAATTAATTAATAATATAGAAGTGGTCGGATAATCTTATATACTAGGATAACTTTTATTTCTTTATTACCGATGTGATAACATTTTATCTTCCACACGCCCCTTTAAGTGCAGATAAATGACTCGATTGACACTTGACAACATGCAATAAGGTCGGCTAGTTCAATCGGATGGACTATCAATAGTCCATGCCCACAATCAATGTCTTAAGGCCGACAAACTCAATAAGTACGTCGTGGCCCGAGAGATAGGACTGAGTTGATACCATGTAAAATTCCGATGGATCGAAGATTACATAGGGTTTTTTCTCACGTCCAAGTCCACATGGGCGTACGTCCAAGCTCATCACATAAATCTTGCATTTTGTGAGGTTCATCCTAAAATCAGTTGTCAATAGGAGGAGAAGTTCACTATCTTATATACTAGACTTATTATCACTTATTCATCATGTGATAGGAAATAGGTTGGGACCGGGGTGGAAGTAGCACATAAGCCGAGTGAGGTTATGGGAGATAAAATTATTTCACATTGCTAATAAAGAAACCACAACCTAGTAGTTAAGTTCGGTAGATTATTTTTTTAATTGTCAATTTTTGTTAGGATGAAACCTCACTAACACTTATAACTTATGTATAGATCTAGGGCCTAACCACTGCATTTGCGAACCGAACTCCACTTTAATATGACCCGTCAAATTTTATTAAAATTGTATTACGTCAATAATAAACAACCTCTTTCACGGTTTACAATTTCAAAAACGATTTTATTGGAATCGTCTGTGATGCATCCTTTGATTCATAACATCAAACTCTTTTTCACTATTGGAAAATTAACATTTAATTTAAAAAGTATGAACAATATTCGAAGTATAAATCGATCTATTCATAACACATTGTCCGTGATCTTTTAACACACTTTGGAACACACCTTACAACCCATTATAATACAAAATCGTTATAATATCTTTTACTATTATCGTTTTGAGAGATTGGGTAAATACTTTCGTCTAATATATAAGTTTGATAGACACTCTATTAAGTTTGTGTTACAGGACGGGTGAATCCAATGTTATATTTGTCAAATCGTTAAGAAATATAGTAGCATAATTAGCTTAGTAAATTAACTATCACCTATCCTCTCTTTTTGTACAACATAAAATACGTAACAACTATCTACTATGGAATAATTGTTTTGGACCTACAAAAGTCACTATCATACGGCCGTTAATATATGCAACTACTTTATTCATATGAAGTAGTGTATAAGTTAAAAAAAAAAGATAGTAATTATTAACTTAATACAAACAAAACCATATTGTCGAGGAAATTAGGGATCTGGGAATCAATTTTGGATGATAGCTAGTCAAGAATCAAATGTATAGAAGTCTACATATATTAACGAATTGACACTTGACTATATTTAGTTAAAAATTGTAAACAAGGTTTTATAACTAAAATGGTAAAAGATTCATTACATATTTATTTACTTTTAACTTTTAAACAATAAATTTTTAAGAGTTTTAATATATTATTCGACAAAAATAAATTATCGGTAAATTTGAAATATGAACCAATAAAGGTTCATAGTCGGTACATAAAATACCCAAACTTTTATATAAACAAATGTCCCAAATTGAACTCACGGATACTAGAGAACTGTACAAGGATCGTGGTTTTTGGATTCACCACCGATGTGCGGAGAGATTTAACTAGGCCAGGTACAAATTTCGCAAATTTCGGACTTGTTTCGGTCCCGTCCTAATCTCGTCCCGATCCCGATGGTTTTTCATCCAAAAATTTTAAATCTCGTCCCTCCCATCCCACCAAAAATATTGTGGGACGGGATATGGGTCTTACCTTCTTCGTCCCGCAAGGCTCATCCCGTTCCGCATATATTAAAATTTAAATATAAACCAAATAATTAAATATATAAACTTAAGGAGTAGTGATCATTACGTAATTTTATTCTTATAAAATAAACTGTTATCCAAATCCGTCTACGAAGGGTAAAGGAAAAGTGAACTTAGTTGCGGCATTGCCTAAGTAGCGGTGATCATTATGGAATTTTGTTCTTATATTTTTTTTGTATTTTTAGACTTAACAAGTTAATTATGTTTTATAAACCTTGTTGTGACATTTTATTTTGATGTCTTTCGTTTTAAGGATATTAACGAATATTTACTTTCGTAATTTGTTGATTTTAAACCAAAAAGGCGAAAACAAACTTTTTATAGCTAGATCATGCGGGATTGGTCTCGTCCCGGTCCTAATCCAGATAAAGCCCGATGGTTTTTAGTAAAAAATTTCAAACCGTCTCAATTTCTTCTCATATATAATGACCGGAATGGAACGTGGGATGACCTTAATCCGTCTCGTCCCATCCCATGCACAACCCTAGATTTAACTCCACTATACCACACTTGCACCGAGCCGCTTCGAGCTTGAGCTTGTTCGGATCGAAATGGGCCTTATACGTAGCTTGGTTTGGACCGTTTGGTCAACCAGCTACTTTGTACTTTTTTAGTCCATTTTGAATCTACTCTAAGTCATGATCCTAGACTAATTTCATTCAGCTGTCGTTTCAAATTTACGGTATTTTTCTCACTTTTTATGTTAACCGATAATTAGTTTACTCGTAAATATTTTCATTTTAACTTGATGGTATACAATTTATATTCACGTAAGTATAAATAAAGATAAGACGATAATTAATAATTTGTGATAAAGATTACTAGTCGAGCTGAGTCGCACTTTGTCGTACATGTTATTTTGTGATTTGGCTTTGGACAAATGACAATGATTAGAGATTTATTTATATCGCCTAATTATACATTATTTTATGCTAAAGGTGTGAAAAAGAGCCATATACAAAGTGGTGCATGTATAAGTAACGCAATCTAATTATATTATATATATAGTTTTGAAATATATATAATATGGATTATTATTATTATTTATAGGGTAAGACTTAAAGAGTATAATTAGTTATCTGGCACGCGTTTAAGAGGGGAAAGGTTGGCTGCTGCTTCCAAACTGACAGCCTATCACCAACCACGGTCGGTCGTTGATTAAACTATCATAAATTCATTATCATTTTAATATATTATCATTCTCTTATAGCTTTATAATGTCATTTTCTTTGGCTACCTTTCAAAGTCTCGAGCAAAATTTTCTTTTCTTCGCCTACAAGAAACTGAGATTTATGATTGACTTACTGCTTGCTAGGGTAGTTTTGTCGTAATTAAAATTAGTTACGTCGATAATGATTGAAATACCGGTCCTAACATATAAAGACCGGTGAACTCCTCTTTTTACTATCAATTGATTTTAAGATAGATCTCCCTCACCGTACACTTATGTGTAGAGCTTAGACCTAATGTGCATGTCCGTCCTAATGTGCGAAAAATATCCATACAGATCATGGACATGCCGAAATATGACATGAAGTCAAATCAATTTGATATATAGGGTCCTGAATTATTGAATTTGTCAACTTTTAGATATTTAACGACGGACACAAGACTATGATTATTCTATCCGATTAGACTAATCATCCTTAAAGACTTTTTTTTTGTCTTTTTAAGTATAACAGAGCGGACTAGACACGTATTGAATCTTTTAGAATCGAGACACATGAGCTACTAAAAGAATTTCAAATAGAATAAGATGAAATCCATTCATAGTTATACCATCTGACTCTATTACATTAGGATCGGTCTCAAATCCATAAAAAAATTTAAAACAAAATAGATTTAAAATACAATGATTTTTTATTATTAAAAATTAAAATAGAGTGATGAATGACCTCATCCAATTCCTCAAACATGGCTGAGTTAATATTAAAAATTAAAAAATTTAGATTTAAAATACAATGATTTTTTGAAATAATAGTTGATGTTCTAATTTACCATAATACATTAATGACCTGAAGTTATATTCCGTGATAAAATTCAGAAATTAGATAATGAAAAATATTAGAATTGATTTAAATGATTCTAAAACCGATTTCTGATTTGTTAAAAATAATATCCAACGAGCGCTTCAAATAATTAGACATGAACATTAATTAACTGTGTTGCTGACCGATTGACCCTTCTAGAAAACTCGACCCGCAACACCAATTTTTCTAAAGACCCCGAACTTCGTGTTTTCATCCGCAAAGATGTTTTATGTTAGACTACCTCGAGGAGATAGTCCAATCTAAACACTTCTTATTAAAAAACTAAATAAAAATAGACATGAACATCAAACACAATATGCAATCCAACTTTTTCTTTGTTTTATTATTTTCGGATTCACTTAATCACAACACAAAAGTCCAGTAAACTTAAGGCCCAACTCCAAATCTGGTAGGCCCATAACACTAAGCCTATTATCTCTCTTGTTGGCCCAAGAAACGCTCTACAGGGCCAAAATTTTGTAAAGCCCAATACTGTTCTCCTCATCACCCGATTATCATATCACTCGTCTTTTTTATGCTTAAAAAACATTAGGTCCATTCATCAACTTAAGTATTTAAATTTACTTTTTCAATTGGATAATGTAAATGTTAATGTCTTCATGACTGGTTTAATTGTATCAATATGTATAAAGTCGGATTCAAAATTGTACGAAAAGCTATATTAAAAAAGCCACTCATTCAAACACTCGAGTTAACCGATCATTCGGGATTTCGGGTTATAAAACTTTTGACATATGATGATAGATTGCGTGAATATCTTATTCGCCGTTTCGCATGGTCAAGACATAACTTCAAACGACACAATTAAGAAGAGTTTGTTTGGTAGGATTCTCATGAAATCAAGAATCGGTTTTAAAATCACTTAAACTAATTGTTATGTTTGGTAACAAAACTTTTATAATGAATGATTCCAGAGAACAAGTGATTCAAATATTTTTCATTCCCAAATTCTTGAATTTTATTACAGGTGAGTCATTTCAACTTATATTTTCATTTATCGTGTGTTAGGTCGTTATTTTATTATGGGAAAATTAACACATCAACCATTATTTTATTAAATATTTTATTAAATCAATGTATTTTAGGTGTAATTTCTAATTTTAACTAAACATTATATCTCAAGAATCGAATAAAATCATTCCTCATTATATTTCATTTTCTTATTGCAATATAATTCCTACAGTCGTATCAAACTAGCCTCGAATATCTTATATCGAAATCAAATAACTTCGAATAACATGATACGATCTAATATAACATGATTTACACATGCTGTAAACTTATAATGCAGTTGACTTGCAATCCAAATTGTGCATTATTTATCAGCAAAGCAAAACTCTCCGACAATAAGTAACCTAGATCCGAAGTAACCTGTCAATTACAAAGGAACATGATACTTTATTGACCTTTTTACCATGAAAACGTCAATTCTTGTATGATGCCTTCATCATTTTATGGGAATGAATGGTTTCTATTGCCTACCTCATTTTTCATGGTTTTCTTGAGGACTGAGATAACCATACAAGTCTCGAATGTTGGCATAGGCCTCAACGTATACATAATACATGGTGACTATTAAGGAAAATGACCTACCAACCTTTGTTAGGTCTTGTTTGGCTCGTCTAGTTCGATTAGACATTGTCGTTCTACGTCCAAATTGGTCACCCATTTACAAGACCCTCTTGGCCGATGAGTTTATTTTAATAAAAGAACTAGAAAAAAAAATGAAGGCTAAAAACCCCGGCGACAACGAGCGCCTTCCATGAAATTTTGGAGCATGAGGGGAAAATCCAATATGGCCTGGGCGGGGGAAAACCTAACCATTTTTCTTTCAGAGAAAAATAGCCGAAGTAAAAACTTAGGGGTAAGGGAGGAGTACTCAACAAGGTCAGCTCACCCAATCAATTTTTCCGTAAATGTTGTTAAGGTAGTCCAAATACTTTGTCTCGTTTACCTTTCTTGATCACTCTTATTACTAGTTAACTTCTATTTTTAAAAGATAATAAATTTCTAAGTATAATTATTAATTGTTACTTTAAAATTAGAAGTTGACCAATCAGTAAATTAGAACATGAGATTGGAACAAGCAAATGAGACAAAATATTGGTATTGTTATCACGTAGATTCAAATTTGAATATTGTTGATATGCCTTGAATGTCACACTTTGTGGATTCAGTAAGGGGGACGAACCCCTCGTCTAAGGGGTATGGTATCCGCGTAGTTTGGGTCATCTTTGATCTGTTTGAGCCTTTATTGATTGGCTCAGTCTTATACTTGCCAACCTATTATTATCTAGGATTTTATTATCTATATATTATAGTGTCTCCTCAGCCTCCAATCATCTGCTCATTTGTAACTTAAAGCTGCTTAATAAAATATCTTTAAAAGTGGATGTAGCTATTATTGGGTAGACCACTATAAATCCATATTTCTTTCGTTCTTGTTTGTTTAATTCTTTTTTTTTGTAATTTCGCAAAATAAATACCATGAACAACACTCAAAGAGTTTAGCGTGTCACCTTACCACTAGATTGAGTAAGCATTGGTTACCAATTATTTGAGATGTTTGGAGTGCGGAGAATCTGGTTAATTATATTTATCGGCGTACTGTTCATCTGGTATATATATTCGTGTGAAAATGTGTCTTACACTAGCTTCACTTGAAGGCTAAAACAATGTCTGATTTTCGATCTGTTGGTTTTTCTAAGTGTTTTTATAAATAAGTGTTCATTTTTTCGAAAGTTAGTCGAGTTATGAAATAGTATTTGAGTGGCTCAATTTTAAAATAAAGAAATGATCTAGCACATTGCAAGTGTTATATCATTTTCATGATGTAAATCAATAGTTATATTACATTATGATCAATCAATCCCTTCCAACAACTAAGAAAACCACAATGCCATACAAAAACAAAACGTTCATCTAGAAGAAAGTTTGATACTATTAGGTTCATTTCATGATTACTCAAACCCTAAATATATGTGTGGACGAGATGACATGTGTTATTGGATATATGTGGAGGAAATTAGGTTTGACAAAGGTAAATAGTATTGCATTGTTTCTTCTTTGGGTAGTAATTACTCTAACAAAATAATTTAATCTGACAATTACAAAACTTTATCATATTGATAAATCAACCCTCAAAGACTTATTCTTTTAGTTTATAACCCCTTTAGTTCTTCTTTTCTCATGTTATCTAATCAACGTCGATTGTTATTTTAAAATTTTTTGCGTTGGTGACAACGACAACGATAATTTTACATGAGTGACATTCTAAGCCGTTTTATTTTTAATAAAAATTGATGTCAATAGTGTTTAGGGTTGTGAACGAACTTTATCTAACATTGTTACAAACGTCACCAAATTTTAGATACTTTGAATTGTCACTAAATTATAATTTTTCACGGTCACCGATGATTAAGGTTATCAACACGTTTTTATTAACGTTATCACCAATGTCAACAAGGTTTAATGTTAGTGAACATTGTCACCAATACTTAATGTAAACATTAACCGTAGAGATTTGTAAACTGAATGCTTGATTTATTAATTGATTGAGTAAAGTATTTATAACAAGGGTAAATAACAAGATAACAATAAAATAAGATAAAAAATAAACTAACAAATAAAAAGATAAACTCAATTATATAGCCCAATAAACTGGGTCTATACTCTAACACCGAACATATATATATATACATATATAAATAAGATTGTCACCAAATTTTGATTAACGATGTCATCAAGATTTTAAGTTTGTTAACGTCATTGAAAACAAATTTGACATTTTTTAGGGTTTGTAGCAATGATATTTCATGTAACTAATTATCATTCTAGTAAAATGTTTGTTTAAGCAAATTTGATTCATAGATTCTCAAACCCTAGACATGGACTTTGGATTATGCATGCTTCTAGAAGGTGGCAATACCTCCACTCCAACAAGCGGATGCAGTACAAAGTTGCTAGTTATATATTTGTACAGTCAAGAATTTGCGTACGTTATAGCTTATTGGTACTGCAAAGAGATCAATTGCTTTCACATTAGATGTTTTTTTTATGATTGTTGAAATCACGATTCAACAGTAAAATTTTCACTTTTTAATAATATTAAAATCTTGAATTGGTAAAATATTTTATCAGCAAGGTAACATTTTAACAGACGTGAAATTGTAAAGTAATTATAAAGTTATGAAAACTCAACATAGAGTAGACGGGGTAGTGTGAGTACGAAGGTATATGGGTTAGATTTAATTTTATTGCATAAATCATTGATGTTTAGTCTCGAAATCAGTTAGTAGGAGGAGTGAATTATTCACCGATATATTAGGCTTACATCTTCGAAATTTAGATGCGACAACTTTTTTCTTAATCTGAACTAGGATTGGCATGAAATTAAGGTTAGTCTATGGCCAATTCCGGTAGTTATGCTCGGGATGGAATTAGGATAAGCCTTACAGATTTAAGATTAAATTTCACCAAGTCCTATCCGATCGGTACTGGGACGAGACCGATACCGCTTAGTGTGGTTGTGAAGAATCGGTGAAGCGAAATTAATTTGTTTGAGAAGTTGAGATTAAACTCAGAGTAGTGAGCACGTTGAAGTCTAGGGTGAGAGCAGATTTAGAGCATCATGGAGACCGATATAATCGCCAACTTGCATGTTACTTGTGAAAAATTGAAAAAGCGGGTAGTACGTAGGAGCGAGTGAAAAAATAATAAAGTTGTTGTTATTGTTTTATTTTAAAAAGTCGAAATAGAATGAGGAATGACCTAATCAGGTTTCCGAAACATGGTGTTTAGTTCATATTATAAATTAAAATTTTGATTTGAAAATACATTGATTTTATACTATAATGGTTGATGTCTTAATTTGAAAAAAAAAAAGTTGGAATGACTCAACCCATGAAAAAATTTCAGAAATCGGGATAAACAATATTAGAATCACTCGTTCCCCAAAATCCCTCATTCCGACATATTTTTGCTTTCAAACACAATAATCGGTTTAAATAATTTCAGGATCGATTCCTAATTCCTAGAAAATCTTATCAAAAGAGACCTAAACACTTTATCCGATCGGTTTAACCTAAATCGAATCTAAATAACCGATTAAGATCCGTCCGATAAAAGTTATCCATCCAAACTTGTAACGGTGAACATCCCTAGACCCTAACAATTGGTATCCAACTCAGTATAACTCAATCGTTGGCCAAACTATAAATTCAGAATTGGTCAATTTTGTTTGCCTTTCATAAATATTTCTTTTTTGTATTTATTTAGAATATTACCTATTATAAATATGTGATTATATTTTTCCCAGGCAACATTATACACAGACTATACTATTCTTCTCGAATGTCTTCATCAAGAAGTAGGTGAGTTTTATTTTATTTGATTATCTACTAAACAAGAATAATCTTCATCAATACTGAAAGTTGTCCCGCAGTACTTAATTATACGTATATAGAAATTACAGGCAGACATGTTCAATTTGATTAGGTCTACTCTATTTACTTCTTTTATTAATTAATTTATTTGACTATATTGTGACCGTATATACATATGCCGGTTCAAGTGAAGAGACGTCTTGTATAGAGTAGGTAGAGATGTTTTACGAGCCGAAACTTGTACGAGCTTTAACATATGTTTATATACGGATCGTTTAGAACGTGAATGAGGTCGAGCAAAGTTTTTGACGTGCCGATACCAAGTAGTTTGGGTAAAATAATGTTTTTACAGTGTTATTTTAGTTGAACGAGTCAAACCTAAGTTTTATACAAGCTTTTAAATGTGTTTATATTCGACTTATTTAGAAAATAAACGAGCTTAAACCGGACTTTTGACGAGTCAAACACGAGTCAGTCGGGTCTAAGTAATTTGTGAGTATAATTTGTTCATTCTTTTATATTACTTAAAAATAAACGTCTATTTTTATTTATAATATAAAAAATAAAAAAAAAGTCTATTTATTGTTTTCAAATGAATACTATTACTTAAAATGTAAAACGAACCCTAGCATTAAAAAAAAGAACCGTTAATCCAATAAAATAAACGACATTTATCTCAACCTATATATATATATATCAACCGATGACTAGGTAGTGTTACATTTACGTTACAATCATTTTGGGCATATTCGTTTATGAACAAAATGGTACGTTTGTAATGTCCCTAATGATTAATTAAGAGTCTCTTGTGGAATTTAATTAAATGAGTTTTGGTTGAATTATGGAACTAAGATATATAATTTGTCCCACACTGATTAGAAAGAGACAAAAAGTCCAATATATAAGTTCCGTCAAATGCTAGGGTTCAAATTTAGGATACTTAAAAGTAGTTTAACAAATAAGCCAGAGATTAAGTGTACGTTCGTTTGGTTGGAGTGGTGGTATGAAAATGAAATGGAATCGGTTAAGGAGAATGAATGAAAATGAAATTGGTTAGTTTATTTTTATGTGTAAAAAGATCTCTAAACAAACATAGTTTTTTATTGATTCGGAATCATTTCGTTACCGAAAATGATTCCTAACGATAACAAACGAGTCCTTAGAGACGATAATTTTATCCGCATTCGACGAATATGGTAATGGGTATTGTGGATTCGGAGACTAGTTTAAAACTCATCAATCGACTCACAACACCAAGATATATAATATTATGCTTCTTAACAATAAATCTATCCTCAATAATAAATTTTGGCTAAAGCTTATTCTTTTTTTTTTACCAGATTAACCGTTTTTAATAATTGTATTTATAATTTAAACTATAAGTGATCATGTAAAGACCAACTTATTAACATTAATTTTAAAATAAAACTTTTAACTATTTTAAAGACTTAAAACCGGTCTAAAAGAAGTAATTTATTTGGCCAACTTACATTTTGAAGAGTGTAATGGTATGACGCAAGTTAATTGACAGTTCCATTAATATTATTATTTTGTGAAATTGATAAGTCCATTTATCTGTCCGTTAAAAGAATTGTAGATCTGGTCTTTATAGAATTGAATATAATTAGTTAAGAATCCGTGTTACGGGTATTCGTGAATAAAAAATAAATTAAATAAATATTATATTTTAAATATATTGATAATGTGTTGAATATTATTTAGCAAATAATATACATGATAGGAATGTATTGTGCATTTATATAAATGTACATATAAAATATATAATGATAATTACAATTATATGTAAGAACGTTATATAATATGCTCATGATATTATTCAAAAGTGTAAGATAATTATATAATATAGGACAAATATTAAATGTTATTTGTAATTACTTATGAATAAGTTTATCAATTATGATAAAAATTGAGGACAATCAATAAAAATACAAAAGCATAAACTAATCAATAAAGTTATGACTATATCAGAAAATTATCAATGCAGTATATAGTTATAATAAAGAGTATTGACAAAATAAATTATGATATAAATTCAAATTTATTATTTTATCGGTGAGTAATTCACGTTAATTTTTTAAAAATAAACCTATTATTTATGAAAGAAGAAAATAAATTTGTGCGAAAATTAAAAAATACATCTTCTATTATCTCTTGTATAAAAAAAGATAATTTTTTTAAAGAAAACATGTAATATAATATATTTATCAAACTCCACCATAGCAAGGATACGAGGCGCCGAGGCAGTATATCATGTGTATACAAAGTAGAGTTATTGTGCAAAGAAGCTAATCGGCTAGGGACTGCACACATTTGGATCGGATCAGAAAATCGGACCGTAAATTACGGTTGGGTCCGGTCGTGGACCATAAATGTAAAATACTGGTCCGGTCCGGTCCATAGTGTTACGATCCGGTCCAATTTAGACCGTAATTTACGCTTTTTAAATATTTTTGAACGGAAATTGCATACAGTACGATTCAAATCTGGTCAAATTTCGGACCGGATTTATTCCATACAAAAAATAATAATTTTTATTTTTGAAAAAAAAAACGGACCGTAACAGTCCGGTCCATGGGTTTACGGGCAATGTAATGAGCTACATTAATATTACCGAGACGTCGAACATGTGATACAATGTAACTATATAAGACTTGAGAAGTAAAAGAAGAAGCAATACGATCATCAAAGCAGCGAGGCGTAGATGTAGCAACGGTAGGAGTGTTTAACCGCACACAATCACCCAACGACAACCTCAGGAGATAAAGCAAATCCAAGCCAAACAGAAGGCCAAGATATATATCTATATATATATATACTCGATCCGCTACAAGGTTACTTGGACTGACAAACGTCGAACATGCACCAGCCGCCACCACAAAGATGTATGAATCCCGGGCAACGGCACCCAACCTAATACCTTCCGAGCCCATAATGTCCGCATCAGTATTGACTTTAAACGTCCTCATTCCTTGAGGTACCCATTCAGCCAACGGTGCCCAACCCAATATCCTCCGTGTTCATAAGGGTGATTATTATAAATTTAAGGGCATGCCCTACACTAAACAACGTACAAACATTGACCATCCCTGGCTAGTTTGCTTATCCATTGTATAAAAAGAAAAACAATGTTATCAACCAATACTCGGTTGATCTAGTGGGATGTGGTGTTAGGAGTATCCTCCAACAATGGGTCATGACTTTCTACCCAATTCGAATGTAGAGCGGGTAAGCCGATCGAACCGGGTGGTTTACAAATTTATCATTTATAAAAAAAAAAAAATTGTTATCAAAATTTGTCATGCAGAAGTTAAAGTCTCTTATGGTTTGGACTGAAAACAATGTGGAAAATGCAGTTAATTGTCATTATGAAGACGTGTAAAAGCAATGCACATCATTTAAGTAATCCCAGATGATAAAAAAGACACGTACTTTGGGGTATTAAAATATGTTAAATTATTGAACCACTTAATCCCAAATGTTCATGCCATTTTAACACAAAAAGTATATAAATTTTATTGCAACTCTTCAGTAAATTCAAAATAGTTAGGTCCAAAATATTTAAATTAATAATTTTTTGTATTATAATGTAACCTAAACATTAAAATATCTCAATCCAACCTAAACTGTTGTCTATATATAAGTGGCCTTTTTTAAAAATCAATATTTATTTATCACCCAAAGAAATCAATGTTTATCAAAATATTGTGACAAATTTAACTTACCGATCCGTTTATAATGGAGATATCTCTCTATTATTTTGTTTTTCCTTTCAAAAAATAGTGATAATCCGATCATTTATATTATTAGAATATGAAATTAAAAAAGTCTTATTATTTGAGAGATTAACGAATACATAATATACAAATAAAAATCATTACAAAAAAAGATAAAAGAAGTAAATGAAACTATTTTTCACAAAACAGATAACTTAGCCTTTTTATAAAAAAAATTAGCCGCGAAAATAAAACTAAAAAGGAGAAATATCCTTTATTAATAAATTATAAGTAATCACTTGATATAGTTTTGTTAAATTTTCAATACATACAAATATAGATTTTAAGGTAAAATTTTCTATATTATGTCCCATTATTTTTTTAAAAAAAATTTGAGGGGAAGAAACGTATTATCCAATGTGTCCTATTATTACATATTTCAATGTTTATATTTTTTGCAATAAGAGAAAATAGAAACGAAAAAAATAAATAAATAAAATAAATAAATAATAATAATAATAATAATAATAATAATAATAATGATAATAATAATAATAATAATAAATAAATAAATAAATAAATAAATAAATAAACCTCACTATTCCTCGTACAACACAAATAGGCACATTAAAAAAAACCGATTAAGTTATAAATTTAAAAAATCTGAAAATAAAACAAAAAGTTATTCTCTCGGATCGTATATAAGACATGTTAGATCTAGCTTGGATTTGGAGTTTTCACCCCAAATTCTAGTATAAAACTACTCCCTTATGATCGTAAAATCAAACATGATATTTAAGAGAAAGAAAAATTTTATTATTAAAAAATAGAGATCAAAAGAGGAGTTTAGGAAAAAGAATCGTTATAATTGGACTTACCAATCCAAAGTTATGATGAAAACAGTATTTGATAAAGATCTATCAACAGCTTTTGATGAGTTTCTTAAGAACAACTCAGCTTTCTTCAAACGTCTAAATTGATGCCTCCCTCGTCTTGTTGGGTTCTCTCGTTCCGTCTACAACGTCTTCTTCGCAACATTGTAGCGTCTCCCTCGTTCCACTTGTAACGCTTATTTTCGGTTACATTCCGCGTATCGCCTCTGTCCTTACCTTCATATATCGTACAAGATTATTGATTGTGTTTGTCTTGCTTGGCAGATTGAGACACCAGTTGTCACAACAGTTTCGGGAGTTGACCCCTCGGATATAGAAGATTTGGACTGGGCTTGTCAACACCTTTCTCTCTGAACAATAGGGAGCGGGTTCTGACTGGTGTCCCGACCTTTACTAAACCAAATAGTACAACATAAACCCTGGCCTTTTTTTCTTGGCGGGCAAGTTTCTCTCTATAATCAGGGTTAATATGAATGTCCTAAAGAACACGTTCCTGTCTATCTGGGCACCGAACTTTGGCATTGTGGTATGGGAAGTCGGTGGAGGAATCCTACTCTTCTAGTTATTTGATATGGCTTATATGAATTTCGCTTTACATTAAGGACATGGGTGTTTTGACGACAACTTATTAATGGTGTATCGTGTTGAGCCCTCGGTCTGGCCATCAAAGATGATCTTCACTAGGGCAAATTTTTAGGTTAATTATTGCACATGATTTGTCATTGGGAAATCAAGATAAGGCGGCAGAAGAACTTATAACCAACCACAATGAAACTTTCAATTATTTGGGATGCTCACGACTTTCTCCATATTTCGGGAAACTTGCGACTAAGGGTGGAAATGGATGTGACGGTACCGCTTCTTCGTTGCATCCTGATCGTTTGAGAATGATCCTACTAAGGTCCCTCTTCAATACGAATGCGCGCTTACCACTCTTTTGTTTTTTATGTGGTATGATCGGACATTATGCTAAGGCATGTTCAAGTACAACTGTCGCTTCTGATTTCGGGTATTGACCATGGCTCCGAGCATCTCCTTCACAAGGTCGATATCGTCCCTCCATGACCCAACTTGAGAAGGAAAATAGTAGTTTGATCAATTTAAGGATAGGGTGAGGGCCTCCTTCTCTTCAGTTATTTTTCCAAAGCCATAAAAAAAATGATCCGGGGCTCCAAGTTGTTGGGTTTCTACTACTAAAATGCAAACTCAAAGGAGCCTCACAAGATTTTTAGTTTTGATGTTGATCGGGATGATTACATATATTGTTGAGGGATATAGCGTTTTTGCTCAAACATTGATAGTGTTGTTGGTGGATCACTTCAAGTAATGGATATGGGAGCCCCCATATTCATGAAGAAAAAAAAAATTAGTTGGAATTGTTGTGGGTTGGCAACCGCAAGATGGATACGGAGGGATCGCCCATCCATCATCTTTTTTATGGAAACGAAGATCTTTATATGGGATCAATAAGTGGTTATGCACAGATGTGGATTCACCCAAGGATTCTGTGTTGATAGTGTAGGCCGATCGGGTGGCTTGGGCATGTGGTGAAGGGATGTCACAGTAGAAATCACTTCTTATAAAAGTAACCACATTAAAGACAGTTCACGATTCAACGATCATACGGGACTAGGAACTGGTGAGTTTTTATGGTTTCCCAAAAGGCATAGAAGGATATTGTCTTGGGATTTGATGAGAAACATTGCAAGGTATCGATTGTTACCGATGATTTTCATAGGTGACTTTAATCAGATTCTTGTAGCATTGGAGAAGGATGGAAGATTGATGAGTGTAAAAACAACCACTTTATCCTTATGTTTTCATGCATTTCATACCCTCATTTCCATCTCACATATACCTTTTTATATGGTAAAGCTCCAATTTCCATATTTCGGTATCTACCTTGACTTTTCTGTGTTTCAGGCGTTTTAGGTTCTACACTTGGAGTCAAATTAAAGCATTAGAATTGCATCCTCAATGGAGTCAAAGCATCAAGAACATCAATATGACCGTGGAGTTGGAACATAGAGTCTTCACTTCTTCCTACACTTGGAGATTCAAAGCAAAACACAAATTTATCCTTGCTTACGCCTAGGTGACGGCCGTAAGAGGGGGTAAGGATCGAGATGCACTTCATCAGAAATCTAGAAATATCAGCCCAACCCATCACGAAGATTACAATCAAGAGTTACAACCTCTTATGCTGGGCTAACGCCGGTAGGAGAGCTTAAGGGGGCGTAAGGAAGAACGTAACACCTTATCTTTAGCCGCGGCGAATTTGCTTCTTCTCCAACACATTATTTTAGGAAGTTAATTAGGTTTTCTTGTAAACCCTAGATGTCATGCTCCCCTATATAAGCATGCTTGAGGGTTAGGTTAGATCATCATTGTATGGCTTCAGCAGTCTCGTTTTCAATCTCTTCTCTACCTTATTCTAGTAGGTTTTCATTGTTAGAGTTGCTATGTAAGGTTCTTCCTAGAAAAAATCTTGTGAGTTCTACTCTTTCATGCTTTTTAATATAGTGTTTTCTTGTTTTATATGTTAGCATGAGTGGTCAGTCTCCTTCCTTGATCTAAGGTTTGAGATAACCCTATAATGCCTTAATTCTATTATTTGCATATATGTTTGTGAATTGATATTTTTGATAATCCTTCAATTCAAAGGGAATAATTCTACCTTTTAATTACCTTCTTTAATCCGGAGTGGCGTTCATAATTGGTTTAGATAAAACGAAGTTAAAAACCAAACAGTTTTGTTTTATTGGAAAGTTTTGAAGACAGCTTGGCTAAGAGAATAATAGTCTATCAAAGCTTCGGGGAATCCTAATCATCGTATATTTCACCGGTCTTTGTGCCTTTTAAAACTGATGGACCTCGGGAGAACGTTTTCCTAGGTATTTTCTGAGTTTCTAAGTGTGAATGGGTTTTCTTTTACTCGCCGAACCTCTAGATTGAGAGCTATGTGGGTTGGATAGCACGGTCTTGGTTTGTCTAGGGCAAGACTACTTTAGATGATTACTTGTTTTGTCTTTTATCAGTGTTCACAACAATGTGTGTATGCACATCAATAGTCTTATTACATTATAGTGCGGATTCTCTACTTCCTTAGATCATTTCTCCCTATAATTGTCTAAAATCAAGATTCGCTTTTGTCTTCCTTTCTTATTTTCTCATCATTGTTTGCTTATAACTGAATTAACTAATCATTGAGGTTTGCTAAATCAGATACAATCCTTGAGTTCGATAACGTGTATACTACAAGTGATGTCGTATCCTTGCGGGGATGTAGTTTTATTACGGTAAAACTTACACGATCAAGGAGTCCCACCATGAGCTCACAATATGGAGCAATTTCGGTCAATACTTAACGAATTGCAACTCACTAATAACAGCTGTTCCGGTGGGCTATTTACATGGCAGCATGAACGTCAAACAACTACTATGATTAGGGAGAGATTGGACCATGGATTGGCTTCGGTGGATTGGGATGGACTTTATCCAACTGCTAGGGTGCAATGTCTTTCATGTCGTCAGTCCGACCATTCTCTCCTACTACTTAACCTTCGCATAACTCTTCTCGTCAATTGAAACTCTTCAAGTTCGAGACACTTTGTCTCTCACATTCACAATGCGCCTCTATTGTCAATTCTACGTGGCACTCAATTGTAAGAGACTTAGTTTTGGGAGCTAGTTTTGGCCTTAGCCGCCCCCGCGGGTCTGTGAGGCCGCCCCTGCGGCTCCCCTGTTGTTCCGCCCCTGCGGCCAGGAAACCCGCCCTTGCGGTTTCCTGCGACTGCAACCGGCTTTGTTGACCGTTGGACCATGCTTTACTCTCTTTCCTTTTTAACCTTTCCTTACCTTAGGATGAAGGGTTTCTTCATTCTTCATCTTCCCCAACTACCCTTACGTTCTTCTTGCTTCTCCCTTTCTCCTACTTGATCTTGCTCTTGTTTTCTCCTTAGGGTGGAAGAGTTGTTTGTGTGGGTTTTGGTGGATGTTGATGTGGTATGATGTTGTTGCTGAGCTTGAGAGCTAGTGGAGATACTGCCTTGGATCAGTTCGTGTCTAGGTCACAGCTGTGCTAGGTATCCCTTTCTTCTTCTTTCTTTCTTTCTTCTTTCTTGTTCTTCCTTCCTTAGCTTAGGTTTAGATGTGTTGATCATAGGGTGATGTTGAAATGTGTATGTTTATGCTTGTGTATGAATCTGGAAGAAAGTAGACGTGATTTGATCACGGGAAGAGCCGAAGAGAAACTGCAGAAATCGCCTCTGCCGTGTTGCCGCCCCGCGGCCAGAAGTCACCGCCCCTGCGAAAGACGTGCCACAACGCCCGCGTCAGCGCCAGCGCCTTGCCTGCGTTACCTGCGTCCCGTGTCACCGCCCCCGCGGCTGAATGTCGCCGCGTCCGCGCCTACCTGCGTTCCGCCCCTGCGTCCTTAGTTCACGCAGGTGCGTCTTGTCCCGGGACTACCTATAGTTAGGTAGTTCCTTTCCTTTCTAGTATGAGGAACTTAGTACCATGCTAGGATTCGGATGTTGACGAGTATGATATAGATATGCCGGTTACGGCCTTGAGGTTACGAGTTGGATATGATCCCTTATGGATCCCTTGGGTCTAGGTGTGACCCCTTTGTGTGATAGGATTGTGATATATATGTTTGTGTGCCTTGTATAGGTTGTGTTGTCCTCCAGTTTGGAGTGGACCAGTTGGAGAGTTGATCGTACTTGAGTTACTTATGAGATCGAGGTAAGTCCATAGGACTTACTTAGCTACTATCCTTATATTGGATGTATGCTTGAGTGGTGTGTGTTATGTGCTTTATAGCATGTGTTATTATGGTCACCGACCTATGTTATATTGACCGCCCGTTGTAGTAGCTGTGACAACTTACCTTTCATCTCGTAGTGGAGTCTGGGAAGTTCTCTGTAAGCTAGTTAGTTCTGGTATACGGGAAGGGCACCTACCACTCCATATGGTATACGGAAAAGTGCGTTGATACCACTCCAGCTAGCTATTGAACGCAGAGGCGAGGGTTATATATGCATTCCTCGTGTCACGTATATTCATACACATTTATTATACGATCGAGTGTTGGACCTATTAAAGATAATAAACCGGGTAAATGTGTGATATCATGATGATGTGTTAATATTTTGACTTGTGTTTGTGCTCTAGCATCTTCTTATATATGTGTATAGTTAGCTAACGGTTTTATACCGTGTTGTAGATCCTTTGCAGGTTAGGAGAACTGCAGAGTGATCCGGAGGGGTGATCTGCTGAGGGTTCCGTACACGGGGATGACATCGTGGGATTTTGGGTTATCCATATTGTACGGATTTATGTTTTGATTGTACTCAGCAGTACTGTATAAACCTTTGGATACTTTTATAACATTTTCATGTTTTATATTTAATCTGTTGGTGCCTTGTTGTAAGATTCAGTGAGGTTGTTGTCAGGCTAGGGCCAGGATCTATTGTGAGATCCTAACCCAGTAGCACTCCGAGTCCTACGGATTTGGGGTGTTACATCAATCTCAGGAGGGCCGGTATAAAAGATCTTGGGCTACGCGGACTCTCTGTCTTCTTGGGTTGCTATAGAATTTGAGTCCGTCGTAATAAGGTCAAAGCTCTAGAATTGTCTCCTTTGCTACTACAACCTAGGCAACCAGATGGTTATATCCTCGATCATATTTCATATATTTGTTTGCAACTAGAGAAGTTGATGGGGGAGGAAGTGCCTACTAGTTTCTTCGATCGAGATCAAATGCTTTGAAGTCGGGTGATAAGAACACGCCGTATTTTTATCATAAGGCCAACCAACGTAACTAGAGGAATCATATTGATGGCCTGTATATATGAAGAGAACGGACAACGGTGCAATTTTGAGGTTGATATTGAGTGAGAAATTGTCCGCTTTTATTCCCACTTGTTCACAACTGAGGGGCCGATTAATCATGAGGCAGCTTTGAAGGGCATTACAAGGAAGTTGGATATTGATACCAATAGTAAATTTGATCAAATCTCGTCTGTTGAGGCAACTTTAAATTAAATTTTGAGAGCTTCACATGTCAAGCACAACTAAAGAAATTAGTAGGCACAACTGAAGGATCGATTAATCGTGTTTGCTACTAGAAAAGTGACCTGAACCCGGATCCGTCAATTTCTAGCACTTTGGATAAGACCCAAGTTCCTAGATGGCCAAACTAGATAGAAGGGTGAGATACATATGAAAAATTAAGCACAAGAAAATAACACAAACTCTTATTAAATAAAACTTCAATTTAAAAACCTTACAACTCGATTATGTTGAGAGCTTCACATGTCAAGCACAACCTAACAACTTTATTTATTTATACTACTAATTGAATTAAAATGGAGAAAAAAAACAAAAGGTCACAAAGAGCCACAATGATGAACCTTGAAGCCCACGTTTGAAATCGTCTTGACTTATTCAAAAACACTACCCGCGGGTGCGGGGTCTGGCTGCCGCGGGTGCAGGGTCAAAAAATGCAAGGGAGACGCTTCAGCTTCATAGGGGCCGCGGGTGCGGGTGGAGCTGGCCGCGGATGCAGGAAATCCAATCATTTCGAAACGGATGCGACTCTTCGTCTTCGGCTGATGGAAAATTGCGGGTACGACTTGGTTTGTGTGTGGATGCGGGAAGACAAGGCGTCTGAACTGAGGTCGAAGGTGTGGGATTGCTCACAAGGAAGTTGCGGAGGTGTGTTGCCGTTGCGAGTGCGGTGGTGCCTGTGGGGCGGTGATGTCCAAGCGCGGGTACGGTGGTGCGATGGAAAGTGTTCTTCCTTGATATTTTCCTTCGGTTCCTTCACTTCCTTGACTTGATCTTCTGCTAAATCTCTTGATTTCTTCAATGTTTGCTTCATTGGCTGGATTTAGAAAGATAACACCATATACATGTATAATAACTCAAAACCCATGCTAAAACTATGTCTTTGTGATGGTGATACTATCACCTATCAGCGTTGTTAAATGACAAGGAGGTGGATGTGCATTCCTAATATTTAGGATTACCAACTACCATTATTGGAAGATCGAAACATGTCATATTTGGAGAAGTAAAGGATCGGGTCTGGAAGAAATTGAACAGGTGAAAAGAAAAATTATTGTCGCGGGCGGGCTGACAAGTGTTGATCAAATATGTTCTACAATCTATACCGGTGTATATAATGAGTATTTTTTTTGTTTACCGGATACTCTACTTGAGGAGATTAACATGATGTTGACTCGGTTTTGGTGGGGAGGAACGAATCAAGACATAAAAACTCATTGGCTCACTTGTAATCGGTTATGCTTACCAAAGGCACAAGGAGGAATGAGTTTTTGAGATTTTCCTGTTTTCAATGATGCCCTTCTGGAAAAGCACGGATGGCGATTTGCATACTATTCCCGACTCTCTTGTGGCCACTGTTTTCAAAGCCAAATATTACCGCCGAGGTGAGTTTCTTTCAGCTTAGAGATCTCATATGCCTAGGTATACATGGTCAAGTATCTAGGGGGAAAAGTTGCTCCGTGAAGGCTTAGGTTGGAGGGTGGGGCATGATCTAGACGGAGCAAATTGTTGGTTACCTATCGTGGGAGGTTTCGTTTGCCCAACTTTCAGTGGTACTGCACCTAATGATCTTCGGGTGTCATATCTTATTAACAAGGAGGCTCGATATTGATAGGGTTACAAACATGTTTACTGTTGCAGACGCTACGACAATTCTTAGCATACCGCTCACCACTACGGTCTTTCCGGATGAGCGGTCATAGGCGCATACATTGTCAGGAGATTACACCGTCAGAACGGGCTATTGGTTATGGATCTTGGGCGGTGTTCAGTAAGCCATCTCATCCCCTTTTCCATGGCAGGCCATATGGATTTTGAATGCTGCTATGAAATTACGGGTATTCTCATGGTGATTTCTCAATGGCTCCCTCAGTGTATCAGCTAACCTACATCGGCACCATGTGGTGGCTACAAACATTTGTCAGCGATGTGGACTAGAACCGGAAACAATTTGGCATATGATTTATATGTGTCCGCACTCCCTCTAGCTAGTTATGGTATGGTTCAAATCTTTGTCCTTTCGTGGATATTCTCTCTTCTTCACCTATATTTACTATGGTTATGTCGGTGTTTTAGGCAAAAGGACAACCTGCTTTTGAGGAGTTTTTACTATTAGCCTAGGTCGCGTGGACGTACCGGAATGATATGGTGTTTCAAGACAAGTCGAAACAAGGGCATGCTTTCCACTTGGAGTTTACACGATTGGTCTCAAATTACAAATGTTTCCAAGACTCGACCATAGTACATACAAGGCCCTCCACATTGTTCTTCGTGGATACCATTACCGCCGCAACTAGGGATCCTCCGGGTTAATATTGATGTTGCATCGATGGGTGATTTACCGGGTTGGGTGTGGTCATACGTAACTCATATGAGTTTCTAGTAGTGATCACGGTTAAACGCTTATGTGGGCCCTTGATAGTAGCAAGCTTTGGTGTCCAGGTTCTTTCTTCTCTTCATGCAACTCATGTTGAACTCCAAATGCCGTTCCACACGGTCTTATATGAGTATGCTTTGTCACGAGATATGTCACTCTATGTTGCTTTTCACATCTTGTGTATGTAGACATGCCTGTGGATCGAAAACTATTGTTGTCCATTATATGACACGGTTAGACCCCTCTCTTGTAAGCTTGTATTTCTCCGACTTTTCACAATGTCCTATATCCTTGGCGAAATTGGACAAATTACTTAATATGATGCGTTTTCTTTTTAAAAATTCAGTGTAGGTTTTACACTTTTTAGACAATAATTAGTTTATATTTTTTTGTCTTTTTATTAATTAGTATGTTGTGAAATGTGAAGGATGGCGTTAAATAATAAGCAGTTAAATTAGTTGAAAAATTAACAATTATTTTAATTAATTAATGTGTTTTTTAAACTATTTTGAATGTTATAATATCTTATATTATTGATCGAAAAAAGTATTATTGATCGAAAGAAATGTTAAATTATAATTTAAAGTCATTGAAACTTTGTAGCCCATAAAAGAATAAACTTTTGCACAATTACTTTATTCTTCATTTTACACAAAACACCCTATTTTATCAAACTTTACAAAAATACACCTCTTAATTCATAAATATCTCAATTGACGTAATTTTCCCTAGGTAACTTCAAATAAAGATCCTCACTTTTAGCTGTGTAAATTTTATGCCCATCACATATCTCAATCTCTTATCTCATTCTCCTAGTAAATTAACTTTTAATTTAATTACAATAAAATTTTAATCAAAATAGTTAATAATTTAAAATTATGAAGGCTTTTTTTTAAACATAAAGTTTTTTTTTTCATGTATAGCAAAATCGGTTAAATTTTCTTACTTTTTAGAGGTAGTTTAACCTAAAGTATTCATAAGAAAAATTTCAAGTAAAGTTGTTTGTCATTGAGTTATGACACACTGCATTTATAATACGAGTTATTGCTAATCATCTAATCATTTTATCATGTAAATTATTTTGATTATTTTTTAGAAATAATAAGTGATTTTAAATAATAATAAAATTTAAAACATATTATCATTTTACTTGTCGGTTCAACCAAATTATCCCAAAACAAATTTACGGCGGGAAAATAAGCTTACCTCCAAATATAACGGTTTCTTGTAACAATGACTAAATAAAGATATTTTTATAAAAAAAAAAATGACTAAAATAAAGAAGCAACGGCTGTGAGATATTATTGTATACGTGTCAGAATCTACGCCGTTGTTTGTGGTGGGAAGGACAGCTTAACCCCCATAATTAACCTATTCAAGTTATTATTATTCATTAAATATAATAATACGGTTCACCGCTCTATTATTTTTCCTACCATCTTGTCTGCCCGTAGCATTTCGATTTGCTTGACCTAATATATTAAATATAAACACAACACTTAATTTTTTTTAAGATGAATTATCTAACACATTATTTGACACACTTATTAATAAGTTTATAACTACAACATTGCAGTTAGTTTTCTACGGGGTGAATATTGATTATCACTTGAGTTATCTATATTATATATTTTTTTTTACAAATAGAAATTTATTTTAAAAAACTTAAGTGAGGACATAAGAGGTAATTAATGAGTTTAATATAAGGCGTTTAAGTTTGATTAGTTGTGTGTTGAGAGTTTTAGACTCAAGAACTCATACACCATTTATTCGTCCCAATTTATATTTATCTGGATATAAACTTTTTGTATTTATAATGACTTCAAAACTAATGAATAAATTTATTTTAAAATTTGAAATAATTATTTTCTTTTATCACATGTTCAACCTAGTCCAGTATATAAGCCGTAAAATCCCGTAAAATTGTAATTTCGCATCATTTGAATGAGAACTTATGATTGACTTATAAGGATGAGTTACTACTTATATCAACAAAAATACTTCTTTTCTAGTTGTATAATGAGCACAAATAAGTCTGGAGTTAAGTGTGCTCGTGCGAGAGTAATCCCGTGATGGGTTATCTCTTGGGCAATTTCCGCGCGATCATGGTTGATATAGAAGGGGTATCTCACCAACCTTATATAGTAGACTTGTTATCCAAATAATATCGATGCAAACCATAACTCTCCACATTTGTTTCTTGAATTGATTTATTTAAATAAAAAATCATACAATATTACTTTTCAGATAATTATCTTTAAAATAGGGTTTTTATCCCATATTTTATTAAATAAAAGTTATTATAAATTGTAAAACCAAAGTACATACAGCTAGAATTCTAACTTATTTATAAATAAAAGAATTTATATCCATAAGTATATGATTTACTCTTGATACACTCAAAGTTTAAATTTTTTTTCTTAAGATCCACTAAGTTTTAAATTTCTTTTTATACCCTCATAGTTTAATTTATTTATTCTTTATATCCATTCTTAATATTATTACATTAAAATTTTATTATAAAATAGTAAAAAAAAAGAAAATAATAAATTTTAAACTAATTATAACCTCATTAAGTTATAAACTAATAAATTTTATAATAGAATATTTTTTTTAAATATACTTTTAATTAAAAATAATATTCAAAGTTAATTTAAAGTTAATTATATATTTTTTTGAATTAAAATAAATTTTAAACCTTTTATTTTACATTTAAAATAAAATATATAAAATTAAATTAAAAATATATAATTTTTTTATATTTTCGAATTAAATATAAAAAATTAAATTAAAATTCAAAAATAAATAAAATTTACTTTATTTTTATATTTCTAGACTATAAAAATATTTTTTAAAATTATTTATTTATTTAATTAG
Organism: Fagopyrum tataricum; assembly: GCA_002319775.1. Taxonomy (NCBI): domain Eukaryota; kingdom Viridiplantae; phylum Streptophyta; class Magnoliopsida; order Caryophyllales; family Polygonaceae; genus Fagopyrum; species Fagopyrum tataricum. Next base: position 42,665,047 of record CM008282.1, read on the forward strand.
TTTTCTATATTTTATTTTAAATCGAAAATAAAAGGTTAAATTATTTATTTTAATTCAAAAATTATAATTTATAATTTATCTTTAAATTTACTTCTCTATAGTTTTTATTTAAAAATATATTAAAATACTTTGATTATAAAATTTATTAGTTTAAAATTTAATGAGTATAATAGTTTTAACTTTATTTTTTTATTATTTAAATTATTTTATAATGACTTTTGAATGTAATATATTAAGAATGATATAACGTAAAATTAAATTAAATAATGAGGATATCAAGAAGAATTTTAAAATTTAGTGGGTACCAACAAAAAAAGTTTAAACCTTAATAATTTCGGAAAAATCCGTATAAAAGGACTAATGGGGTTATTTGAATCAAATTGTATGAGTAGTTTTGTAAATATGTGAAAGTTTAAAGGTAGTTATGAAAAGGGTAAATTGCGGAAAATAACCTAATCTTTCGGGGTGTTGCGGTTAATGGCCTAACCTTTTAAAAATGCAACTAAAAACCCAACGTATACAATATGTTGTAAATTTTAGCCTATGCTTGTCGCCGGTAAATTTTCCGGTGAAAGTGATGAGTTGTCTAATGAGGTGTATGTGAGTCATCTTCTTTCTTTAATGACTGGATAAATAGCGAAAAATATATATATCTTCCATGAGTAAAATATATATCTTCCGTGGACAACCAAAAGACCCGGAAAAGTAGACCGAGGAAAGGTACAAATAGTGTTCTACACCACAATGAAATGATCTCTGGAGGCATGGGCATATATTTTACTCATGATACTGATCGTGCACACGTAAATGTGAGTATTCTAACACATTTATACATAAATAATAAAAAATTGAACAAAGTTATAGCTAACATGTGTTTGTTTGATAGCCTGGACTACCTGGTGATGTTTTGTTCTCTCAAATAAACTCTGCTCACGGGTCATCACAACAATGATTATTTATTGTCGCTCCTCCTACCACTCGATGAAGATATTTTATTTTTTCTTGTTTAGACGATGTTTTTCTGCATTTACTATTCTTATGTTTGGATGGTATCTTGCTACTGATGTGTGGCAGTGTAGGTGATGATTTTCTGTATTTTATTGTCGGATTATTTTATCCTATTTGAAAGAAGTTGTTTCTTTTTTTATAAAACCATTATTGGGGTTTCTTTTATTTTTGTATTCGATACTCATTTGTAGATAAGCATGTCATGCATTCATATGGAAGTTTGAGAATGTATTATGTCATACATATGAAATTATCATCACACTAATCGGATATTTGGCTTGAGGATGATTTGTTATAGAGGTTTTTGGTTGGGTATTGTTACAAATAGTATAGGTTGTTTTTTATTTTCATTTTTAAAAGGTCAAAGCTAAGTACAACAACACCCCAAAAGGTTTGTATTTTTCGCTATTTATCCAGTCCTTAAAGAAAGAAGATGACTCACATACACCTCATCAGACAACTCATCACTTTCACCGGAAAATTTACCGACGGCAAGCATAGGCTAAAATCTACAACATATTGTATACGTTGGGTTTTTAGTTGCATTTTTAAAAAGTTAGGTCATAGACCGCAACACCCCCGAAAGGTTAGGTTATTTTTCGTAATTTACCCTTATAAAAACTCACATTTCATTTATTTTTTTAAAGAAAGCAACTGAAATAAAATATATTACGTGATATCTAATGGGGTTATTTGGATCAAATTGTGGGTAGTTTGTGTAATTTTCTAAACGAATAAATATTACACGCTCGGAGCTTAGATGGTATAAATTTTATTTTATTTTCATTTTGAAAAATTCACTTCTTCCACAAACACCTTGAGCTCTCTTTCTCTCTCCCTCCCACCTACTTTCAGAATACCACCGTGCTGATCACATCACCACCAGCTATGGAGTTTCATCGAGCGTTGAATTCGTGTGCACTGATCGGTTGAGAAGCGTTCGTTTCAACTCACACCTCTCTCTCTCTCTCACCTTAACTAACATTTAATTTACGTGTTTCGCATAATCTCTCGGAAGAAATAGAGAAGAGATCGAGTGGAAACCTAGCTAGAAAGAGAAGAAGGAAAAAAAAAAAAAAAGAAGAATGCGGCCATCTCCGGTGAGAAGCAACTCATCAAGAAAGTCATCACAGTACCGAAGATCATTTGATCTTCCTTCCGACGATGAATTAACATCAGAGGAGGCGGTTCAAGGAGGTATGCTTCCCGTCTTCCTCCGAAACCTCCGTTCCGCCGGCGATGTTTCAGCGCCAGAGAGTGTCGATTGGGATAGTCAAGAGCTTGTTGAGGTTGAGTTCGAAGTTGACGACAACAACATTGTGCTCCGGAGTGTTACGCCGAAGTCTGGAAACCGAGGTTTAGCTGGGTCGCTGATGAGGAGTTTTTCGTCGGCGTCGAGCAGGATCCGTGAGAGTTTTCGGCTGAGAAAGTCGGGGTCGACAAGATCGATTTCGTCGGAGGCTTCTCCGTCTCAGGCGGTGGACATCGAACAGCCGAATATAACAAACCGTGACCGACTTAGAATCGCCGGTCAACTGAACCGGAACCGGTCTACCGCACAGCGAGCTCTTAAAGGACTCCGGTTCATCAGTCAGAAAACCGGTTCTGATGCTTGGACGGAGGTGGCGTCTCGGTTCGATAAACTAGAGAAGTCCGGCCTGTTATGCAGAGAAGATTTCGGTGAATGCATAGGTGCTCCGATCAGTCCAATTTCCGACATTTTGTTCGATATTCGATTAATTCAAGTGATAATAATGTTTAATGGATTTTTGAAAACTTCATAGGGATGCTGGATTCGAAGGAGTTTGCAGAAGGAATGTTCGACGCGCTCGCGAGGAGGAAGAGGCAGAGAATTACAAAGATATCGAAGGAAGAGTTGTACGATTTCTGGACGCAGATTTCTGACCAGAGCTTTGACGCTCGCCTTCAAATATTCTTCGACATGTACGTTTCGATTCAACTCTGTTCTTGTTTAATTATGTATGTGATGACAGAATAATATCATTTGATCGATATCTTCAATGAAGAAGAAGACAAGTAGTGGAGTAGTAGAGAGTAAATTGTTAAACCGTATCTGGAATTTGACAATTACTAGGGGGCTCTGAGCGCCATTAATGGTCGATTTGACCCCACCACCTTCTCTCAGCTTTATTTTTTGTTTTAGTTTCTTTTGTTGGTGAAGAAAATGCTAAAAACTGTGTTGGAAGGTTGTGAGTTTCTTCTTGATTTTGGAAAGTATGGTAGGATTATTGGTCATGTGTGGTTGGAGGTTAGGGGTAAACCTGTCAATAAGTGAACATACATACTAAATACATATTTTAAGAATGATTTAATTCGTAAATATTTTATACTTTTTTTAAAAAAACTCTTAATCGATATTCTAAGACATAAGTTAGAAGGCCTACGGTCATTTTTGTGTTGTTTTAAAATTTAGATCCAAAACATTTTCAAAGTTTGAAGACCTCTCCACTTATAAAGGAAAAATAATTAAACAACTCATCAACTATCAAAATTTAAAGTTTACACGGCTTGATTAAGCAGACAACACTAGGGATTTCTAATTGCGGAAGATGCTGCAGTAACGAAGAAGCTAGAATTAGCCATATAGGTAAGACGACTTCGTTGTAGCCTTATTTATTTAGAGATATTATTCTATTTTTGTGATGAAGTAATTACGTTTAATTCATCAAGATGTCAACATAAGCATAACGGTGTTCTATTTCTCTTGGATGTATGACGAGACAGGGTGGATAAGAATGGAGACGGAAGAATCACTAGGGACGAGGTTCAGGAGGTAATAAAATTTTCTTTCTATTTCATGCGCGTCTAACAAAACAATTATTTCATTTAAATATAAATTTCAAATTTTAGTGATGAATTATTATTTATGTTAATTTACAGCTTATAATGTTAAGTGCTTCTGCAAATAAACTTGGCGTCTTGATGGAGAAAGGCCAAGAATACGCGAATTTGATCATGGAAGAACTTGACCCCGAAAATCTTAATTACATTGAGGTAAGTTATGGTGAATATTAGTTTCTCATGAATCTAGAATGAGTGGCCTAAAATTTTATGGTGAAACAGTTGTGGCAGTTGGAAATGCTATTGCTGAGAAAAGATGTGAACATAGACTATAGCAAACCACTCAGCACAGCGAGTTATGGATGGAGCCAAAACTTGAGTTCGATCAGACCGAAGAATGTGGTTCGACGATTTAGCTGTACTCTCAAATGTATTATCCTAGATAACTGGCAAAGGTTCTGGATTGTTCTCCTCTGGCTCTTGGTGATGGCTGGTTTGTTTGTCTGGAAATTCATGCAGTATCGAAACCGGGCCGCCTTTCACGTCATGGGCTATTGCTTATGCACTGCTAAAGGGGCTGCTGAGACACTTAAATTTAACATGGCTTTGATCTTGATACCTGTTTGTCGAAACACCCTAACCCGCCTTCGGTCCACAAGGGCCAGGCTCTTCATTCCCTTTGATGACAACATCAATTTTCACAAGGTATAATTCTTGCTCATTCAGTAAACTTATTGCCTGTTTGGCGTGTCAAGTGGTAGCAGTAGTGTTTCAAACACTTTTCTTTAACAGTGGTAACAAAACGCTACTTGGACAAATACAACACTATTGTTAATGATTACAGTATGACCAATATCACGATTCTTGATACGATTTTCGCTTCTGGCCTTCATATGCAGATAATTGCATTTGCCATAGTGATAGGAGTATTCCTCCATGCAGGGAATCATTTAGTATGTGACTTCCCGCGCTTGATCAACGCATCTCCGGAAAAGTTTAAGTTAATAGCCTCTCACTTCGACTACAAGAAGCCCACTTATTGGGAGCTTTTAACTGGTATAGAAGGCATAACTGGCATTGCCATGGTTATTCTAATGGTCATTGCATTCACACTAGCAACTAGCCGCTTTCGCAGGAATGTCATAAAGTTGCCGTCACCCTTTAATCGGCTTGCTGGCTATAACGCATTTTGGTATTCACATCACTTGCTCGGACTTGTCTATGTATTCTTGCTTGTCCATGGGATATTCTTGCTCTTGGTAGACAACTGGAAGCAGAAGACTGTAAGAGCTTCAAATTCATTACTGACAAATCTTATCATTATCCATGTACAAATCTAATCATATTCTTCATTCCTAGACATGGATGTACATCTCCTTCCCACTGATGCTTTATGTACTCGAGAGAAGCTTGCGTGCATGTCGATCAGAATATTATCCAGCTAAAATCATAAAGGTACTGATCCTAAGCATGTATTGTTCAGCTGCCCATGGAATTTCATGCTCTGCTCATACTAAGCTTCTTGTTATGTCAGATTTCGGAACTACCAGGCGGAGTCTTCAGCATACTCATGGCCAAGCCACAGGGATTCAAGTACAGAAGTGGCCAGTACATCTTCCTTCAATGCCCTACAATCTCAAAATTTGAATGGTGAATCTTATCTTGCATTGATCAAAACTTTTCCAATGTCACTGAAAACAACTCCCCTTCAGGAACTCAACAAAATGTCGAATTTGCAGGCACCCGTTCTCTATCACTTCAGCACCAGGGGACAACTATCTTAGTGTTCACATCCAAATAGCTGGAGACTGGACACAAGAATTAAAGCGAGTCTTCACCGAGAGCTTCAGCTCTGCGACAACTATAGGTCGACTAACTTTCAACGAACCTCGGAATGGAGATCACAAAGAGTAAAGCTAATTTACAATTAATTCCAAATGTTCCATAAATACAGCTTTGCCACTTGCTTAATAAGCTTGGTTTGTCAACTCAGTACACCCAAGCTCCTCGTCGATGGACCATATGGAGCACCAGCCCAGGAATACCAGAACTATGATGTCTTACTCCTAGTAGGATTAGGAATCGGAGCTACACCTTTCGTAAGCATTTTACGAGATCTCTTAAACACTAAAAGAGCAGAAGATAGAATGGTATGCCTTGTAACTCTTGACTAAAATTAAACTACACTTAGCTTCAAAGTTTTATCGTATTCGCAATACTTATTGACAATCCCTTGTTGATGATCAAAGGATTCAAACACTGAAACCAGCACATCAGACGACAGCTTGAGTAGTTTTGCTTCTTCAAACACGACCCAACCAATTAAGAAGCGAATGAGAACGAAGAGTGCTCACTTTTACTGGGTTACAAGGGAGTACGCATCTTTCGAATGGTTCAAAGGAGTCATGGATGATGTTGCAGAAATGGATCACAAGGTAAAGCAATACATTTTGTAAGATTACCATTTTTTGAAACATTAAAGAAGACTCAATCCCTTATACACAAGCTCGTTTATCTACATTTGGTTGTAAAAGGGTTTGATCGACATGCACAACTACCTTACAAGTGTTTACGAAGAGGGTGATGCAAGATCAACCTTGATAACCATGGTGAATGCTCTCAATCATGCTAAGTATGGAGTTGACATATTATCCGGTACCAAGGTATGTACCTAATATTTCTCTTCTACTTCCATTTATTATGTTATTCCCAAAAAGAGTAACCGGGTTTTTTGGATGCATATAACACTTAGCTTTATAATTTTATATAACTCATTATACTATTGTATACATTGCATTAACACTATAGCATTGACAAATAGCAATTTGTAAACAGCATTGCATTGTTTATATGCAACTTACAACTAACAGTGCTAGTTTTAGGGGCCATTTGGTTGCAACTTTCCCGATGAATGATTCCAAGACTTTTACTGAAAAAAGAGTATATGTCAAAATAAATTTACACAATCCAAAATTCCAAATGCAGGTAAAGACACATTTTGCAAGGCCAAATTGGAATGAAGTCTTCACAAGAATAGCTAAGAAGCACCCATACTGCACAGTAGGTAAGAACAGGAAATTTACTCAATGACCTTAAACTATCCAAGATTGTAATGAAGTAAATTTTTAAAAATGGATGTATGAATACTCAATCTCACGAAATACGGTTACATGACACGATGCGAGAATTTTGCAGGGGTGTTCTACTGCGGAAGGCGGGTGCTGGCAAAAGAACTGAAGAAACTTGCCCATGAAATGAGCCACAAGACATCAACAAGGTTTGAGTTTCACAAAGAGCTTTTCTGAAGGCAGAGAGATTTGTTGTTGTTGAAACCAAAGCTCATAAAAGAGGTTCTATTTTCCTCTTTTTATCTTTTTGTTTTTGTAATTATATAAATATATATAACACTATTTTTGAGAAGAGGTGAAAGAGAGAAATAGAGAGCTTGCATGATTACAAATTATGTAACGTGTAAATGATATGCAAAAATTTACTTGTATTTAAACAAGTTTAACATAATTAGAGAAAGAACAAACCTGACCCTACCCAAGTATATTGAGATAAGTCATTTCTTTCTTTTAGTTATGTTATAAGAAAAACATGTCAAATAAGACACTTTACCACATTTTCTCAATTTTGCTTCTCATTTAATCAAGAAATAAATAAACATAAAAGTGAATACTGCTACTTCAAATTATACTGGTAAGAATTTAGTGTCCGTTTGGTTAGAGTGGTGGAATGTAAACAGAATGGAATCGAATAAGGGAAAGCAAAGAAAATAAAAATAATGGAATTATTTTCATGTGTTAAAAAGACCTCAAAACAAACATAGTTTTTTATTGATTCGAAATCATTCTATTACCGAGAATAATTCTTAGTGCTTCCAAACGAGCCCTTAGTAGGTGCAAGTCATTTTATTGATTTGAAACTACAGAGTAAAACTAATTAGTATGAGTATTTTAGTTTCCTCTCAAAATTGTGTTACAAGCTAAAATGACATTTATTTTAACATAAAATAGTATTATTTAACTACTATTTTTTTTATTAATTTTAACACTTATCGGTTTAATTTCAGTACAAGCTAACCTAATATAGATAACTTTGTGTTTATATATTTATAATCATAATGGATGCAATATATAGTGTATAGCAAAAAATTAAACAAGTTCGTTTGATAATAATAATAATAATTATTATTATAGATTTGTAATCACAATATAAAAAATCTATTTTAATTGTTATTTTTTTAAAATTAATTAATTTTATGATAAGTCATATATAATTTAAATAAAAGTTGTAATCACAAAGTAAAATCCATTAAACCAAAACTTCTTTTTGTAAAAAAAGAAAAAGAAAATTGGGTGACAATAAATCTTAATGCATTGTTAACGTAACAAAATAAAATACTCCGTACCTTATAGTATAATGATAAAAGAAACAAAATAAAGAAATAACAATTTCCGTGATTTAATGTCTTATTTTTAATTAAAGAAAGTCTTATTGGAGGAATCAATTCATTAAAAGCCTTAAATGTCAAACAAAGTTTTTTGTAATCTTCCCTAACCACCATGAAAAGTGACAGGCATGTGATAAGGCTGAGCAAGAAACTGCAACAAAAAGAAATGCAGAGAAAAATCCCAGATATACTAGTAGAATAATTATGCATGTATTCCTATATATAGACAATAAATGATGCCATCATAATAATAACTACTCTGTATGAGGCTACATAGGTATAGTAAATTGCAATAAATAAACTCATCACCTACCAACAAAAATTCTAATTAAGAAAAAGTTGCTTCTGCTGACTTTCTATCCTTCTCTTTGGCACGCACGACTCCTACTACTGCATGCTAAGTCAATTATATATTTATATTATTATGGCTACCACGTCCATTTTTGGTACGTTTATGCAACACCTCCGGATTTTAAATGTATTATGTTCTAGAAACTTTATTGAAATCAATTTGGAATTGAAAATCATGTAACCTGTGTGGCCGTGTTTATAATGAAAAGGTGTTTATTGAGATTAGTCATGTGTATATGTACATTAAGCTTTTAAGCTTAAATCCAACACATAATAGTAGCATTCCAATCGATAATAGTCCATCAATACTATGATGCGGGTTTGTTTATTATCGATACGAGACAATTTATATCCACAAACTCCTTCAAGTGTAATCGTTTGGCTCGTCCATGATTATAAGTGTCTTAATTATAGAAGGTCGGTAAGCCCGATAAGCCAAAAAGTAGACATGACTGCTCTAATATCATATGAAAAGCAATTGGACTAGAAGCGTGTATACAAGTACACATACACGTTAGACCTAAGCTCAAGACATAAGACCGGCAAGTTTGATCTTAAAACCATTTTGCAATAAAAGTAGTGAACTGAACTTATATAGGGTTGTGCATCTGGCCTAGACCGGAATTTCCGGTCCAGGTCTGAACCGGCCGGAATTTTCAAAAACTTGGACCGGGGGACCGGAATAAAATAAAAAATATATATATTTTTGCTAAAAAATTTTAAAAAATATTTTTATTATTATTAAATATGTACAAAATATATATGATTTTTCAATATAATAAATTTAAATTAATAAAAAAATATTATATAAATAATAAATTCTGGTCCGACACGGTCTTTTTCAGTCCGGACCGATCCGGTTTTCCGGTCCGGGTCAATTTTACACATCCTACTTATATACTAGGATGGTGGTTTGTCTATTATCGCGATGGGGGACAATTCTATCTCACACATATATGTGTTGGTATCGGTATGAGATATGAAGATATGGTACGAGTGTATTGATATTGGTATAATAAAAGATATGAGCATAATGGATATTGGTAAGGTATACCAGGATATAGAAATCATAATCGGTACTAGAAATGAGTGATATCAACTTATCAAGGCATATAAATACGAATAATTTTTCATATGGTAGATACTTAAGGATTGCTATCAACGAAAATTAACCATAATCTACTACTATCAAATTCGATGACCTGAACCTAAATAGTAAATACTACTCAACTCAGCACATTTGACACATTAGTTGAATATGTGAGCTATTGAATCAAACTTATATTCAAAAAAAGTTATACCTAAGAGGGAACTAATCAACCAATGTCTCTTAAGAATAAAAAGAAGTGTTCATATCCTGATTACACTTCCCTTTCAAATTGTGTTTGTTACTTAACATTGCTTTTGACGTGCATTGAAGAATCATCCAAATTGAGCTCTAGGCTTAAACGAGAAAGGTCACTCACAGAGAATGTGTGGGGCAATTCCTAGAACCTCCCATTTAGAATGCTTGCATTCAAACAAGTTAAAGGTTACTTTATGATGATGATCCTACGTCTTTAAAACAAAAACCTTACTCTTTGGCAAAGAACTGTTCATAGTACCGGACCTATACCGAAAATATGTTGTTGGATCGAACCTAATGGATATTCAGGTCCAGTTCAGATTGGTTGGACCAAAAAATTTTTTAATACTTTTGGACCTATTGAAAAACATGACTAACAGGTCCGGACATAAATATTCAGTCTAAATCCAGTCCAACAATAGATTTTCGGTCCAAAAATCCTGACCGGAATTTTGAATAGCCCTACTCTTTGGTATGTTTCATTGTTTCAACTTAAATCATATACCAACAGAAGGATACCTAATTAAAATTGTATGAGATTGTCATGACTGTATCTGAGTATTCAACCATAGTGGCCCATTGACTGCTTCACGAGATTCTAGTATCAACTCAATATTTGGGCTTCAGCCCAATTCTGTATTGGCCGATTAATGCTCCATTAGTGGAACATGTAGAGGTAATGCAGTTGATACAGGGGCAACAGAAGGGTACCTAAAATTGTATGAGAAGGTCATGATTGTATACAAATAGTTAACCTACTCTTTTGTTTCTTTGTAAGGTTGGAACCCTCATGAAGTGGCTCATTTGTAGCCTAGAGAAATCTTAGAGCAGGAATAGGTACAAAAGTTTGGAACTCTGTTAAAATAAGAGGTATGAGTGTGTGCAACACTACATTATTGGAGGAAGCATCTGAACACCACTTGAAGTGAAATATACTATATGAATATGAAACAGGGATGTTCAAATTCCGGTCCAGACTGGAATTTTGGACCGGACCTGAATAATCGGTCCAGGTCCAGGTCCGGTCCAACTATATTTTGTGAAAGTGCTTACTCGGTTTATAGCATGAAAAATCAAATGGGCTACTGTATTCGAAAAAAATTTGGGTCACCTGCAGGGCCAAGAGTGCAATAATCCTATAAAAATAGAAAGGATCGGGTAAACCTAGCTACTTTCCCTTCTCACATGCATTGAAATGATTTTAGTTATTTTAATAAATCAATGAAGCCACACAAGAAAAACAGAAACAACTAAGAAGAAAAATATTTCTTGAAGCCATTAAGGGGAAAAGGAAAGCTAGGATACTTTGAAAACATTAACGATAACAACAGATCTCTTGTAAAACTGGTTAAACTGCTTGTTCTAATTGCAAAAAAAATGTATGTTCATCATGTACCAAACACATAAGTTTTTTTCTTGAAATGATCAATCCTAATACTCTCTAACTACAATTGTTTTTCATTTTCCAGTTTATGCCATCAGTGGTGCTACTAAACTCACCATAAAATCTCACGGACTTAAAGAGTTTTACCTCAATCATCCTTCAATCTCCTCAAAATTTTGGCAGCCCATCGCCTAACACGACGCTTCAAGGTGTATCCAACTATTATTCCAACAGCAAAGGAGACTGCACAAAGCTTTGAACATGTCCATAGTGAAACCACTTGCCTGCATTGAAAGCAATGACTAACTACTAAGTTCTTCTCACAGGGTAATTTAGCACTTTCACAAAACACCCTGAAACTTCAATCTCTTTAGCACTTAAAAAAAAGGCTCAACATTTTCCAGCCATATTAACTCATCGAGACTGCAAATCATCCAGCATGCCATAATCAAATCCACATGTAGTTCTTGGACATTTGACTTGAGCACTGTTTGGATATTTTATAAGATCATTGTTGATATATAGCAAGCATCATCTTCGATGGCATTGTTATTCTCATTAAGCTCCAACATTCAACTACTATATATGGTTCCTATGTTTGATAAGTAGCTTATCCTCAACCAACAAACAATATAACAAAGTAGTAACACATATCAAATTCACTCTCTGCCAAACAGATCACTAAGTTAAAAAAATTGTCTTATCTCAATGCCTGTCTTAATAGTTTGAGCTTAAATTAAAAACATATAAAACATGTTTAAGGTTGTGCACAAAAAATATACAGGTAAACCCATCAAATGAAGTTGGCTTGGGAAGAGAGGCCATGGAACAGTATTCAAAATCTCTAAGCTACTTTCTACAGTTTGAAAGAAGAAACTTGGTTCCGGCGCTGAAAAATAATGAGAAACCATACTGACAAAAAAAACTTGCAACATCAATTAAAGACCTAACCTCTCAAACAGCTATCATTACAATAGGTCACTTCTTTGTGGTTTTAATGCTTAGCCATGAAATGAAGTTTTTCAATAGACACTCGTAACGGTCAAAATTGTTCTCTATGAAATTTTGGCAGCTCGTAAGCATTTATTTATTAATCCCTCTTATTAAGCAATATACATATGACACAAGTGTGAGACGAATACTTCGCAATATTTATGAAACTGGTAGAAAAGGCACTTTAATCCTTTCTATCAGATGTTTGTGGCAGCTAAGTCATCTCTAATGATTTAAGCCTCATAATACAATTATTAATCTCAGGATACTCAAAAGGAGAAAAGCATTTTTTGAGAAAGTGACACTACATGAGCGCAGTGTTACAACAAAATCTAGGAAAAAGCCCGCCACTGACAGTTACAATGATGAAAGAACTTCAAAATATCCTCATGCACTCAATCATTCATTTTTTGCTACAAAATTGAGGATTCACGCAGAGAAAGGCCTCGTTTAGCATCCATATCTCATTATCAGGCATGGGTATGGTGTTTACTATTTACTCGTGATACCAGATTCTAAAGCTTCTCAAATACCAATATTTGGTGGGCAACATACTGATATTCCTGAACTCTGATATCCGGACATGGACACCTAATCGGCCTTTGTTCATTTAATTGCCAATCAATGTTTAACTTCTTTCAAATTCTTTTGCAATTTCTTAAACACAACTTCTCAAACTCAAGCACGGTATCATGAGATCTTTAGCAAGCAATCAGGTACTCAAATCCTTTCAAAGGAACTTTTGCAGGTAATCAACAATCAATGCTCATTTCACACCAACTTTTACCAGAATCCAACTAAAATTTAACTTCCAACATACAAAACAAGCAATCGATCTCAAAGAGCAATATGATGCTCAAGTCTATGTTTTATTTTCAATTCCTTCCAAAGAATTAACTCTTCCTCAGGTGAACAACAATCAGCAGAAAGACTAGAGCCAGCGCTTAACGTTACAAATCCATATACCGCTCCCTTTTTTACTTGCATCTAAGAGTTTACAGGCATGTTTTACATAGTCAGAAGGGAATCAGAGTAAAAATTTTGGTTACCAAATCTATCACCAGCAACCGAGAAAAATTAAACTGCAAAGTGAAACCAATAGGCGATATCTAAGCGGATTAATGAACATAACAATACTCAAAGAGCAGTATCGTATTTGAATCTAAGCTTTTCATTTTCAGTTCCTTACAAAAGGAACAACTCATTTACAGGTGAACACGTCTTTACATCTACGAATTTTATCACAATCAGAAGAGAATGCAAGTAACGTATTTCACTTCCGACATGTAAAACAAGCAATCGAGGAAAGCAGAAACTGCAAAGTGAGTCAATTGGGATACCTGGGCGGTCTAGCAATCAGGACTTCAGTTGAAGGCGGCGGTGGCGGAGATGCGATGGCAGCTGCCTCAGAAAGGGACACGCGAGCGTCATTCATCATGGAAGAAGCGAAGATCTTCGTGTCTTCTGAAACCTGCCGGAGTTTATTTTGAATGCTGTCCATCGATAATCAAACCCTCCCTCTTTCTGTGTTTTTTGTTAGGGTTTTCATTTTTTGTTTGTAATTCTAGTATACTACCGTCAATTGTCAATTTCATTTTATTTTTTTAAATAGATTTTTTTTGGATGATATAATCGAATTCATTATTTTTACGAAAACAATAACAATGAACTCCGTTCAAGGCCATGCCGCCATGGCCATTAATCGCTACGAGTACGAGTCTCAAGGACAATGCATATGCGTTCTTCGAAGCCATTTCAAAACTCCCTTCAAGTCAATGGTCATTAGTCATTAGAGATACGAGTCTCAAGAACGGTGCGTATAGAGATGTGAATCACACCCACATCCGGGTATACGAAAACCCGTCCCGAAAAAACGGGTGAAAACCCGCTAATATGCGGGTGAAAGTCGGGTGACAGGTGTAACGGGTGATGGGCGGATCGGATAAAGGTGAGCATCTTAAGACCCATCACCCGACCCACCACCCGCACTCATCACCCATTTTATTATAGCTATTTTTATATTTTAATGACATATAAGACCTTATCGGCACTACTAACTTCCATGTTCCGTGAATTTTAAGGAGATATATTCTTCTTTTTGGTTCATTCAATGTTTTGGAGGTACATAAGATGCTTCCAATTTATATATTTTTTCAACCATGTTAGTTGTTAATTAGTCTTAAATCGGATTAAATTTTATATTTAATTTTAGCTTACACAAATTCAATTTGTTTAAATTTTTTGGTTGAATACTAGCTTAAGAAAACGGGTTAAGTTTCACCCGTAAAAATCCGATACACCTGTTCACCCGGCGGATACGGGTAAGGGTGACAAAAGCTACGGGTCGGTGAAGATTTTAGGTGACGGGTCGGGTGACGGAAGTGGTATATTCACCCATCATCCGATCCATTGCCATCCCATGTTGCGTCATCCGATTATCCGAATGCATTTCGAATGAGCTCATACCATGCAGTGAGTATTTGTCAAGAAATATATATGAGTAGATTCAAATATTATAAAGTTACACTTTTGGCAAGAAGTATATATGAACAAACTAATCCAAAGAAAAAATAATTTTTTGAAAAACTTCTAATAAGATTGTGTTAGGTGGAAAAAAAAATTTATTTTATTAGATTCTGTAAGTATTTTTTGGACATTCAAAATCGAATTCTTGTAATAATGTGTGTTGAGAAACTAAAATAGTATGAAATTATGGAGATCTTTCCCAATTTCCAAATAAGACACAAATTGTCCCAAAACCGAAACCACAAAATATTTGAAAATGAGACCGTACCTGGAAGTAGGGTCGTACAAAACTGGACCGGATCGAAAAATTAGACCGGATCGGTTTTTCCCGGATCGAATTTGATCCCGGTCTCCGGTCCAGGATTTTGGAAATTCTGATCCCGGTCCAATTCCGGTCTGAAAAAGACAGGCTTAGACCAGAATTTATTTATTTTTATTATTTTAATTATTTTATTAATTTAATTTATATATATTTTAAAAATCATATATATTGTATACATAAATAAAATTATTTTTTACAATATATTTTTAAAATTTTTGCAAAAATATTTTTTATTTTATTTTATTCTGGTCTGGGGCGGAATGGACTGGACCGTAACAGTCCAGTTCCGGTCCAGGTTTTTTAAAATTCCGGTCTACCAGACCGGACCGGAAATTTCGGTCCGTTCTGGACCAGATGCACAACCCTACCTGAAAGCGAGGCCAGCCAAAGTTAAGATAAATAAATAAATATAAAATGAGATCCCCCTAAACATGCCTTAATTAGCAATCAAAACACCAAAATATCTTGTTTCAAATTTGCAAGGATGAGTTATAATATACCGTATGATACTAAAACAGAAGTAAATAACGCCACTTGTCATTATCACATTGAGCCACATCGGATTTTATAACATGTCATCACTACGTTAAGCCACGTAAGATTCGCCACATGTCTTCCTTAGGTTGTGCCACCTCATTTTTACTTCTTTATTTTATTTATTTTAGTACTCTGTAAATTAAGATAACAAATTAAGTCATCATCTATGTAAAGAAATTATATTATAATATAAGATATGATTCAATTTGCTTATTGACTTTCTATAATTATAAGAGGAGAATTTTTAAATTCTTATTCTTAATTTCTTATTCAAAACTTATTATATTTTCTTTTGATATTTTTTTATAGTTTTACTTCCTACGTAACTAAATTTACACATTATATCATTTTGGGAGCAAAAAAATTATATTACATATTACTATATTGACCTATTTTAAAATTTATATATCAATTATATTTGTTATATAGTAATAATAATAATAATAATAATAATAATAATAATATTATAACATCTTTCATCTATGTAGACAAATAGTTTATTTTTAAGTATATATATATATATATATATATATATATATATATATATATATATATATATATATATATATAATTTTGGGTGAAATGGGGGTGTAGGCCCTTCCTTACATAATGAGCATCAATTAGGCTCATATCATTATGAACGGACTTAATAAGCCCCCATAAATGATAAAAAAATAAGGAAAATGAAGGAAGTGTTTTGGGCTGACGATTATATCCCTGAAAAAAGGGACGAAGCTTTCTTCCAACCGTTGGCGTCGAAAAATAGGGATAGAATTCAGCCGACCTTCATTCGACCGAAAACCTCCTTCCAAGTTTCAATACGATGCGGCATTAAGATACGATTTCGATTCAAAAACTTCAATTCAGAGGCTTGATTAAGGTCGTCGAGTGAGCACATTTTCAATTCCTGAACAGTTTCTCTCAATGAAACAGTAATCCAGAAAAAATTCGAAAATCCAGGTATGTTATACAATTTACGTGTCGAAAGTATAATTTCAATGGTCTGTTTCTCTTAATTGTTCTTTTTGTTTCTAATTTAATAGAACAATTTCACCACTACTGAAAATGAAATTCGTAACTGAATCATTGCTTATGTAGCTGGGATATTGAAATTCGAAACTAATGTGGAATTGTACTTATGTAGCTATCATGACATTGCTTTGTATAACGACATACTGTGAAGGACATTGGGTAGTGGAAGAAGGAATTTGGAAATATAGTGGAAATGTCTCTTGTAAACCTTTGTTGGTTGATGTATCATGCACATTTGATGAGTTGAAAGAAATGGTTGCTTCAACATTCAGAATTTGTGTATCGGAATTTGGAATAGAGTTACCAGAATATTTTTAATCTAGCATTGATGCCATTTGATGTCAACACAAGGGAAGATTTTGAAACATATATTCAGTTAAATGAAATGGACAAATACAATTGGAGTATTCCCTTATGTGTAATAAAAAAACAGTTACATAAGGATGAGGAAGAAGAGATGATAGATGTTGATAGAGAAGACAGAGATGTGTTGATCAACAAAGAAAAAGATGAAAACACAAATGCAATACACAAGGATGGGAAAAAGATACAAATAGAACATGGGGAGAGTTCATCAACTGTTGTACAGACAAAGAAATTTGAAGATACATCAAAATGCGCTATGGCCATTATTCCCCAACTAACAGGTTGTGTACCGACATAAAAAGATTTAAATCTTAAAATTGAGAAAACATACTGTACGAAAACTGAAGTGCAGACATCATTGTGTCTACATGCCATCTCAAAATGTTTCTAATACAAAATTGTCAAGTCAAAAATGAGAGCAGTAATAGTAGTTTGTGTTGACAAAGGATGTGAATGGAGAGTGCGCTTCTCTATGCTTGGACAATCAAATTACTTTACAACTACAAAATATAACTCTACACACACATGTTCTTTTCAATTGAGGAGATCGGTTAAAAGGGAAACTTCTTATCACGTAATAGCTGAGAAGGTTAAAGCAATGTGAGTATTTTATTTTACTAGATAGATGTAGAAGTGTTCATTACATAACTTGCAATAACTTACATAAATGTATGTTCTGATTGTGTAGGTATTATAACTCAAAGAAGTTACCTACAGTTGACCAAATCAAAACAGTAATGAAGACTTTACATAACATTGAAGCCAATTACTGGAAGTGTTGGAAGGCCCTAGAAGAAGTAAAGGACATGATAAGAGGTACACCGGAGGATAATTTTATGTTGATACCTTCATATTTGTATGTGTTGGGACAGGTCAATGAAGGGACTATTGTTACTCTAAAGCTTGATGAAGATAGACGTTTCAAATATGTATTTGTTGCATACGGGCAATCAATAAGAGGATTTAAAGTAATGAGAAAGGTAATAACTTGTGTACTACCTACTCTGTTCACACTTTATGTACTTCAAATATAAATGATCTTGTGTATCATATATAACTTGTGTACTGCCTACTATGTTCACGCTTTATGTAATTCATGAACTTGTGTATCATATATAACTTGTGTACTGACTCCTTTGTCGAAGCGTTATGTACTTGTACGTGTCCTTGTGTATCTGATATAACTTGTGTACCAACTACTCTATTCACGCTTTATGTACTTGATTTGTGTGTATAATTGGGTAACTAATAGAACTTATGTAGTGAATCCTCTGATAATGCTTTATGTACTTAACGTGTGTGTGTTTAAATCATTATGTATGTGTAGGTAATCACAGTAGATGGAACTCATTTGAAGGGAAAATACGGGGGAGTCTTGTTTGTAGCTACCGCACAAGATGCAAATCAACAAATTTAACCAATAGCATTTGCAGTCGTTGACAGTGAAAATGATGCATCTTGGGATTGGTTCTTCAAGAACCTAAAGCGGTTTGTACCAAACAACAATGAACTTTTGTTCATATCAGATCGGCATAACTCCATTAAAAAGGGAATAGCATCAAACTATGAGATGGCATTCCATGGATATTGCAATTGGCATCTTAAAGGAAATTTGAGGAAAAGAACGAGATCAGCCAGAATACTTGAATTGTTCATGGAATGCCCGGAAATATAAGAGGACAGAATGCATGAAAATTCTAGAACAAATATCAGAGGTATGTACGGTAAATCATCTTATTAGACACATTTATGTAAATTGAAGAGCTGTGTGCTTTTTTGAAAACAATTAATAATAAGTTGTGTGTATTTTGACAAACAGGAGAAGCCAAATGTAGGGGAAATGCTTAAGAAAATTGGAATTTCAACATGGGCATGTTCATTTTGTCCATTGAAAAGGTACAACATACTTACAAGCAACAACGCAGAGTGCGTAAATGGTATCATGAAAGAAGGTAGAGAGTATCCGGTTCTAGCAATGCTTGAGGAAATAAGACAATTCATGACTAGGTGGTTTGCAGAGCGTCGAACCAAGTCTACATTTTGTGTAGAGAAGTGTCCACCGAAAATAGAAGCAATAAAACAGAAAATGTACGCAGAGAGTAATAGCTACTTTGTGTATGTACTAGATGCAGAAAAGCTAGAGTTTGAAGTAAAAAAGGGAGATGAACAAGTGACTGTGTCTTAGAGGGAAAACACTCTCTTCTCTCTCCTTGAAAGAGAGGGTAAAAGGAGATATCAACCTCCACCATCTCCGGCCTATCGGCCACCATCCCCGGCCTACCAGCCACCATCCTCGGCCCACCGGCCTTCTGTCTCGGCCTACCGGCCGCAGGCCACCACCTCGGCCTACCGGCCGCCACCTCGGCCTACCGGCCACCACCTCGGCCTACCGGCAACCATCCTCGGCCCAACAACCTTCTATCTCGGCCGCGTCTCTCGGCCTTCCTCGGTCGCGCCTCTCGGCCTCCCTCGGCCGCACCTCTCGGCCATCCTCGGCCGCGCCTCTCGGCCTCCCTCGGCCGCGCCTATCGACCTCCCTCGGCCGCTCATCTCGGCCCACTAGGCCATCTTTGGCCGACCCATCACCTCTCAGCCCACCAGGCCTCCCTCGGCTGCTCCTCTCGGCCCACCAGGCTGCCACCAACACTCATCTGTCATGAATCTCGGTCGATTTTTTTTAATCCCCAAGCGCCCATCTCCCCCGGTTCTGCCATGAATCTCAATCGATTTTTTACCTTGTTGTTTTGGTCTCTGTTTGGCATCACCTGCCCTACTTCTCCGGGAATTTCATGATCGGCGTTTCTTTTATGTCAAATATTGCATACAAAAAAAAAATCAAAACATTTGCATACCCAAAAAGATATTCGATTGAGTCTTAATAGACAACAAAAGTTTTTAATTCTTGGGCTGAAAAGATAAAAATTTACCAATTTAATATGAATGGGTTGAAATCCATTTATAAACCAAAATTTTATTATCCACCTTTACTAATGTGCTACTTTGAAACTCAAATAAGTCAAAAATCAATATCAATTATAATCAAATGTTTATCCGCTTTTTTATGAACTATTCTTCCTTATAAACCTATTTTCTTTTACCAATCAAAGTTACACACTTTATGTATCAAGATCCCGTGTTTTGCAATGTCGTCTCCTTAGTTTGACTCTGTTTTAGGTGGCGTCTTGAGTGGTTTGTCTAGGAGGGGGCGTGGATTTGTGATCGACTCCTGAAGGCTTTGTTGCAGCCCAAATATGAGGTGTCCACAGTTGTTCCCCAGGCTTCTTTCCTGTGTACTCTCTTCGAGGACGAACTTTGTGCTCATCGCTTCCGTTGGACTGGATCATACTACTTTCCCTCGTTGACTTCTTTGTTGTCGGGTTTTCTTGATGTATTTTTTGTGTTTCTTTTTCTTTTGTTGTTTCTCATGACGGTTAGTCCGTCTGCCGATCTTTTTCGGCCTTTCGACCCACTAGACGGCGTGTCGTCTAGTGCTTCGAACCGCTTTCTTTTATAAAAAAAACAAAAAAAACAAGTGACTGTGTCTTTGCTAATGAAGAGTTGTGACTGCAAGGAGTTTGATATTGAAGAGATACCTTGTGTACATACAATGGCTGCAGCAAAACACATGGGTATGAATGCATCTGATCTAATTGGTAAGTATTATACATGTGAGAGTTGGAGGAAAGGTTATGTGGAGACAATTTATCCAGTTCCTAACAAGTCAGAGTGGAATGTGCCTCCGTCAATCTCACAAATATCATGTGAGCCTCCGAAGAAGCGTAAGAGGTCTGGTCGTTTGCCAAAAGCTAGGAAACGTGCTGCATGGGAATTGAAGATTAAACGGAAATGCAGCTGTTGTGGAATGGGTGGACACAACAAGAAGACATGTCTCAATCAACCAAAATAGGAAGTTTGATTTGCTTTGACTCTATATTGAACTGTTGCATATTATTATGCATTTATAATAACAAACTAGGGGATATTGTAATACTATATTCAGGTACATACACATACATTGTGGGACAAGCATATATTTTTTGGTTATATAATAGAGATAAAGAAAATAATGACACATGGTTTTTGAAAACAGGAAATGGTTATGTAGGAATACAACAAAAAACAGTACACAAGGTTAGCTGGATCACTACACAAGGTATGTTTGAAGAAGAATTAAAGATAGGTAACAATCCAGTACACACAACTGTTAAATGTTTAAAAAAGAATCAAAGGCATTCAAAGGCATTTAAACATAAATTCAAAGGCATTCAAACATAAAGTCAGTACACACAACTGTTACAACACACAAAAGATGTCCAAAAGTGATAGTGGAAATGTTTTAGAACAATCCAGTACACACAACTGTTACATCACACTTTCAATTGTCTTGGAACCACATAGGCCAATCCCTGTCAAATACAGCAAATGCTATTTGTTCTCTATAAGCTGGGAGAGATACATCATTGATTTCGGATAGATCATGTCTTCCGGAAGCTAGGAATTGAATATACTTGATAGTGTAAATGCCACAGCTACCTCTAAAATAAGTAAAGTATAAACAATGGTATATGTAAACATATATGAAATTGTAAAATATAGGACAGAAGAAATGACTTATGTAAACATAAACATACCCATCAGCGTTGCTGGTCAATCCTGTCTTCTTGACAATCTTGAATGGCATATTGAGATTATCCCCGAGTCTTGTGTGACGACCATGAAGTTTCAACAAATGGGGGAACAAAGTAGCAAGAGGCTCTAATTCTTTCTGCAGCTTATCTTCTTTCACAAGCATAGCTTGAGGATCATAAACATAAATGCATCACTCAAGTAGGTTGATCTCAACAGCCACCCAATGAGATTCAAGAAGGTTAAATGGGGCATAAATGTAATCCACTTCATACAAATCTTTTCTGAAAAGGGACGGTGCATCTCTTTTGACAACAACATACACAGATTCATCAAAGTCATAAGAGTCTGCTCCAACCTCAAGAAAAGTGGCAAGTTTTGTCTTGTTGAATGTTCTTCCAAAGCTGCAATCCAAAACAACTGTGCGTGCAAATAAATATTTGAACTCCATAATAGATTTCCTCATAAGAGCTACTACTTCATCAATAATCTGTAATAAAATGAAGATACACAATAATTTAAATACAAAGAATGCATATGCAATAGTCAATGAATAAAAATAAATCAGTACATAAACCGAACCTCAAGTAATAACATAATAAGTTTGTACTGTAAACATAACCTCAGTACATAAGTCAGGTAATAACAATAACTAGAAAGAAACTCAAATAATGTCAGTACATAAAGAATGTATAAAACTTACCTCATTCTTAATCCATCCACTTTTCTGGAGAATTGACATTATAGAAGCCTTCGTGAAGTTAGTGGTGTACCCCGTAATTGTGCCTTTGTTCTCCTTGCCCTTGAGAAAGTTGTAGAACTTTTGTCGATCACAAGACTCTATCGCGCTACCAAAAGGAGCTTTTGGTAACTAGATGTCTTGACGGTAAGGAGTTCTCTTCCACTGACTTTCTTTTCTGAGCCTCAAACCCATTCGACGGGTTGGCTCTTCATCAGTAGCTTCCTCCTGACAAAACGGGTAAATACATCAAACATTAATAACTGGATTAACTTTATGTATTAATATAACTCCTTAGCATAATATTAAAGGTGTAATCATCAAAAAGTGAATTTTCATACCTCACTTGAGTGATCAGATGGTTCAAGAACCAAGTTCTCTACATCTTTGTCAGTTGAAGGGGCATTGACTTGAGCAGCTCCAGGGGAAATAAGTTATTTGATCAGCTTTGTAATATTAGTTTCAGTGCGCTTGCAAGCTAGGAAAAGTGTAGAATCAAGTCTCTCAAACAAAGTCCCCAAGTCTTTGGAGTATAAGACATGCTCTTCTA
Source organism: Fagopyrum tataricum (assembly GCA_002319775.1). Taxonomy (NCBI): domain Eukaryota; kingdom Viridiplantae; phylum Streptophyta; class Magnoliopsida; order Caryophyllales; family Polygonaceae; genus Fagopyrum; species Fagopyrum tataricum. Next base: position 42,688,084 of record CM008282.1, read on the forward strand.
TAATCCCTTGTTGATGATCAACCTTCTGAGTAAGCTTAGTTTGTTCATGTTAAATTTCCAAAAGTTTGTTTATTATATCAGATAATGAAACAGTTTGGGCTTCAGAATGAGAACTGAAAGTGAATGGAGAAGTAAGGAAACCAAGTTATAATGTATACACAAGATTGTACCTTATACAGAAAGTCAGTACATAACGTGAATTAATACAAAGTAGTGATACATAAAGAACAGACATAAACACTCACTGTGTCATTTTCAAGAACTTCCCCCTCAGTCTCTTTTGGAATCTCTTCTTCAGCAGGTTTATCATCAGTAGGAGGGATCATTGGTTCCTTTCCTTTAGCCTTCTTCATTGAATAACTAAAAAAAATGGCACAATATTAAAAAAATAAAGTAAGCTCGGACTTGAAAATGTGTAATTCAAACATACACTTAGTAGTCAATGAATAAAAATAAGTAAAATAAAATCACAACATAATCACATAATAAAGCAGTAAATAAAAAATGCATATTTGGTATCATGAATAATTATTTCTTAATACAAACACAAGTAACATTCAGAATGAGAACTGGAAGTCAATGGAGAAGTAGGAAAACCAAGTTATAATGTATACACAAGATTGTACCTTATACTGAAAGTCAATACATAACATGAATTAATAAAAAGTAGTGATACATAAAGAACAAATATAAACACTCACTGTATCATTTCAGGAATTTCCCCCTCAGTCTCTTTTGGAATCTCTTCTTCAGAAGGTTTATCAGCAATAAGAGGGATCAATGGTTCCTTTCCTTTAGCCTTCTTCCTTGAAGAACTAAAAAAAATGGAACAATATTAAAAATTAAAGTAAGAAATAAATTGAAAAATTCAGTTTTAAAAATGACATACGGTGAAGTTGGTGGAACATGAAGTGTTTCTGAAGCCTTCCTCTTGACAGGCTTGGGGGCTTGTTTTTGAACAGGTTCTTTAATCACAATTGACTTACCCCTTGCCCTTGGGGGTGTAACAAAGTCATCACCTTCTGAAGCTTCTGGAACAGATTTTTTGGAAACTTTTGTCTGAGCCTTCTCACTGCATAATAGCATAATAATGAAACATCAAAAAAGAAACAATGCATAGTTGTAATAACATGTATGCTATGAAGAAACAGTTACACAAGGACAATACATAAAAAGTGTAAGAATATCAATACACAAGCATAATTTGAACTTACCTAATAACAGTTTCTAACTTCTCGGAAACTGGACAATGAATACGAATGATAGAAGGTTCGAAACCCTGTTCAAATAGAACATCAATTCTTTCATCGACAGCCTCTTCATCCCACCAATCGTCTTCATCATTCTCAAAACTGCCTTCCACAGTTTTGATGTCTTTTTTAGTGAGGGTATCAACAATGGCTTTGATATCAGAATAGCCGGGAAATGGCTTTCCCTTTTGGAATTTCGATTCCCACCGTCTACAGATTTGTGCAGCATTTTCATCAATAATAGTTGCAAATTCTATGCCAACCTTTGGCATAGAATGAAAAGCAAGCAGCCGGGGAAAAAAAAGAGAAGCAATACATAAAATGGTTAATAGATTGAATAAAATTTGAAGAAATGGTAAACTGAATAAACTAATTTAACCTGTAAAGCAAGTGGAAACCCTCCAATATTGTAGTCACCGCTTGACCTCTCCTTACCAGCTTCACAACTTTGCAAAAACCGCTTGGTTTGAATGAATGAATGCCGACCCCAAGGGTAAGCATTGAAAACATCCAAATTACTAACAAGATTGATGGTCTGTTGGTTGACCATAGTCTTCTTGTCCTTCGAGGCAATAACGCCATTTTCAACTTAAATGGTGAGTCCTCTGACTCCTTATCAAATAAAGTTTCCAGCTGACCATTTGTACAACGATCATGACCAACGACATCAACCATATCTACATCTTCAATATGTTCTGCTTCACTGAGACCTTCATCACCACAATGCAGCCCAATAATGTTTTTAAATTCCGTTAATCCGAAACGGATTAAGGTGTTATTAACACCAAACCACATTGAGTCGTTCCGATTGGTAACTACTTCCCTCAGTAGCATGAAGTGAATTAATTGGTTGGACAACTTCAAGTTTGTGCCCATTTCAATAATGTCCTTTAAAACACCAGACTTAAAAGTTTCTTTGTCAGCAAAAGAAAGTTGAGCTAAAATGTGAGGGATGAGAAGCATCCGACTGTAACAGTTTATGCGTGCGGAAACATTTTTCTCTGTTTGATCCCACTTGTATTGAAACTGAGAAATAAAAAGCAAGCATACCAATTGTTACATGAAAACATATGTATGCTATGTAGTTTTGTACACACAATAAGAAAATGATAAATACATAAAACAATACAAAACCGTATGTAGTTATGTACACACAATGAGCAATTAATAACTACATAAAACAACATACATAATAATAAAAGATACATTAAAACATATAAATGTACCTGTTGTGGGGGACCAACTTTTTTGAATTTTGGAGTTTTGCCTGAGTTCTTATGACCAGGAATTTTCATACGAGGCATTTTTTAACACTACATAAGAAACACAATGTCAAACAAGCAGTATATAGATAAATTTTGCTTAATCAGATACCAAAAAAGATGGTTAACAATACATGCAACCAACATAACCACAACCTCATATATATATAGACATTAAACTTCGAATAAACAATAACAAGAACCTAATATGTGTATGTATGGAAAAACTAAACACAAACGAACTATAGAAAAACGTTGTAAAACGAAATCTGAAAAAAAAGAGACAAATACATGGAAATTCAGAAACATTAGGGTTGTATGAAAAAAAACCTAAAAAAAGAGTTGGATGTACGCAATCTATCTCCTAAACCCTAATATGAACAGAGAAAGAGGGAAAACAAGTAAAATAAGAATTAAGTCACGAACCTGTTGAAATTTGAGAAAATAAAGGTCGAATAAGAGGAGAATGCAGAAGATAGAGGAGAATCGTCAAGAGATTGGTACAGATTGAGCGAGAAGAGATGATTCGTGGATGAACTTGGGAGGAAAATGAACCGTCCATGAACATGGGAGGGAGATGAAGTGATTTCTGTAAGTGATTTGAGTGTTTACTTTTGCCGCCTATGACCCGTCACTTCACGCAGAAGATAGTTCGGCTGCAACGAAATGAAACTAATTAATTCGTTTTAAAATTTCTGATCAAATACCGATATTGTCCTTGTTAAAAGAAGGAAATAACACAATGGCAGCGGGCCATTTAAAGGTTTTTTAATGAGAAAAATGGGAAGGGCCTACTTGGTATCTACATAACCCAAAAAGCCCTACTCTCCCATTTTTCTCATTTTTTTTTGATATTATTGAAAAAGATTAAATTTTGTTTAAAGTTGTTATTGCCTATGATAAAAATTTTACCTAAACTTTATATATATTTTTAGTTGTAATATTAATTATTGATTACATTAATAACTATTATTTAGTTTAATTTTTTACCAATTTCGTGCAAGGTACGGGTATTAAGCTAGTTTTATATATATTGTAATTGTATGAAGCTACATATCAAACCAAAAGATTAACCCTTTATTGCTGAGATTTAGTGAATCAGGTCAATATTCAACAACAACCAAATAACAAGAGCAAAGAAACTCAGCTATATACAGAAACTAAAATATATTAAATAAATTAATAAATGCTAGCAACACTTAAAAAAAGGTTGTTATCTCAAAACATAGAATATCTACTGGAAGCAAAATGAGACATGATACCGGCCTCAAATTCAGCCAAATACAGTCTTCAAATTTATTATGGGCGTCTTCTTCACAAACGGTTTTATTATGCCTGTGCAAACTTTTCACATATTGGCATCAGGGTTGAAGTAAAATCACAGCAGTTCAGATCCTGTTGCAACTAACCCTAGCCATGAATTGTCGTCATTCGGCTTCGCGTTTGATTGCGCATCACCCGATTTTCCCATTATGTACGGTGCCTTTGATGCGATCCTGCAAATTTGCAACAATATACATCACCAACCGGAGCAATGATGGATTATACATAGCCCTAGTTAAGTTTGCGGTTATCTTGTTCGAGTCCCGCTACTGAACTCATAAGCATTATGAATAATGATCAGAGCATCCACAATGGAGATCCCATATAAATTTCTGAGTTTCTTATAAAGTAATAAACTCTTTTTTATTTTCTTTTTCTTAATTATAAAGTAAGAAACTCTTGGGCATACCATGGTAATTCTCTCAAGGACTTATAATTTATTAGCTAAACAAAAGTATAAAACTAGTGACCAATTCCGGCATAAGTATTACCAATGAAAGAATTGCATAAACATCTAGTAACTTCATTATCAACATGTGCCTCAAAATTCCTTGTAATACATACTTTGACATATTTGAATCAAGATAAAATTAGGTACTGACCTTTCCTTCCTTTTCCCCATGAACCGACGTAGGGAGTTCTTCCTCGTCAATGGAAGATCTGCAAGATTCAATTTGAATTAAGGTATGTCAAAAAAAGTATCAAATAGATGGCAAGCGACCAGTATACTTATGTATTGATGAAGAGAAAAATAATTCAAAGGCACAAGTGATCACCGCTAATGATTGTTGGGGTAAATGTCTGAGCAGATTCTTGGATTTGGTGGTTCAGTGTTGGAGGAACCAAGGAAGTCAAATTAAGCATGCTGGTAGTTATAGAATGGTCACTCATATTGTCAGTATGACCAACAACACGAGCAGTTGCATTTGGGTTCTGGAAAATGCCCAAACTCGCAAGCTCCATGATCATTTTCGCCTTATGGGCTGGAAGATCATCGAGGACAATGATTTTTCCAGCATAGAATATAGTCATAGGTGCAGATTCGATTTCCCTGCAAGAATCATCAGAATATCAAAAGAGACTCCGAGCTGTAATAATAGATCAAAACTAAAAAAAATTTAAAAAAAACTTAATCCAAAAAATCAAATTTGGATTTTTTTTGTGGTCATTTTAGTTCACCTTGAATTAGGCTCCACATCTATAGAACCTGCATTTTGAGAGAAAGGGCTCACGGACTTGCCATTCCTTGAAGTTGGCATCTCCTCGGCTCTCTCGTTCACAGGGAACAGGTTCATTGTTGTGCGACCAGACTCATTGTTTGAACCTGTAACAAAGAATATCAGGTTCCTTGCCCCACACTTCAAATCTCTGTCCTCCAAATCCACAAACAGCAAAACATCCATATTGTGTAGCTATGACAAAAAAATTGCCCTTCCACTTTTATCTAAGTCCCTTAGGATTCATGTATATCTATAAACATGGTTTAAAAGTATGTAAGCAAATTAAGCAATACAATGGAGATAACAATTTTGGTAATGATGAGCAAAGTAGGTAATAATTTTGCAAATATCTACCCTCCAGCAAGAAAAGCTAGCGATATCAACTTGGCCACAGACCACGGAGAAACAAAGAAAATTTCACCGACAGAAATCTAAGGTATTTTACTCATTTGAAACCGCTATAGGACTCAACTCGCAGATACAGAATCGCAAACCAAATTTCAGTTTCCATTCGAACAAATAAAGGTAACGAAAATCCGGATTCAAAAACTGGAAACAATTCATACCTCGGCTATCAACTTTAGGAGTCATATCGAAGCTAAGATCTCCAAAACCTTTCTTCTCTTTCACAAACTGGCCAAGCAAAGCGCAAGTATGAGAAAATGCCGATCTACGAACGGAAACCCTGCCGGATTCTCCAGTTACAGGCGAATTCAACATTTTCCTCTTCAATTATCCGCAAATAAACAAATAAAATCTGCAGCAACAACAACAGCAACAATTTGACTCCTATATGCAAAAAGAAGACTAGAGAGTTGTTGCGCACAACTTCGATAAGAACCGAAATTGAAGGGGAAAGAGAATTCAGAAAAGCAAAAATCTATAGATTGTGGTGAAGATTTATATTGTTCAAACTAAACTCGTACCGCTACAAAGATCAACTGAATTTGTCTGGTGGCCTGAATTCTCGCTTGCTCGCCGATCGCTCTCTCCTTTTACTTTTCTTCCGCCTTCTCAATTTAAGCACGCGGGGAAATTCAGGGAAGAAATAGTCTTTTATTCTTCATTTTAAATTTTTTTTACTATTATTAGGTTAAAATAGCATAAAACCAACCCTTAAATATGCTAATTTGCATAAAGTCTCCTATTAAAATGAAATTTACAGAAAAAACATCATCCGACACTTTGTGTTATCAAGACACCATCCTCACCTTAAACATGTTTAATTTTAGCTTAGAAACTATCAAACTAGTCTTATTTATTTTACTATTATTAAACAATATGTGTTTTTTCTCATTAATTTTTTTCAAAAAAATACGCGTTGTTTTAAATAGATTTAACATTTTATTTTACAAATGTCCCTTCTATCATGCTAATTTAAACTTATAATACAAAGTTTAACTCATAGTTTACGTGTTAAAAAATTACTTTTACACCTTTTCTTGGTAAAAAAAAATTTAAAAAAAATAATTATTCTCATCCTCCACTTTTTCTTAATAATATACAAAACTTAGTTTAGTTAATAATATTTAAAAAAAATCCTAATTAGATCTAGACTTAAATATATAGTCAAATGTCAACCTAGTCAGACAATTACACTTAAATGGACGTGTAAAAAATAAAATTTTCTCACATCGATAATAAAAAATAGTTAAGGTATTATAGCAGAGCATATGAGATTTTATTCTACATATTAACAATTAATTTTAGTATATAAAATCATTGAATTTATATTTAAACGTGTAACAAAATCATTCACGTTAAATCTGATCGTCTAAATTTCACGACAAATTAAACAACATTAGCGAATTTGACTTGAATAACTAATTTTCTACAAAATAACAATGATAGTGGGGGACTTTATGCAATTTATCACTTAAATTATCAACAATTATATCCTTTTTAAGTAAATGTTAAAAATAGCTTTTGAGACGATTTGATATTATTTATACGGATTTGGAACAAAAGTACAAGATAAGGTAGGATAGGAGGTTGAGCGATTGTCGTGAGTGGTGGTAGGATTCTTTTGAATTGGTAATTAAAGCACGTGCTATTTACTACTTCAAATATACAAAAAATATATAAATTTAATTTTAATAGAATATGTTCACATGGGTTTGTTCCCCGTCGTTTTCGTATTTCCAAGTCAAGTAGTAAGTTGTTGTGAGTGGTTTAGGTTTGCGTGGATGTGATATTTGTTTATTACTCATCTACGTGACACGCAAGTCATTGTATGAATACTTTACGCAAGTTTTCAACTAGTACAATTTAACAATATTTTCTACTAAGTTTTTAGTTTATATTTTTTCGGAAAATAGTTAGGAAATTAATTAATTAATGATGAAAATTGTTATATAAAAACTTCTTGTTTATATATTTATCACATCATAATTTATATTAGATTTACTGAAAAATATATATCCTTGATGAATCATCTAGACCTCTAGTTTATCATCAGACTTTGACACAAGCACCAACAGGACCGGAAGCGCCCCTTCTTTTAAAGAGAGGGGGATGAGTTATTCACATTTCATTTGATGGTCAAAGGCGAATTCTACACATACATGTCTGCATCTATGCGTCCTCGTAAGCCACATTTATTATAAGACATATTTGTACGCCTTATAAGACGCATGCTACACATTTGCACATGGGCATCTTCATAATTAAAGGTGCATATGTGTGTCTTATGAGGCGCACATGTCTAGCAAGCCTCAAGAATCTCAACCATGGATATGAATTAAATTAATGGTCCATAATTGTTCTACTTCTCAAATCTCAAGTTGTTTTCTCCGGTCATTATTAATATTTTAAAATGATAATTTCTCAAAACTTTTATAAGATTTAGAAATTGTTTAAAATATTAAAATTACTCTCTATTTTTTAAAATGAATAAAACATTATAAATCGCATCAAAAATCATACTTAATATTTTATGGTAAAATTTATCTCTCACCTTGCACCACATTTAAGGACAAATCAACTGTGAAGATCCAATAACATTTTCTTAATTAGATCCTAGCAATTTTGTTCAACTAAGGTATATTAAGTATGTAAAAAATATCACCATATCACAACATAAATACACTATCAATTATCCATCCTCTCAATAAATTTTGTCACCTTATCGTATCATATTGTAGATATCAATGCAATTCTGACCAAGAAAAAGATAGCAATCCAACATTATTTCCTAATTCTCAAAAAATTCTTTAGATTTTATGGGGTGAGGTAATTGGGAACGTTTTTAGCTAAAAATGTAGTGTATATTATAAGTTTAATGCATGCATGGTTGCTTATTTATTGGACTTAATTTAGATGAAATAATATTCTTATGACTCTATTGGCTTGTGGACTTAATCTAGACAAAATCGATCGACTTATGGGTTTATTAGCATGTGAAAAATGGTATTAAATGATATTTGAATCCTAAATGAAGAACATGTAGGAAAGATCCATAGAGAGCATAGTGTCATACATGGAGAATATAATGGATTTATGGTAATGGAGATCGGTGGGTTTTAATGGAAAATTAGTTTGAATTGATTTTTTTAACCGAATTCATAAATGCACGACAGCTCCGTCATAAATCTCGAAAACCGTGATAACTTTTATTTGTAAATTTTAGCAATAGTGGAAAACAAACAATAATAATAATAATACAATAAATTATGATGGCCACGGATCTTGTGACCGTGTCAGGAAAAACCCCCATAAATTTACCTTAATCTTGTCACATTTTTGAAATCTATAATCGTTACGGTAACGGGTTCCGAATCTGTCGTGCCGATGTTAATTTCATCGTCGTGTACTTAACATTGCTCTTTTTATAATTTCAAACTAGATTACAAAAGTGTGATATTACATACGATTTAAAGTTTGATGTATAATATTTTGGACTATTTATAATAGAACTAGTTATTGTAATCATCATCACGAAATAGTATAAATAAATAGGACCGATAAAATTAGATTCTTTAGCGTTTATGACTTTTAGATATTTTTGGTACCAACGTTAAATAGTGTAATCGTTGTCATAATATAATGTTAAATTCTTGCTTGCTAATACCCCATTCGTAAGGTTGTGCTCATTATAGCGGGATTATCGAACTTATCTTACTTATCGATGATGAAAATATGAAATTTTGTTCGAGTTCTCTCTAATAGATTTTATGAGGTTTATATTAACCCTTACGTATAACGTGTTCATAATCACTAAGTTTGTTACGATTCTCGCGTTATTTTCTCCAATGGTGCATTATAATCCTAACATCTTCCGTACAGACTAAAGTAGTAGGGTGATGCATTCACCTTTCCCTTTTCTTTTGTATGAAAAAGGAAATTTGATGGGGTCTAGACTTTCATATATATGTGGCCAAGAAGCAAGAGGCTACATTGAGCAACAACATCGCCATACCGCGCATAGACATACATCCTTCACACTAGTCGTTGAAGAAAATCCTTCGTGACAAGGGCATCAACAAGCTGTGATTTGTTTGTAGTAGCATCGAGAGACCGGAAGCTAAGAGAGACGAAGACATCAACCACAAAGTTTCCTTCCAACAAACGTATATTTGACATGAACTTCTTGGAAGGTATTACCACCAATATGTCTTCTATAAGATTTTTTGCCGGTCAATAGTTACATACTTTGTAATTGAACATCAACTTAGACCCTCCACAACGGAGGGTCTCACGACTACAATTCCTCCTCTATGTCATAAAAATTATGACATGGAGGAGTGAGGGGGGAAGTAGTAGCGGACTAGCGGGGTCGACACCAAAATTGGTGTCGACTACTTCCCCACTTTTCTTTTTTTCTTCTTCTTTTAAACGTTATAAAACGACGTCGTTTCGGTCTCTTTTCCTGCACCAGGCGCGCCATGTGGCAGGGGGTTTTAATTAAATTAAAACCCCCCTTTTCCCGTATAAATATTAATTAAAAAAAATTTGAATAGGATTTTATTTTATCTATCCAATGACACCCATTTTGCATGCATATATTTCGATTAAAAAAAAAGAAAGAAAAAGGCTTCTTGTAACGTATATAGAACTTTAAGTATTGAATATTTAGCGTTTTTAAATTTATGTTAGATAAGAAGTTACTTTTATCATTATGATATGATATTTATTTGTATATGCATTTTTTATATTAAAATTAAAAAAAATACAAGTTAAAATAGATCTTAGACATAAAATGAGACATTATCTTACAAATAAAATCCAATTTAAACAAAAAAAAAACAACTTCAAGTGATACATTAACAACATTAAATAGATCATAGACTTACAATGAGAAATCAACTTCAACATACACGTAACTTATAACATAAAATTGAAATGAAACACAAACGATAACTCTAAGCATACAATACCAACCTTAAATGGACCCTAAACTTAAACATAAATTCAAGTACTAAGCTCCTTGAGCAACTGATCAAGCATTTTCTTTTGGTCGGGAGTCAAGGGATCTACCATCTCCGTCAAAGTAGTAAGAATGGCCATCTTCCTTTTGTACTCTATCTCTTTGACCTTCCTCTCCTTGATTTTCACTATTTTGTTCTTCCTAGCTTAGGCAATGGCTTGTAACCTCAATGATTCCTTCTTTAGTTCCATCTCTTGGAGGCGAACCTCAAGTTCTCTAGCCACCATGTCATCCAAAAGTTGAACTGATTTTAAACTATCGGATGACTCTGTTGTACTAACCGGTCTCTTCCCCGCCCTCTTCGAACTAGTTGTCCTAGAGGACGGACAAATGAGTTATCTGGGGTTCCACCTTCACTGGATAGAGTTCCAACATTCGAGCTTGATGTGTATGCTCCAGACTCATTTACCTTTGTCCTCTTGGAGTTATCCCCTTGTTTTGATGATGCTGGCTGAATATTGCTTTGCCATTTTGGGAGATTCTTAAGCATTCGCCAAATGTTCTCATGATTGAACTTTGATTTATATTGTTCCGTATACAAAACATGAGCCCTTGCAAGGACATCATCGTGGGATTTCCCACTCACTCTCCCCCTTTCTGATATTGCATAAACACTTGTAAATTTAGAAGCAAGTGCATTAAGCTTTTGGAAGCGGTTCTTACATTGTTTCCATGAGCGAGATGGTAAATCTTCCCTCCTTTCGTTGTAATAGGAAGAAACTCGATTCCAATAGGTGTTGCTACACTGGTTGGTTCCTCGGATGACATCTTTGCTCGTTCTCATCCATCCGCTAATAAGTAAAGAGTCTTCGACTCCCCCCAACGCAACCTTCTACCAACTTCTTCGGTTGTCACTTGAACTTCATCTTCATCGTCATTGTCTAGATCAAATGTTGGTTCATGAGTCCCAAAAGGCGGGATGGTAATAGGTGGAGACGTTGGGATCGAGTGTTCATTTGGGTTTTGAGTTTGGTGGTAGCTTTAGGATTCTGGAACATTTGTGCATTGTGAGTTTTGAGTTTGGTGGTAGTGCACATAATTCATGAATTGTTGGTTTTGAGGGTGTTGCGGATAACTCATGTATTGTGGGTTTTGAGTAGGCCTGATCATATCCGGGCAGCCCACCCGGAAAAACGTGCGGGTATGAACATAGAGAGAAGCCCAACCGGGCCGAAAAGCCCGGCCCGTATAAAAAATTAAATATAAAAAATCATATTATATTGTGTATATTTAAGATATTAAGCATAATTATAGAATATTTAGCATAATTATCATAAATTTAATGTATATTACATATAATATCTTGAATATATTTTATTTTCAAATAAAATTTATATTTAAAATACTTTTAAAATTATTTTTTTTAAAATAAAATAAAATGGGTACCCGGATGCCCGCCCGGTAGCCCGCCCGGGCCGGGTACGGTTGGTATTGTAGGCCCGCCAACCGGGCTTAGCCCGACTCGGGTCCGGCTAAACGGGACAAAATTTCCAAAAAACCTGGCCCGAGTCCGGCCCGAACCCGGATATGAACATGCCTATTTTTGAGTATTAGGGTGTTGCGGATAACTCATGAGTGGTGGATTTTGATTGAAAAACAAAGGATTTGGATGGGGATTTCCGTTATAATCCATTGTAGTGAACAATAGTGAAAGAGAGAAGTTGTGTTAGTTGATTGAGATGAGAGTAGAAAATGAAGTGTTGTTGTGATAGTATTTTGCTCTTTAACCCTTTTATAGAATGTAGAAATGAACATATGTCTCCTTTACACAATAATTGAGCATGAAATGACAACTCACTCACGAGTTTAGTATACACAATTAATGACATCTGACATTGCATTTAAATTTCGAATCTAAGAAACACAATAATCGAGCATGAAATGACAACTCGGTCATGGGTCCACTATACACATTAAATGTCATCTAACATTGCATTTAAATTTCGAATCTAAAAAACACAATAATCGAGCATGAAATGACAACTCAGTCACGGGTCCACTATACACAATAAATGACATCTGACATTACATTTAAATTTCGAATCTAAGAAACTCAATAATCGAGCATGATAAATGATATATGACATTACATTTAATTATATTAATTTTAAAAAATATTTATATTTTAATTTTTATGTCTAATATTTATTTATAATAGTATTAGTAATATTTTATAATAATAAAATAATTTATAAATATATAATTCATTAATTATAAAAAAAATAGAAAAGAAAAAAAATTAAAATTAGTAACTCCAGAACTCCCTATAACAGGTAAAAATAATTAAAAAGTTAGGATGAAATTACTAAGTTGACGTCACAAGAAAAAATTAATAGCCCTAAGACTATCTATGGTTTTAATATATTTTTTTTAAGATTTGTTTTGTATAAACTTGAAGTGCATCAAATTGATATTATTATTTTCTGATCCGTATGGCTAAATTTGTTTTTTTAAACATCAAAACTGTTGTTTATTGTTTATTTAGCCAAAGTATTTTGGTCAAATGTTTTAAAAATAAAAGCACACAAAAGAATATTCACAAAAAATGTTAAAAAATATTTCGATTGTAAAGAAACGGCCCACGTGGTGGCAAGCAATACCACCCCAAACTACCACCCGCAAACCCCGTAAATTCAACCCTCCACGTTTCATTTCCCAATCCAACGTGTCTCTTTTTCCATCAGCCACGCGTCCCATCCCACATCCAAACCCCAAATTTCAACTCCAAAGTCCAAACCCACCATTTTCAACCTCCAAAAAAGAAACCATCCCAAAAAATGACAAAACCAAAGCAAAATATCACCACCACAAAACCCGCCGGAGACCTAACGAAGACGGCGAAGTACAGGGGAGTGAGGATGAGGAAGTGGGGACGCTGGGTGGCGGAGATTCGAGCCCCAAACAGCCGCCAGCGAATTTGGCTCGGCTCTTACAAAACAGCTACGGAGGCGGCGCGAGCATATGATGCAGCTCTATTTATGCTCCGTGGTCCCCACGCTTCTCTGAATTTCCCAGAAGCATTGCCGGAGATTCCTTCCGGCGCTGGTGAGTTGGCAGCTCTTACTCCGGCGGAGATTCAAGTTGCCGCCTCCAAGCACGCTCGCGGTCAACCCTCTCCCGCCGCTTGATCCCCGATGGATCTTAACTCTTAAGCTTTTGTATAGTTGTAGAGAAGATAAATGGAGCTTCAGCTTACTATACTATACAATTTTTGTTTGTTTCTTTGATTTTATTGTTGTATTATCGTTCATGTGGTAATTGTAGTTTGTAGGTGTCGAATTAATCTGTTTCAATTGTTACAAAATTTCAATGTTTCATGGCCGGAAAACTTTAGCCTACTATTATGTCGATGCTCAACTAGATCAAACCCTCGTCACGGCCTTCGTTAGTAGGAGTGAGTGCATACTGTGCATATGTAAAATTTGTGCTTTGTTGTTGAGTTTCCTATTAATTTTTTTTTATATATATATGTCAGTTTTAAAACGTGGAAGGATGTACCAAACACAGATAACGAGATACAAAGCCGGCCTAGCTAAACGGGTAAACACAGATAACGAGATACAAAGCCGGCCTAGTTAAACGGGTGGATAACATATTCGCGGGTTCATTCTAAACCCAATTGACAATAGAAGGAGTAGAATTGACAATGGAAGGAGTAGAAGGAGTAGTGCAAGTACAAACCTTCGGTTTTATCCTAAAAATTAAAACGAATCCTAAAAGTTAAAACTAATGGACAGTAAGAGTAATCCTTGGGCGGCCCATCCTAAAAGCGGCCCATCCTAAAAATTAAAACGGCTTTCATCCTAAAAATTAAAACGAATCCTAAAAATTAAAACTAATGGTAGGAGTAATCTTTGGGCTTAACATATACGTTAGATTCACATTATTTATTATAGTCGACGTGGGATATAATAATCTACACATCTCGTTTAAAACGAATCTTAAAAATTAAAACTAATGGTTGGGCTAAAAATTAAAATGGTAGGAGTAATCCTTGCGCTTAACATATACACGTTAGATTCACATTATTTATTATAGTCAACGTGGGATATAATAATCTACACATCTCGTTTCGTCTGTTTGAATTATGTGATTTAAACTCTTGAAAAGCAGTGACTCAAGCGGCAATAGATCTAAATAGATTAAGAGGAGAACAAAGATTCGATGTTCGTGTATAAACTGCATGATCTCGATAGTAACCATCAAAGAGTAGCCAACAAAAGACACCGTTCGAGTAACCAACAAAAGACGTAGTTTGAGTTACCAACAAAAGATTGATGACCAACAAAAGATGCGGTTCGAGTAACCAACAAAAGATTGATGACGTGGCTCGAGTAGAATATGTGGATCTAGAGAGATTCAACCCATAATCCAACAAAATATTGATGACGTGGTTCGAGTAAAAATATGTGGATCTAGAGAGATTCAACCCATAATCCACAAAAGATTGATGACGTGGTTCGAGTAGAATATATGGATTTAGAGAGATTCAACCCATAATTCATAAGTAATCTAACAAATACATGAAAGAATAAAGCAGATTCAACCCACAATCCATAACTAGCTGAGCAAATACATGAAAGAATAAAGCACATAAGCTATCTCTCGCACATAATCCATAAGTAACCAAGAAAATACATGAAAGAATAAAGCAATAAGCAACGCACAAATAAAGCACATAAGCAACGGACAAGCATATACATGAAAGAATAAAAGCACGTAAGCAACGCATAATCCACTAAGTAACCAGGCAAATATGCACATAAGCAACACGGGATCAAGAACAACGAAGAATAACACTCACTAAGTAACTAAGCAAATACACACATAAGTAATACACGGAAACAGGAACAACGGAGAATAACACCTCCTAATTGAGTAACCAAGCAAAAATACGCACATAAACAACACGGAACACAAGAATAAGCAACACACGGAAACAAGAACAATGGAGAATAACACCCACTAAGTAACTCAACAAATACGCAATAAGCAACACGGATCAAGAGCAACGGAGAGTAGCACCCACTAATATAAGTAACCAAGCAAACACATATAAACAACACGGATACAAGAACAATTAAGAATAACACGGTCTCTTTTTCTTTTAACTCTCTCTCCAAATGGCAAAGACTATATAACACATAAACATCACACTCTTGTAACTCTTTCTATCGAAATGACAAATACTCTTAACATATAATCATATAAGAAATTGACATCGAAGAACACTTTCAATTTTTTTTATGAGAATAGAACCGTAGAAAGGCGTATAATAGAAATTATACAACAACCCACCAAGTATAATAGGAACGTCTTCGTACCTTCACTGATACCTAAGAAATGCAACTTCTCGGATCTTTTCTTGAGAATAAAGTCCTACGAAAGGTAAATAGTAGAAAAAGGAAATCATACATGAGCAAACTCTCTTGGACCATATCATAGTTGGTAGTCATTAACTTCATAATGGACCTTCAAGCCCATTATCGTTATCATCTGATAGAGCTAAACAAACCTGATCATATTCGGGCAGTCCGGCCCGCCCGTTCGGAAAAACGGCCGGATATGAACATATAGGGAAGCCTGACCAGACCAAAATGTCCGGCCCGTCAAGCTCGATGGGCCGGGTACGAACACCACTATAGGCCCGTTGGCTCGTTAATATATATATATATATATATATATATATATATATATATATATATATATATATATATATATATATATATATATATATATATATATATATATATATATATTTAAAATATTAAGTATAATTATAAAATATATAGCATAATTATCATAAATTTAATGTATATTACATATAATATCTTAATATATATTTTATTTTAATTAAAATTTATATTAAAAATAATTTTTAAAATAATTTTTAAAATAATTTTTAAAAAATAAAAATAAAACGGGTACAGGAAGCCCGTCCGGGCCGAATACGATAGATATTTTAGGTCCGCCAGCCAGGCTTAGCCCGGCCAGGGTCCGGCTAAACGGACTGAAAATTCGAAGAAATCCTGCCCAAACCCGGATATGAATAGGTCTAAACCTAAATGTCAAAATAAACAATATGTAACACAAATGTTCATCTTACGTATTTGATCAGCTGTAAGCAAGTTCGTGAGATGAGAAGTGGCAAACCGTTGGAAATGTCACATGTCTTGGTTAGCGATGACTGGTCTAATGGTCTCTTCCATAGCTCACAACAATGTCGTGTTTCACAGTGATCAAATACCAATTGACAATTATAATTAAAATCTCAATTAGCTACATAACCAAATATAAGCTTCATAAATTAAACAACTTAAAATCATAAACATAACAAAATCATGATCTGGTTTGATTGCTTATAAAACGATTAATATTCAAGCTCTATATTGAACTACACATTTGAGACACATATGGGCGTCGGTTGGAGGGTTTGTTGCTAACCTCTGAGCTTGTTCTATCACAATGGCGGAGTTATGAGTTAGACCTGCACAAATCCGGGACGGCCCATCCGGTCCGCCCTCCCTCCCGCCCGGTAAAAAACATGGGTACGGACAGCTAGTTTGGCCCAGTCGGGCCCGGTCCGGTCCGTTTTTAAATGGGACGGGTATGGGTATATGTTTTGGCCCGCGGGCCAACCCAGCCCGTATATAGTTATATACATATAATTAATTTATATATGTGTATATATAATTTAGTTTGTTTTGAGTGCCACCTATTCTGATTTTTCATTTAGTTTGTTTTGATTATTTTAACGATTTATACTCGTTTGTAATACATGATTGCACGGATAATTTAACTGCAATTATACTTCTTTTCACGTATTTGAATTTATTCATTCTTGCATGTTGATTGTTGTTGAACTCGTTGGTAGTGCACTATGCAGGTATAATTGTGTTGGAAATTTTGTGTTAATACATTATATTACTTCTTGAATGATAAATCTAAGGAAAAACGCACAATCAAGTACGCACGGGCCATCCGGGCCGGGCCGGCAACCCGGCTCGCTTTTTACGTGGGTGGACACGGGTAGTGCTTTTGGCCCGGGCAATGTGGGCCGGGCCAGCCCGGGCAATGTGGGCCGGGCCAGCCCGGCCCGCACATACGGGTAGAGTTTTCAATTATGGCCCGGCCCGAACCCGGTCCGAGCCCGCTTTTGTGCAGGTCTATTATGAGGCCATGGGATCTCGAATTCGAATTTGATCTATTGACTTTGGGTTTCTCGCATCTATTTTAGCCTAGTTATTATATATCAATACATGCGCAGTATGCTTGGTTAGAATATGCCAAGACTTTTTAACTACAATTTGACTATTATGTGAGGGCGTAGAACCGCCTAAATTATTCTATTGGCTCACTCATACAAATTTAGACTCCTCGTATCCCTTTTATCCTGGTTAGTATATGTCAATACAATGACATAAACTTGGTTAGTATATGCCACAACTTATTGGGTAGAGATTGATTGATAGTCTTGGCAAATAGATGGCAAGGCGAATCCGTACTGGACTTTATTACGCTATAACTAGTTTGTTTTGTTCCTTTTCGATGGGGCTTCAATTCCTAACTATCCCGTCTAAATTTTACCTGGTTTGCAACCGAAGTTAAGGGAGTGACTACTTCGTTTTGGTCAATATTCGAACTAGCTAGACCGAACTCATAATGCTATTGTAGACTTGCAGTTGTTTTTTTTGATACAAAGGTAAAAGTACAAGAAGGGTCAACATCTAGAAGTTGACAATCCTAGAGCATCCTTTCAGATGAGGTCTTCAACGTCCCGCGGAATGCTCCCGCCACCCGTATCCGAGCAATGATCGAGATGTGCGAGTTTATCTGCGACAACGTTGATTTCCCTAAAGACATGTTGGACTCTAACTTGTGTACACCTTGAAATCAAAATGGAAATTCAGAAATGCTATTGTAGTTGTAATTGGGTTACGAACCACTTTATGTAAATTGCAGATGACCTGTTGGAGATAATAAGTTCCCATATCGAAAGTGGAGACATTTTGAGCCTAGTATATAAGGTCGGTGAACAACTCCTCCTATTTTCAATTGGTTTTAGGACGAAGCCTCATCGAGTTTATGTGTTGGGCTTGAACCTAACGCGCATGTGCACTTGTATGCACACGACACCTGTTCTACCTTATCTGTCTGTATCGGACTCTGACATAACCATCCATCAAATTAAAACGTCATAAAAATAATCTTAGAGATACTAAGTTTTTTTTTTTTTTTTACAAGAATAACTGAAAGGGTTAGTGTGGATCGTTGTGGGAGAGGTAGTTGTGGAGGATGGAGATCCGCATCGACAATAAAAGGGATAACTAGTTTTGTGGAGGATTATGGTTCCCATATCGACAATATTGGGATAAACAAGTCTAGTATATAAGGCTAGTGGGCTACTCCTCCTATTGCCAATTGGTTTTAGGATGGAACCCTGATGGGCTTATGTGCTGGACTTGGGCCCAACGCGCATATGCGCTTCGACGTGCGATAGACGCCCACGTCCATTCTGACCCAACGAAATCTATCATGGTATCAGAGCGGAATCTGGCTTATTGGGCTTGTCGGCCTTAAGACTCAAATTGCGGACATGGACAATGATAGTCCGTCCGGTTGGGCTAGTCGGCCTTAAGGCATTTCGTCAAGTGTCAACCGAGCCAGACGGTTGCACTTGAGGGGGCGTGTGGAGGATCATGGTTCCCATATCGACAATATTGGGATAAACAAGTCTAGTATATAAGGCTAGTGGGCTACTCCTCCTATTGCCAATTGGTTTTAGGATGGAACCCTGCTGGACTTATGTGCTGGACTTGGGTCCAACGCGCATATGCGCTTGGACGTGCGATGGACCCCCACGTCCATTCTGACCCAACGAAATCTATCAAGTATGTAAGGTTGGTGGGATACTCCTACTACCCGCCAATTGATTTTATTGTTTTAGGACGAAACCTATTGGACTTATGTGATGAATTGAGGCTCAAAAAACATATACGTTCGGATGTGTGATGGACCCTCACTTCATATATGATCCATGAAAAATCCATATGGTATTAGAGCGGTTTCATCTCTATGATACCGACTCATTGGGCTTGTTGGCCTTAAGTTGCGGACATAAACAATGTAGTCCGTCCGATTGGTTTAACCGACCATAACGCAAGCCGTCGAGTGTCAACCGAACCAAACGGTTCACTTGAGGGAGTGTGTGGAAGATGGAAGTTATCACATCTATATCTTAACTAAAGTAGACTACACTAACATTAATGTATATATATATATTAAGGCACAAAATCCCTTTTAATAAATTCTGCCCAAAATAAAAGGCCATAAAATCCGAGCATTATTGATTTTTTAATTGATATATATTTTGTGTCAAACATTTACATTTAAGTGAAACAATAATTCTTCCCAAACACCATTTTTATTATTTTCAAACGATTACATTTATATCGAAATAAATAAATTTGAAACACCCAAATACACGAAAAATGAAATAAATTTATAATATATATTGATATATTATACAACTAGTTTAATTCTACGGGGTGATCTAATATTATAAATTTTTTTTTTAAAATTGTAGTTAAAGTTTGTGTATTTTAATTTTATAAATACTTGGATATATATAAAATGTAGATGTAATTTAAATAAAATTTGTAGTTATCACGAAATTAAAAATATAATATTAAAAAGAAAAAGAGATCACAAGTCACACCTTCATAAACTAAACAATAATTTTGACAAATTGGGCAAACAATTTTTAACCAAATTTAAAATAAGTATTGTATAAGTTCAACGTTAACTATTGAATTATTAGGCCCAACTTTATATTTTTTTAAAATTCTGATTACAAATTCTTTATTTAAATTACATAACTAAAAAAATCGATGTTGTCGATTAGACAATTACCCCAATAGTCCAATACAATCCTCGTCCCTCCAACCTGAAAATGGGCTTCGTCATGTTTAGGATAAAAAAAATATAGCCCAATAGTAACTTACCCGATTTTGCCAGTTAAATTTCGGCCCAAAAAATAAGATGACAAAGTACGTTTAGGGTTTCACTAGCTTCCTGGCTTGAGAGCTTCCCAACCCTAAACCTCCCATCTCCGACAATGCAATTCGAGATCGCCGCTGCCCCCTTCAATCCCGATGGCTGGGGTCCTCCTGACACCGGCAATGCCGCCGCCACTACATCCAACCTCCCTTTCGTCCCGTTCTCTCGGTCCGACAAACTTGGCCGGATCGCTGATTGGACACGGAACTTCAACAACACCGGAGGCCGTAACTCCAACCGCAACGCCGTTGATTCATTCTTCGACTTCTCTGGCGACGACTCTTTCACCTCGTCTCTAGCCGCCGAGGGAGACTCGTCCTTCCGACTCGTTGACGGTAAGCCTCCACCTCGCCCTAAAGGAAACCCTAGGTGGCGCTCCGGCTACTACCAGCACAATCGCAATCAGCTCCCGCAGAGACGTGATGAGGAGGTTGAGGCCCGTAAACGTGAGGCAGAGAAAGAGCGTGCTCGTCGTGATCGCCTCTATCATCTCAACCGCGCTGGAAATAACTCTCGCCGTGAAGCTGCTATCCTTAAGTCGTCTGTTGATATTCAACCTGAGTGGAACATGCTTGATCAGATTCCATTTTCTACTTTCTCCAAGCTCTCCTTCACTGTTCCTGAACCAGAGGATCTCCTTTTCTGTGGAGGTCTTGATTCATACGACCGTACCTTTGATCGTCTCACACCTAAGAATGAACGCCGTTTGGAGCGTTTTAAAAACAGGAATTTCTTCAAGGTCACCACCACCGACGATCCAGTGATTCGTCGCCTTGCGAATGAGGATAAAGCTACTGTTTTCGCTACCGATGCTATACTCTCCACTCTTATGTGTGCTTCTCGATCTGTCTATGGTTGGGATATTGTTGTTCAAAGGGTTGGTAACAAGCTGTTCTTCGACAAAAGAGATGGTTCGCAATTAGATTTATTAGCTGTTCACGAAACATCCCAAGAGCCTCTTCCTGAAGCTAAGGAAGACATCAATTCTGCATATTCTTTGAGCGTGGAGGCTGCTTATATCAACCAGAACTTTTCTCAGCAAGTTTTGGTTAGGGATGGGAATAAGGTTACATTTGATGAGCCAAATCCTTTTGCTAATGAGGGCGAAGAGGTTGCTTCAGTGGCTTATAGATATAGGAGGTGGAAGCTCGATAATGATATGTACTTGGTGGCAAGGTGTGAGCTTCAGAGTGTGCTTGAATTGAACAACCAGAGACAATTCCTTACACTAAACGCATTGAACGAGTTTGATCCAAAGTATGCAGGTGTGGACTGGAGGCAGAAGTTGGAAACTCAAAGAGGGGCAGTTTTAGCTACTGAATTGAAGAACAATGCTAATAAGTTAGCTAAGTGGACTGCTCAGGCATTATTGGGTAGTGCGGATATGATGAAGCTGGGATATGTATCTAGGGTTCATCCTCGTGATCATTTTAACCATGTTATATTGGCTGTTGTTGGGTATAAGCCAAAGGATTTTGCTTCTCAGATTAATTTGAATTTGGCTAATATGTGGGGGATTGTGAAGAGTATTGTTGATTTGTGTATGAAATTGGACGAGGGTAAGTATGTGTTGGTTAAGGATCCGTCGAAACCACAGGTTAGGATCTATGAAGTCCCTCCTGATGCGTTTGAAAATGACTATGTGGAGGAGCCCTTGCCTGAGGATGAGCAAGCTCAGCCTCCTAAGGAGGATGCTAATGGCTTTGCTGTGGAGATTAGTGTAGCTGCAACTGATGTTGAGGACAAGGAGATTGATGCTGTGCCCTAGATGGTATACTTCCTTCCTGACGTCACTTTTCATAAATATTTTCGCTGCCTTTGTTTGTTATTGTCCCACTGCTGAACTAATCCATAAGGAAATCTAGAAATCTACAATCGAATGATGAATGATGCACACTTGCTTAGTTTGTATTGGTTTCTTGCAATGCTATATGCTTATAACTACTCATGTTGTTTCGGATGTCTATCGTTATCAACAAAAAGGAGATTTTAGAAGGATTCTGTTTTGAAGATTAGCAATAATTTCCGCACATTGTAATTAAGGATTGGTGAGTTGATGGGACTCTAGGTGTCACTACTAGAAGAAAATATATTCTTGTATTTCATAAGATACTGGGTTTTTAGGCGTGTTACATTTGTTACCTTCTATATGATCTGACACATAGCATTGGACATTTTACAAGCTGGCTGCACCTTTAGGGCTCAGTATCTTGCTTGTCATCTCGCATAAGAGGTTGACAACTAGTTACTTTTGATATATAAAGAATTGACATATTGATTTATTTCTTTTCTGGAATACAATTCACAGCATAAATTGATGCCAAGATCCTAAGAGTAGCTGCATGTTTGGGCACATACTATATATTCTTTAGTAGTTGTAAAACATTCCACATGCTCTTGAATCACCTGAAGTCTTTAAACTTCTGTTCATTAGGTAAGAGTAAGCGGATGTTTGGGTACACACTACATACTTTTAAGGACCTTATACGCAACCACGCAATAAGCACAAAGCGAACTATTATTTCGCCTTTTACTAAAGAATACTGTGTTTACCAAAAAAAAAGGACCTTATATGTTGTAGCTGTCCAAAATGCCCTAAGCTCTAACATATAAGGCTCTTAGTTTAGTATGAACCCAAACATCCCTTTAGTATATTATGTCTAAGCAATCATTTTCAAAGAACCTATAAAGGAAAAGAGCAGACACAGAGTTCAAACTATTGAAAAGATTTTACAATTTGCAATGGAGAGTAGCCTCTCTATTTTCACTGTAGTATAAACACAGTTCATCATTAAACCACAAGGCTTCAACAATTTGCATTGGAGTTGGATGTCATGAAAGAGAAATACCTAAATAGAGTTATGTTTCTCTTTGATGACATTCAACTCCATTGCAAAGTGTTAAAGATGGTTGTTGTACTTACATTGTAGGGAGGTTGCCTTGTTTGTTGTGACCTTTCTTTAGCATATCTGCCATTCAAATATACATAATGTGATAAACCGTCATTAATGCATAGATGTGTATCTGCATTTGTGTTCATGAGCTTATTTATAGCAGTATATGGTTGTTAATGTTTTTTGCTGGTTATCAACACATCCAATTGACCTTTGATGTCATGCTTTCTGTGTGGGTTTTTTCAGGATTGATATATCTTTCTACAACAGCAAAAAAGAGCATCAACTTTCCTTCTCCTGGCATAAGTTTTCGAGTTATGAGTCATGGACGGTAGTACTTCCTAAACAAATTTTGTTTATTTTTATCTTTTCATCTTATTTTGAGGTACTCTTTAATGTTATGGACCATTCTATTTCATCATGATTTATGAACTTCTTGAAAAATGGTAACATATTGATGTTATTGCTGAACATTTTTTAGCTATTTTTATTATTATGGACCCCTTCCCCATTATAAGCATTTATAACGCGGCAGTTGCAACACTCTCCCTGACTTGACTTTGGGCCTTGCATTATGACTGTGTCTGCATTTATGCTAAATCTGTGCGAAGTTAAAGCTCACAATTTTTGGTGGCACTAGTAGTTTATCATTATTTGCCTATATGATCTTAATGCTATACTGTTATGTACGGTTGCATTCTTGGTTCATAACTTATGTGTTAATAATGAAGGGAAATGTTATGTTACAACTTACAAGTCTTATAGCACTAAAAAGTTTGTGACTTGACCAACTTAGCCAATACAAAACACACTAGATTATCATTCGCTTCACAAGAAAAAGAAGAAGAAAAAAGATTGCTACATTTAACAATAGGGTTGTTATCTGACCCTGAATTTTAAAAAGTGTTTGTATTTGGCTCGTTTAGATGAATGAGCTTGAACCGATTTTTTTTCCGACAAATATAATGAGCCTAAATTTTATACAGGTTCTAATGTGTTTATATTAAGTACGATCCTTTTTTTAAATCTTTTTTATGAGTATTGACTCTTTTATGAGTATTGACTCGTCCTTTTTTTAAATCTTTTTTATGAGTATTGACTCGTCCTTTTTTTAAATCTTTTTTATGAGTATTGAATCGTCTCATTTAACCGTCCCATTTAAAAATACAATTGGATGTCCTGTATGATACATGTATCTATCAATGTATTTCTATCGTCCGATTGGTTAAGGCTAAATAAATAGTACTCCCTTTGTTTCTCAATACTTGTCATTTAAACTCTAAAATTTTATTTCATAATATTTGGTCCTATATGGATTATTAATACTTAAACTTTCTATAAATATAATTCTATCTTTTTATTTATTATTTGTATTTTCAAAGCAATATTTCATCTCTTCTCATACAACTCTCTACATTCTACCATCGTTTTTATACACTTTATTAAAATTATTATGCATCATTAAATATTATAATTTTTAATTTTAGATTTCTTAATATGTGTTTTTTACCCTGATGACATCTATTGAGAAACGAAGGGAGTATTAAAGTTTTACTGTTTTACGAGAAAAATAATAAAAAACAATATAAATTTTATAAATCACGTGATAGGATACAATGATACATATAATATAAGAAAGGATACAAAAGATGTTGACCGTGAAAATAGACATTGCTATTATTTACTTTGGAAACAATGCATGCATGTAAACGTACACACGTGTACCTTAAAGTACATTCGTGAAATGAATAAAAAAAACGCATGTCATTGAATAAAACATATATTTACCGATAACATAGATGCACATTTTGAGGCTGATCGTCTACAGCGAGATTTAGATCTAGCTGAGCTAGATATTCATTAATATTACCATTTTTTATTAATAAAAAAAAAATGTTTGTGTTTCGTAATAAGAAAAGGGTATGTTTGTGAAGTATGTATACCTGCAAGTCACAACCCTAGCCAGCTCCTGAAGAAATGGGGTCACGTGACTAAACTGAACAAACAACCAGTCATAAATCTCGTACTTGTTGTAACGTGCTCGTTTTGGGATAAAAATACAAATTGTTTTTATCCACCCACGTATATACTTCACATTTATCCGCAAAAAATAAATGAAAAAAAGTCGAGCGTTATTGATTGGTAATTTACTGTGCACATATGTATGGCAGTTTGACAACCTTACATTTTATGATTTTTATCAATCAATTTTTGTGTAATTGAAGTTATTGAACCATACGACTAATAAAGGACGAGGGTCAAGTATCATGTTAGTCATGTATAGTCTTTCGATTTGTTTTTTTTACATTGATTTTAATTATTTATGCTATATTGCTATAAATTGATAATATTTCAAACATAAAATTGTGATATAGGGGATATGTCTTCTTTTTTTTTGTTATAAGTTTTTTCTAACACATTATTTTTTCCTATAAAACTAATAAATGTTATTTCTAAATGCAACGTCAAAGCCTATACTATATAAGGGTAAAGGGGATATGCACCTCCAAAAGGCTAGGTTTCGTTTTCGTTTCAAAATTTATATCTACTACGATACTTGAAATCAGTAGGATTTATTTCAAAAAAATTCATAAATAAGGGTACACATATAGACTAGATCTGTTTTCATTCTGTTTCCGTTTATGGAGTTAAAACCAAACGAGCCTTAACTTATAAAATTAACGACCACTTAAATTATCTTATAAAAATTAAGAATAAACTTTATAATTGATAATCTTATATCTAACATCAGATTCAATAAACTTCGTTTTTCGAAGCTTTCATAAGCTTATACAAAAACTGTTTTAATCAACTATTTATATTAACTACACAATAAGTTATCAACTATTTATATTAACTACACAATAAGTTTTAACTTCACCTAACAATCAATTTCATATTTATATTCATCTCCGATATTGACATTTCCAAACGAAAACCCAACTTATAGATCTTTATCTACATGCAAAATATAAAATAAGGATTTTGCCCAACAAATGGCATCATTCAATATTGTCATATTTTTTCAATTAAATTTTGGTATGGATAAAAAAAAAGATTTTTTTTTTGAAAATGAAATTCAATATTTATACATTATATAAGGATCTTGCCTAAACAAATATCCCAGAAAAAATCGTTAAATTGTTTATTTACTTTTTGTTATCGAAAAAAAATATCAAATGTAGTAAAATTAAAATATTGGTGTATTTGTGAAATAAACAATTTAATGTTGATAAGGATATTATTAAAAATACTATACTGATCCATTTATTTATTTTTTTGATTCTAATTTTATAGAATTTTTATATACATCAAATGTAGCAAATTATTATACAAACTAACATTGAGTGAAAATATACGTTTGAATAGAAGCAGATAAATACAATTATAAAATTGAATCAATCAAATTTGTATCTAACTTAAGGTTTCAAATAAAAAAAATTATGCATTAAACATGATAAGAGAATTCTTATATTCATCATGAATCAATCAAATTTGTATATAAATCAATATTTTAAGTAAAAAAAAAGTATGTAATAAAAGAATAAATTCTTATATTCATATCTATATCTACATAATAGAGATTTAAATGATAAATAATTTAAAACCTTAACCTTTAAATTATTTCAAAACCCTTTTTATTAATCAAATATTCATAGTTTTATATTAAACATCATATATTAAAAAAAATATTTTTATATTCATCAAAATTATTATAATACAAGAATAAAGATACAAAATATTATATCCCGTATGTAGCACATTTTGACTATCTAGTTTAAACTACAATGATGCCACGTTAATTCAAAGATTTGTTGTTCCAACTCCTAATTCTAGTGGCCGTTATTTGTCTACCGTTAGGTGATCTATATATTCAAGTGAAGTTGGAAAATCATCTAATCGACATATTTTTCTACTATTATTATATAAATATTAAAATTCTGTTTGAGTAAAATGTTTCACAATTTTTTTTTGTTACGATGAAATGAATTTCTTGGTCCACACACATGGATTTATTGGGTTGATCTCCTACTAACTAAAACTTTTGTTTCTTCCTCAGCCGGCTCCACTTTGATGTCTATGTCTACAACACATTTTAGAGGATGAGAAAAATCGATTTCTTTTCTTCTAAATATTAAAAACATCTTTTAAAAACATTGCAATATTATGTTGCAATATTATGGACGATAAAAAGTTTTCATGATAATGGACATAATATAAGGCTGATGGGTTACCTCTTCTATCGTCAATTGGTTTTAAGATAAAACTTATAAGGTTTGTGTTGAGTTTGTGTCTATGTGCATCTACTATCAGACTTACGACGAAACTCTCCGTTATGCCTGACTTGTCGGGATATCACATGATATTAGAAAATTTCGATCATATGAGTCCTGACTTATCGGGTTTGTCGGTATTTAAGACTTGTTGACAAATACAATGATAGTCTGATTGGGCTAGCCGGCCTCAATGCATGTCGTCGAGTGTTAATTGAGTCAGACGGTTGCAATTGAGGGGCGTGTAAAGGATGAAATACTCTCACATCGATATTTAAAAATAATGTACTTAATATATATAAGGTTGGTGAGTTACGTATTCCTCTAGGATGGAACCTCACTAGTTTTATGTATTGTGACCGAGTTCAACGTGTATATGTGCTCGACTCCCGCATCATATCTAACCGTTGTAATTTCCTAAATATAAAATCAAACAAATTTAAAGAAGAACAAACAAAATTTAAAGAAGATAGAGAAAGGGTACATTTAATCCAACAATTCAGTCATTTATATAGAAAATCATAAGAACTTTATTGTTTATCAGCTATTCGATCATTTGAAGCACATGTAATATTCGATCATTTGAAGCACATGTAAAGATTTGTGAGTTAATGCTTGTTTTATTCATTAATCGGGTAAAGTATTTATCACAAGAGTAAATAACAAGATAATAATCAAATAAAATAAAAATAATATAACAAATAAAGGGATAAACTCAAAGATAAAGATAAACTAACAAATAAGAATAAGACCAAAAATAAAGATAAGCTAACAAAAAAATATAAAGTCCAAATATTAGACCTAGTGTATGACCAATAATCTAACATCCCCTCAAGCTGGAGGTGTGATTCAACAACTCCAAGCTTGAACAATAGAAACTCAAAGAGATAAAATGAGGACTCGATGGACTTCCTCCCTTCATTATGTTGGCGTCAATATGACGCCGGTAGGTTGGGCTCTAGAACGCAGGTAGATTAGGGTCTTAGAATAAGTTTTGGGCCCTAATATTGTAACATCCCAAATTCTAGGAACTCGGGGCGCCATGGGCTAAAACCTCACAGTGGGTCCCGACCCTAGATTGATGACAATCTCACTTGTTCTTTTATAAGACACAACATAAGAAGAAAAAAAAAAGTCTGCAACATGCATAATAACATAAACGTGCGGAAGAGAAAGTCAGCCGTCACTACAAGTACTAGAATCCAAAGAAAGTACGAGCCTAGTGTCATGGTAAACAAAGAAAAACCCAACGTCCGCTACTTCGTACGGGAACCTGACTGGCCCCCGACTCCGGATCACTCAACAATTGTCCTACTCTGTTGTGCATCTATCATAAGACTGCATAAGCCGTTAGCTAACTATTCAAGGCATTATAAAACATACTAAAGCACAAACACATATAATAGCGGAAAGTAAACAAATCAGCATGCTACACTCAAACCATTTTATTATCTTTGATTAAGGTGATTCACTTCTATTAGTTCAACCTATTTTGTAGCACGAGGATCTCCCGAAGCTCGACCCTATCCCGTATATCAACCGGAGTGGATATGATGCACCTCACCGTATACCGATATGGCTTGGTCGCAGAGAACCTCCCAGTCTCTAGGCCGAGCTGGACAGTGATGCTTCGACCCGTTATACATAAACTTGGTTCTAATAAAAGGGTAATGTTATCCTAGTGAAGTTATAATATTTAAGAAACACTCAAAAAACACCACTCTAGCAATACATGCTAACACAAGGAATAACTGACTAAGTAATACGACTTACCTGCATTGGTCTAAAGTCCAACTAACGTACGATAAGTCCTTCTCCGTCCGTATACTAACGTCTAAGAAGCTTCTAGACCATTTTGGAAGTTTCAAAAAGAAAGAACGGCAAAAACCTAACTTTTATGGAAATTACGGTTTTAACCCCGAATTTCCTTAAAATTTAAAATGGTCAAACAAGTCCCTAAACTTCCGGAAAACATCTAACCACTTATAATATACGTTAAACGATCCTAAACGAGTACGAAAGTTTCCCAAACTTTCGATTCACTAGGGAAAACCTTAAAGAAAGCCTTAGTCACTAGTTAAACTCGATACTTTGACCTCAATTTAACAACGTCAAACGTTCCTAAAAAATTCCGAAAATAATTCTTATGCATACTAGGCCATGAGTACAACGGAATGAAAGCATCGAAACTCCTAAAATCCAAATCCACAAATCTACACAAAATCACAAAAGTCCACGTCCTAACATGCTCTTTCCCGGTAACTAGTTTTTCTACTACTTTGGAAGGTCACAACTCTTGATCCAATCGTTGGATCTTCCTATAGTTTTGACATGTCTTACTATCATATGTCTACTACAACATATCCAAAAATCAGTTGTTGATCATAAGTGTAACGTACCCAAATATGTTTCTTAAGGTGATGTTTCACTCATGTGGAACCAATGAAGAAAACAAAGGTCGAAAGGGTGCTGCTTACTTCTGCGTTGTTTGCGACATAAATAAACAACCATCAAGACATAGGGTAGGTAAAGAAGGTTAGCAAAGTAAGTGTGTAGGAACTCACTATGGAAACTCGTGGAGTCTCGACTCACGGGAGTGAGCATGTAGCTCGACCGTTCTAGAGAAGGAGAAGAGATGGCCGCCTGTTGTTCCAGCTCGGAGGAGAGGTCTTTTCTGGTGTGGGGTATGTTGGTAATAGCAAGAGGAAAAGAGTATGGGTTAAGCAGAAGCTCAGAAAGGAGGGAACGTGGAGGGCGGATTTGCTTACCGATTGCTTGAGGGTCTACGGGATCGTTGCGTGCTCCAGTTGTTGGAAGTTCATTGGATATGAGATTGAACGAAGAGATAATATGAGGACTTGATGGACCTCTTTTGTTGGTAGAAGTTGGTTGTAGGGCGCCGGTAGTTTGGCGAGATAGCCGCCGCCGCCATCACCTTTGTGTTTTAGGATTTCTTTAGGGTTTGTATTTTAGGGTTTCTTTAGGCGGAAGTGTGTTTAGAAATTGTAGCCTCTGATACTATGTACAAATTTGTGAACCGAAGACTTGTAAAAGACAAAATAATAATAAAATAAATAGATATAATATAACATAAAAGAAATAAACTCAAATATAAAAATAATTTAACAAGATAAACTAAAAGAAATAAAGTCCAAATATATAGTCAGTGTATGGTCCAATAATCTAACAATAAATAATTTTAAATCATTAGTATATATAATTATATGAAACTTTGATTATTAGTTTTTGAGAGTTGTCTAGAAAACAAGTAAAAGTCGTTATGTGATTTTGCACTAAACGTAGGGAAGTTTGTTCCAAACATCCACACAATGTGTATGAATATTCTGTTTAATCCTGCAAGCAACCAAGTACCTTGAAGAACAGGCTCAATGAAAAAATGTAATATTTAAACTTTAAAGTCGTTACCGGACATTTTAATATACGGAATATTTCGACGCACTTTATTTTTTAGTTCTATGAAAAAGTTTAATACTTTCTTCTTCTTCTTTTTTTTTTTTTCTTTTTTAGATTGAAAGTGTGACCTTTTTTAAAAATTGAACCCCGCAGTAGGAATTACCTTGTTAAATATCGCCATCCTCAGTTGCTTTTATGGTCGTAAGAGGGACAAGTGTTCCTAAAATCCAATAAATTATGTTTTCATTTTATTTTTGAAAATTTTTATAATCACAAGTGCAGTGAATGAATGTGATATGTACATTCATTAATATTAACTATAAACTAGCTTAGTTTTCGTATCATGTATCAATTTGATTTAATCTAAAATATTATACTCATGATTCAATCTATTGCGGTAGTAAGGTTAAAAAAACTAATTATAAATATATAAAAATATTACGTTAGTAGAGTGAAGTGAGTTATATGATTGTCTATCCTTATGTATAGCACTATTAAGTGTTTATAAAAAGAATTATAATAAAAATAGTTTTATTTTTTTTATAAATATCATAAGCGGTAAATATGATATAAATATGACATCAATATATAATTCTCCGTAATTTTCATTTTGAGTAGAATTATATTTGTCTATTATATTATTTAATTTTGTTTTTTTACAATATATTCTTTCTAAATATATAATATTCCAATATTTCAAATTAGGATATAATGAGGTGGCATAACCTCAAGACGACATGCGGAAAAAATGTGAGGTTGCTTAATGTAAAGATGATATGTGGCGATATCCACTTCTATTTTAGAATTACATAGTAGATTATGTACAATTTTTCTTTTTAATATTGTACTAGCTCCTTGCCGGTTTGTGTATTTTTCATTTTCGTCCTCTCGATACGCCAGATGTATATGGAATAATCGAGTTTAGGTTATATATGCACTAACTTGTGTTGAATATGTGCAATATAATGTAAGTGATATGTGCAATCAATATTAAAGATAATGTGCAATGTAGCGTAGGTGATATGTGCATCAACTTGTATTGAATATGTGTACTGTAGTGTAAGTGATGTGTGTAGTCAATATTAAAGATCACATAGAGTGTAGTTTACGTGTTCATATGAACACTAAATTGTACTGAATATGCGCAGTGTATTGTAAGTGATGTGTGCGATCAATATTAAAGATCTTGTGCAGTGTAGTTGATATGTGCACTATTTTGTATTGAATACGTGCAATGTAGTGTAGATGGTATGTGCAATCAATATTAACGATCATGTGCATTGTAGTTAGACTTGAAAAGGGATGAAAATGGGTGCAAAATCACCCGACCCGATCAACCGACCCAAAAATATGGGTGAAAATCCGAAGAATTCCAAGTGGTGGGCGGTAGGGGGGGTAAAACTTATGTGTGGTGGGGTGGAGGTCCGACCACCCACAGTCCGCCCCGTTTCACCCATTTAAGTTATTAAAAAATAAACAAAAAAACCCTAACATCTAATATGTGTGAGAAAGAGGCAAACAACCGCTTTGCCCTTCGTGATCTCGCGGCCGCCTCTCAATCCCTTCCACCTTCACGCTCGCAATTGCCGTCTTTGACCTTTGTTGTTCTTACTATACTACTCACGGAGTCGCCGCTCTTCCTTCAACCTTCATTGCTCAGAGTGCTCGCCTCTCTCCGTTCTTCTTTCAGTGATCGCCCCTTCGTCACTCTTCCTTCGACCTTCAGTGCTCGCTAGTCACCACTACTTCACCCTCACCACATAATCACTTTTTCATCATGTATGCAGCAATCCTATATGTCTCTTCTTCAATCTCCATCCTCATTATTCGCTACTTAATCATCCTCACTACTGATTTTAGAACCTCTTACCAGTCGCCACTACTTCGTCCTCATTGTAGAACCTCTCTCCGCTTTTCCTTCAACCTCCTCAGCTGTCTTCTTATGCAGTGTCGGCCTATTCGTTTCTTTTACAACTCGAGTATGCACCTATGTCTTCCTTCAACCTTCTTGGCTGTCTTCTTCTTTTATAGTCCTGATGCATTTTATGCAATACCTCACGTCACTCTTCCTTCAACCTTCAAGTTGCATCTCTAAATAACATGCAATCATCACTCTCTTTGATATCAGGTCACAAATTCATAAATGTATGGTCTATGCATGCTTTGGTAGTCCAAAAACTAACGAGTATGAAATGAAACTTTGGTATTCCTAAAACTGTAGTTATGTTTATAAATTTATGTTTTGTGCTTCGATTACAACAACCACAAGTTGATTACTTAAATAAATTGTCACAATTATGTGTATAAACGTATGTCTTATGTCAATATGTGCTTTTCCTCGGTCTATTACCTTTTGAAATAGTTTGATGCACTTGTTTTAAATTATCTATTTATTTTACAGAAAAATGACAAGTGGTAGCCAACTCAGTCGGTAAGTTCATCAGCTATGTCGGTGTCAATCATGCCTTTATCAAGTACTCAAGACACTCAACCTTCAATTCCGAAGAAATCAAATACGCCCGATGATGTTAACGATTCTTTTGTTCCTCAATCATTTGCAAGTTCACGCAAGCCTGGTGGTTTGACTTCAATCATGTGAAATCACTTTAAGAAACTGAAAGTTAATGGTGTTGAAAAGGTCGAATGCTTGGATTGTCACCTAAACTTATGTGCATTTGCTAAAAATGGAACGTCTAGTCTTTGGGATCATATAAAAGTAACGTGCTATTTTAAATATGAAAATTAACATACACTTTCAAAATTCTAAAAACGTAAGAATTACTTCATACCCGGCTATTTCACCCGAACATCCGGTGGGTGATGGGTGGGTGAGATGTGGGTAAAGTATTAGGTAGGTGATGGGCGGGGTAGGTGACAACTTGAGTAAGTTGGGTGGTTGGTGGAAGTGGTACATCCACCCATCAACCGACCCGTTTCCATTCCTAGACCTAAACAAATGTGGGCAAGCCCTCCCCATCCGAGAAAATGGGCGGGCATGACAAAGTAGTTAGGCCCGTCGGATGGGTTGCCCGGACGGGCAACTATTTCTGGTTCATTTTAAAAATTTTAAAAATGGGAATAACACCTTGTAAGTTGTAACTTGTAACCTTAGACTAGAGGCAAGTCTCTCTCTCTGGAACCCTAGAACACCGTCGCCAAATCCGCCAAGTCCTGCCGCCACCGAGTCCAACCGCTTGCGAGTCCAACCCGATATTGATGAATGCCGGCTTCGAGATCTATTGTGTGTTGAGTCGCATTTGAGTTAATCGCCGAGTCTTCTTCGAGTTCTTCTTCACCTTCATCCACCATTGTTGGTCTCCCCTTCGTGTTCTCTTTCGATTTTTACTTTACTATAAAACTCCTTTGATTACTACTTCTCCTTTTAGGCTTCTAGATATGAGCATCGTAAAACCAAAAAAGGAAGATACAATTAAAAAGTTTCCGGACCCGCGAACAACCCGGGTCTGGGAATCTGGCGGCCCCGGACATGTAGGGTGGCTTGGATTCCGGACCCGGTCTAAGTCCGGCCTGGATTCCGGATCCGATCTACGTCCGGCTCGGATTAACGGGTAGAATTTCAACTAGGGTTCGGCCCGGGTCTGGAGATGCCCAAGTCTAATTGTAGTGTATGTGATATGTGCATTAATTTGTATTGAATATGTGTAGTGTAGTGTAAGTGATATGTGCAATAGGTTATACTGAATATGTGTAGTGTAATGTAAGTGATATGTGCACTTAATATTAAAGTTCACGTGTAGTGTAGTGAGTGTAGTATAGTGTAGGTGATGTGTGCACTCAATAATATAAATCATATGCAATCTAGTTTGATACATGAGTGAAATATAATGTAGGCGGGGCCGACATTGATGGTGTGTGAAGTGACCCACTCCTCCATACCTCAAATTTGTAATTGGACTATTTGTACCAACACTCAGTTGGTCTAGTGGGATGTGGTGCTAGGCTCCTTAAGTGTTTAGCTTGGAGATTCGAGTTTGAATCATCCTGTCGACATGTATGGAAAAATTGATATTGGGAGGGTATCCCCAGCAATGGGTCACGACTTTCTACCCGATCCGGACGTAGAGCGGCTAAGCCGATCGAACCGAGTGGTCTACGAATTTACCATTTACCAAAAAAAAAAGAAGTAATTGGACTATTAGCCTATCTTATATCTTATATATATATATATATATATATATATATATATATATATATTATAGGAGTAACACTCCTTGCCACATGTCACGCAGAAAAATGTTAACTGCCACGTGTCATTTTAGCATTTAACCACAACCCACCAAAATATTAATTGAGTTTATTTATTAAAAAATTATTTAACAAAATATTAAAAACAAATTTTAATTAAATCAATCTCAATTAAAATATTAATTAAATCCACTTTTAACAACTAAATTTTACGACTTTCATCCCTTCCAATCATCTTTTTTTGTTATCTAGATATGTATAACATATTAGAATCACATCCATAACAAATGAATCAGTATAATGAGGGGGAGAAAAAACAAAATATAAATTATTATACGATTAGGTTTTTTTATTAACATATTATATAATATTATATGTAAAGTGTACAGATATTTATTGCTTATTATCTACTCTATCTAATGACAGAAAAATAGTTTATATATAATCTCTTAAAGAAATATAATAACAAATAATATTTTATCAAAATCCCGTACAAGACATGGGTAATACACTAGTGTAATTTAAAGCCCAACAAATAGCGGTTATAATTTAAAATTCGCTTGAGTTCAATGGTCTAAATTCTAATGGTAAAGCACAATGTAATTACATTTATTATTTCTAATCAACCTAAATTCAATTATTAATTGTATTTTTGTACATTTTTATTTTACTATTGAAGGCTCTTAAATCACTATTGTACATTTTTATTTTAATATTGAGGCCTCTTAAAATTAACTAGTAATTTTAATGTTAATATAAAGTTAATTACGTTTAAAATTTTATCTAATATTAACGTTTAGTCTATTTATTTATAAACATGATTTTCGGTAATATAAAATTTTCAAATTTCTAAATTTTATCAAAATTTTATAGATTAAATTAAAAAAATCATAAATTATAAGTTTTAATCAAGGTCTTTAAATTTCATTGTCCGGCCTACATTCAATGTAGGTGATATGAAATTAAAATTTCCACATGTATTGATACGAAGTCATGCGTTGATGATTCATTTATTTTTAATTTAATTTTTCTCTTACGAAAAGTTCAAAATTTTGTACAATTCGTTCAAATTTTTTTTTTAGTTTAAGTTATTTGTATAATTGGTTCATAATTTTTATAATTTTTTTTCAAAATTTCAAAACAATGCATGAATTAATATTATAATAATATAAATTGTTTGAACTAATTAAACACTCTATTATGAATTAATAGTATAAAATTTTTGAACCAAAAAATATTATAATAAAAGTGTACTAATAAAATATGTGTTTCATAGACATTACTAGAGTAAGAATGAACTAATAATACATAAGTTTTGAATTGTAGCTATATAAAATTGAATGTTTATAATATTACTTTTAAATTTAAGTGTTGTTAGTTCGAACATTATATTTTGTTAGTTCAAACATTGTGTTTTAATAGTTCAAAAACATGTAAAGTAAAAAAGTGTATAAAACATAAATAATAAATAAAAAAGGAAAACACATGAACTAACAATTATATATAGATAAAACTAATAGTATATAAACTTTGAACAGAATAAAATAAAATTTTGAATTAATAAAGTAACTGTTACAAAGTTTTTTCATAACAAGAATTTTGAACTAAAAACGTGTCCGCAGGAAAAATATCACCGTGCTTCCTAAAATTATAAAATTGATGTTGTACCTTTTCTAATTTACAAAATTGTTATCACACTTCTTACAATATTGTGTAATTGGTGATCTAGATCATTAGACCAAGTTAATCAACGGCACATAAAACTACATGATTCCTTAATATAACAATATATGATACATTTTTCATAAAATTCTTTAAAAAATTTGAAAATGAAAAGCGGTTAGATTAGACTACGTCCTAGAGGTAGTCCAACCTAAAACATCATTGCGGATGAGAAATGAAGTTCGGGATCTTCAAGAAAATTGGTGTCGGGTGCCGAGATACCCACATGAGTCAATCGGTCGGCAATACAATTGATTTTTCTGAAAGTATGCCTAATACAAACTTCGTCAAAGAAACGAAGATCCAGTCTAAAGTCGGATATGATCATCTTGACCTCCCACGGACAACACCACAAACCTTGGAGTGCCTTGATAACACACAAATTATCACCTTCAATTTCTATCTTTTTAATATGTAGTGTGATACTCTCCTGTAAACCATTTTTGAGGGCAAAGGCTTCAACTTTTATAACCGAATTGAAAAAAATTGTTTGTGTCGAGGACAACTTCACCATTGTGATTCCGGATTACATATTCAATAGATGTGATTCCCGATTCGAGTTTAGAACTGTAATAACCGGAATTTTATTTTATTTTATTGATTCCGAAACCCGGACAAGATCATCAAAAGAAACGAACAGAATAAATCCGATTTGGATTAACATAATAAAATTGATTCAAGAGTGTGAGAACCATCCCAAGTGTGACTTCCCTCTCTTCTCCCTGGCCCACTTATCTCTCCCTTTACTTTTGGCCGTTCGCGCACTACTTTCCCGGCCCAAACAAACCAAGACGGATCATCAGTTCTTCGTATTCGACGTTCCAAACCTTCTTTTCTTTGCACAGGAGAAGGCAAGCTAACGTCTCGCAATCGACCGTTACAAATGGAGCCAACCGATATTGAAGAGCATTCAATCTGACATTACTCCCTCACTTAAGGCCATGTAACTAGAGAGGAATGAGAATATCATTTTTAGCACCATTCATTGCCCGCGGGACCTGCACACTCTCTCTTTCCTCGATCATCATACCCCTCCGACAGTGTTGTGGCCTTTACACACAAAGTTCTCTCTCCCCTTATTTCCCTGCTATACTATGAGCCTACATCCTCTCATTCTCTCGACTAAGCCAACACAAGTTCCCTGCCGGTAGAACCAAACACAGAGGTTATCGTCTCTCTCTCTCAACGAACTTGCGGAGACCGACCGAACGTCGCCGGTGACGCGACCTTTTCCGACAACGAGAATGGTAGGGTAAGCTTCTCTCCCATCCTTTTTATGGGATCGGACTTCATGTTCCGACATGAAGGGTATTTAAAACTTGTGTTGTTATGTAAATTGTCACCAGGGTTCGAACCGGGGACTTCTCGCCCTCTCTTGCCAGAAGACGCCTTGGTTGTCGTCCAAGAGAATCGAACACTCGACCTTGGGGTTTAAAAACCGCTTTACGGAATTTTGTCTACAATAGGACTCGAACTCTCCCTTCCATGCTCCAATCTTTTTCCTTCCTGGGGTTGACGGTGAGTTTCGAACCTGTGACGTGTAACCAATAATCCTTGCCATTGAGACTTCGACCTAGTCCTCGTGTTTATTATATTCCGGATTTTTAATAATTATTTCGTATGTTTAAATGTGGTATAAATAGTGGATATTTTAGAGAACTAAATCGAATTGGAACTTAAGGAAGTTGGATTGAAATTTTAGTGATATGTGAAATGATGAGATCTTGCAGAAATTGAATGATAAGTGGATTGACTAGATCATATGGAAATGTGGAATTTAGGAAACAATAAGAATTAGTTTGGAATACGTACGGAATGATGAGACGATACGGAAATTTAGAATGAATGTCTAGGTCTGCAGAACGTAGGAGATTGTGATCATTAAGAGTAACGATGCAATATATCTTACTCTAGAAGTAACGCAATAGTAAAACGAGAATATTGAGATGTCGTTACATCTTAACCGGGTTTTGGAAACTATCAATTGACGGATCGAGAGTAAATTATTAAGACCGGAACGGATAAGGTGAGTTTATCGGACTCACTTAGCTTTTAAAAATAATATTAAGTGTGTGTTGAGGCAGTGTATGTATTGAGTGTTAGACTGTTAGATAATTGAAACTTGATTAGACCATTGCACCTTTAATATTGGAGAGGCCCAAGTGTATAATATCGGGTTGTGGCATCATTGTCCAGCGCCGAATGCGACTACAAGGCTCCCCGCGACCAGTCCAACAGAGTATACGGGGGAAATGCATTGAAACCAATCCTGTTGGTTTACGGGGATGGGGGCGGGGGTTGGAGGATCTTCATGCCACTCTGAGAAGTTGAACAAATTTGAATGGAATCACCAAATAAAAAGATAATAATTGGGACATTGATTGTGCATGATGTCGTGTTTCTTGGTTTCCTTATATGTGTTTGTGCTTTAGTTCCTTTTATTATTAGAATTGTTAGCTAACTGTTTATACCGTGTTGATAGACCTTGTAGGTCAGGTTTCTGCCGAGTAATCGGAAGTGGAGTGGTGAGCCGAATTTAAGTAATTGGGATTAGTATTTGGGCGTATTTTCTTTTAGTAGTAAGATTAGATGGACTGCATATTTTCCTTTTCGTTACGCATGATTGACGAATACTTTTCTTTGTCATTATTATTATTGAACATGTTTACTTTCAAAAGATATTTGGATTTAATATATGTGCCTTGTTGTAAGGTCCATGTATCATTGATGTGAAACTAAGGTCGGGACCCACTGTGAGGTCCTAGCCACAGACATCCCAAGTTCTTAAAATTCGGGGTGTTACAACTTACAACATGGTATCAAATCTCTAGGTTAACAAAATGTCACTTGTAATCTTCAAAAAAAGTTGAATAAAAATACAACCCGAAAAGGGATCTAGTTTTCAAAATGAATTTCAAATTTTAACTTCATGCATAGCTGGGATGGGTAGTCAATACGAAAACCACCACTCCTCTCCGCAAACCTTATGTAAGAGCCTTAGTCTTTCGGACCGAGATTTGACTTTATCCGAGTTTGGCTTTGGCCTAGCCTCCCCCGCGGGCTTGAGTAACGCCCCTGCGGTTTCCGGCGGCTACAGCCGGCTTTGTTGACCCTTGACTTGTTCTTTACTCTTTTCCCTTCTTATTCTTTCCTTGGCTCGTGATCAAGGGTTCCTATCCCATTTCTTCAGCTTCCTACGCCTTTCTAGCCTCTCCCTTCTCTTCTTTGATCTTGTGTTTGGTTTCATCTTGGTTTGGAAGAGGCTTTGTGTTGTGGCCTTGCTGAGGTTGATGATGTGCTTAGTTGCTGAGCTTGTGATGCCAACTGAAATAGTGGTTGTGATCTTGTCTTGCCTAGACCAGCAGTAGTTGTGAGTTCCTTGCTTCTTCATCCTTCATTTCCTTCTTTCTTTCTTGTTCTTTCTCCTTAACTTAGGATTAGATGCATGTATAGATGTATGTTGATGTTAGTTTGTGTTGGTATATGGTTGTATGTGGTTCTGGAATGGAAGAGACGTGAATTGATCACGTGAAGAGTGAAAGAAAAACTGCGGGATCATTTTCTGCACTGTCGTCGCCCCCGCGGTCCAGCAAAGCGGCCCTGCGGGTACCTTGTCGCCGCACCCGCGGCCAGAAGCCACCGCCCCCGCGGCCATTGTCCCAGCGCCGTGCCTGCGTTGTCTGCAGCCGCTGTCACCGCGCCTGCGGATTGCTTGCTTCGCCCCTGCGTCTCTTTGTCACGCAGGTGCGTCTTGTCCCGGATCTACCTAGAGTTAGGTAGATCCTTTCCTTTCCTTTCCTAGTATGAGCGGGTTAGTAGCATGCTAGGTACGTGTATGAGGATAGAATGATGAGGATGTGATATATCTGTATGCCGGTTATGGCTTTGAGGTTTATGAGTTAGGATATGATCTTTATGGATCCCTTGAGTCTAGGTGTGACCCCGGTGATGGATATGAGTTTGATATATGTTGTGATGCCTTGTTTAGGCAGTGTTGATCTCTAGAGTTGGAGCTGTTTGGATTTGAGACTTCAAGGTTGAGGTAAGTCCATAGGACTTACTTAGCTGCTATCCTTATATTGGATATATGCATGAGTGATGTATGTGTTATATGTTTGATAGCATGTGATGTGGTTATTACCTACCTATGGTTTAGTACGCGCCCACTGTAGGGCCGTGACAACCTAGCCCCGTCATCCCACTAGGAGACTAGGAGGTTCTCTGCGGAACGTCCAGATCTGGTACACGGAACGGGCGCTGTCTCCACTCCCTTAGGGTACACGGAGGAGTAGTCCCGGTTGACCACTCCAGCTGGAAGTAGCACCAAGAGGCGAGGGTTATATTCCTCGTGTCACATATATTCATATTCAGATATATATATTTATTCGATTGAGTGTTTGGACTTATTAAAGATAATGAACCGGGTAAATGTATGAAAGCATGATGATGTGTTACGATTCCTGATGTGTGTTTGTGCTCTTGCATCTCTATATATATGTGTATGGTTAGCTAACGGTTTTATACCGTGTTGTAGATCCTTTGCAGGTTAGGAGAGCTGTAGAGTGATCCAGATGGGTGATCCGCTGAGGGCTCCGTACACTGGGATCATTATCGTGGGATATGGGATATTTGATGTACGGATATATGTTTCTTTTGTACTCAGCGGTACTTATGTACTACATTTTTAGATTTATATATATTAGTTTTACGTTTTGTATTTAATTTATCGGTGCCTTGTTGTAAGATTCAGTGAACTTGTTGTCAGGCTAGGGTCAGGATCCATTGTGAGATCCTGGCCCAGTAGCACATCGAGTCCTACGGATTTGGGGTGTTACAAAGTTGGTATCAGAGCCCAGGTTGACAACAATGACACTAGTAATTTGCAATAAAGTTCAAATAGAT
The DNA here is from genome assembly GCA_002319775.1 of Fagopyrum tataricum. Classification (NCBI taxonomy): domain Eukaryota; kingdom Viridiplantae; phylum Streptophyta; class Magnoliopsida; order Caryophyllales; family Polygonaceae; genus Fagopyrum; species Fagopyrum tataricum. The sequence goes on from CM008282.1 coordinate 42,730,035, forward strand.
AAATAAACAGAACCCGAAAAAGGGGTCTGACTTTTCAAAAGGTTTTGATTTTAAAATGAGTACAAAATGTTTTGGGATATCGTGTACGTGAGCCATCGCCCCTCTGAAGATCTCGACAGTATATATATAGATTTTATGTTGTGATTGATTTGATATATACATACGACATATATATAGCCTTTTGAGTTAGGTTTACGTCCTCTGCAGATGGTTTAGACTAGAGCCTTACTGCAGCTGGACGAGGTAGAGGTAGACCCCCTCTAAGTAGAGGTAGACCCCCTCTAGGTAGAGGACGGGGTAGGACTTCAGTTGTTGAGCCACGTGCATCGGAAGAGGTTCACGAGGACGTTACTGAGAGTGTCGTTCCTGAGACTTGGAACGTCGTAGCTGGGAGACAGGATCCACAGCGAGTCCAGTCAGATGACTCGGATTATGTCTCAATGGGAGGACCTGAGTTCTGTGAGTATATTCGGCGAGTGGAGGAGGCTGCCAGAGCAAGTAGACCTATCCCGGATCTTCCAGTACATGAGGGATCATCTGAGAGATCCCATGGGGTTACACAGGTGCCAGCTGCACCGGCACCTGTAGCTGAGACTGCTCGAGTTACAGAAGAGCATAGAGGGCCTAGACCAGACACTTGGTTGAAGGCTTTTCACCAGATGGGTGTACCCCCTTTCTCTGGGAAGGTGGGGCTCGAGGTTGAGCTGTGGATTGGACATGTGGACTCAGCTCTGGAGTCCATTAGATGTCCAACAAACAGGCAGATAGAGTTGGTACAAACTCTGTTCAAAGACTTAGCACATCACTGGTGGAGGTCTGTACGAGCACAGGTTGACAATTATGATCAGATACGGCCATGATCAGAGAGCGTTTCTGCCCTGCCTCACTGAGGAGGGAGAAACTGCGAGATTTTGTTGAGGCTGCATTCGAGGATGTACTAGTCTCAGAGGCTATCAGGAGATTCCAGGAGGAGCTGGCATTGCTGGGACCAGCTGCACCTTCTGTGGGTCAGCATGTGTATCTGTTTTTCCGACGACTGAGGGATACTACCCGGACCTATATGGCGGGTTTCCACTGTAGTCAAAGGAGAGCTTCTCAGACCGGAGGGTCTGAGAAGAGACAACGTACTAGGCAGACCAGTGGTGCTGGTTGGGCTGCTAGTACAGGGCAAGGTCAGAGTCGTCCCTCTTCTGCATTAGTTGCAGATAAGGGAGTACAGTGTTATAACTGTGGTAGGTATGGACATATGCGGCCAGAGTGCACGAGGCAGACAATGATGTGCTACACTTGTGGCCGGCCAGGTCATAGGGCTGTTTTCTGCCGACAGGGCGGAACTTCATTTCAGCAGGGTTCTTCTCCTGCCAGTGTAGAGGGAGGTGGGCAGAGGCCACCTCAACAGCAACAGACACAGGGACAACAGAGGGTCCCAGATCGCCCTACGACTCAAGGATCTGCTCCCGGGCCGAGTAGAGGCAGAGGTCGTGGTGAGAGCACCACTGACACCCGAGGCCGACAGGGTCGAGTTTTTGAGCTGAGGAGTGTAGAGGAGCCAGCTGCACCGACTGCTACAGGTACCATTCTGATCCATGGTTTACCTGTTAGAGTTTGTTCGATACTGGAGCTATGTATTCTTTTATATCTAATGCATGTGTAGAGTGTCTGGGTTTAGATATGATTGAGGGGATACCCTTTAGTATAGGGATACCCTTTAGTAGGGTCAGAGGTACCCATGAGATTCGTGACTGTCCCATTTCTGTAGGGACCCGTGTTTTACTAGTTGACTTCTTTGTCATGCCATTAGAGCATGAAGAAGTCATACTAGGTATGGATTGGATGGATAGACATTCTGCAGTCTTAGATGTAAGTAGGAGGACTGTTACCCTCTCTACCGAGTTAGGACAGATAGAGGTTTTCCGAGGTTGGGACCTTGGAAAATCTGGCATGGTTATCAGTGCGATACGAGCAGCTAGACTGGTTGCACAGGGTTGTGAGGCCTTCTGGTGTTATGCCATGAAGGAGGGGGAGAGTCCAACATTAGAGGATATCCCAATGGTCTGTGAGTTTGCAGATGTGTTTGCTGAGCCGTCCAGTTTGTCGCCTCGGAGGAGTGTGGACTTTGGTATCGAGTTAGAGCCTGGTACGAGACCGATCTCGAAGGCCCCATATCGGATGGCGCCTGTTAAGATGTTGGAGCTGAAGAAGCAATTCGAGAAGTTGGCTGAGAAGGGTTTTATTCGCCCTAGTGTATCTCCATGGGGAGCACATGTCCTCTTCGTACAGAAGAAGGACGGATCGTTGAGGACTGTATTGCAGGTTTTACGGGATAGAGAACTTTATGCTAAGTTCTCTAAGTACGAGTTTTGGATGCCAGAGGTAGCATTCCTGGGTCATGTGGTATCAGCTGAAGGAATTAAGGTGGATCCGGCCAAGATTGAGGCAGTAGAAGCATGGATTACACCGACGAACGTCAAGGAAGTACGTAGCTTCCTTGGCCTAGCCGGTTATTACAGACGCTTCGTGGAGGGATTTTTTGTGATTGCCCGTCCATTGACAAGTTTGCTGAGGAAGACTACCAGATTTGTGTGGTTTGATTTGTGTATCCAGAGTTTTGAGGAGCTGAAGAGACGTTTGACTTCTGCTCCTGTTTTGGAACAACCAGAGGGTACAGAGGGATTTGATCTGGTTAGAGTTGGACATCCAGTTTCCGGATGAGGATGCCCGGCTGAGTACTTTAGAGGTTCTACCTGATCTGTTGGGTGAGATCCAACAGAAGCAGGAGACCTGTCCGACCTTGATGAGGATACGAGATAGGATGTCTCGGGATGAGGCACCATAGTTCCTGCTAGGAGCATATGGAGTTTTGAGACTCCGCGGTCGCGTCTGTGTACCTGCTGATGCAGAGCTGAGACAGAGGATTTTACAGGAGGCTCACTGTACACCTTACTTTGTACACCCAGGTACGAGTAAGATGTATCAGGATTTGAGACATTCGTATTGGTGGGAGGGCTGAAGCCCGATGTGGCTATATTGTGGCACAATGTGCGACCTGCCAGCAGGCCAAGTTAGAGCATTGCAGATCTGAAGGTGAGCTCCATCCACTTCCTGTTTCACAGAGAAAGTGGGAGGACGTCACCATGGACTTTGTGACTGGGCTGAGACTGAGCCGGAGTTTTGATGCTATTTGGGTCATTGTGGACAGATTGACGAAGACAACACGTTTCATTCCTATTCGGGAGACGTGGCCGGTGAGCAGATTAGCTGAGGAGTACACTAGGCAGATAGTAAGACTCCATAGTGTACCGAGGACGATCGTCTCAGACAGAGATGGACGATTTACCTCGAGGTTTTGGCAGCGGATTCAGACTTCCCTGGGGACGAGTTTGCACCTCACGACTGCATTTCATCCTCAGACTGATGGTCAGTCAGAGAGGACCATTCAAACCCTGGAGGATATGCTGCGAGCTTGTGTGTTGGATTGGGGACAAGTGTGGACGGAGCATCTCCCACTTGTTGAGTCCTCATACAACAACAGCTGGCATGCATCTATTGGGATGGCCCCATATGAGGCACTGTATGGACAGAGATACCGTACTCCGTTATGCTGGGATGAGCAGAGCAGTATTAGTGGTTTGACACCTGATCAGATTCAGGATGATGCGGCTCGAGTAGCACTAATTCGAGAGCGGATGCTGACTGCCCAGAGCCGTCAGAAGTCGTATGCTGATAAGAGGCGTAGACCTCTAGAGTTCAGAGTTGGAGCCCATGTGTGGCTGAGAGTGTCCCCGACACGAGGTGTTAGGCGTTTTGGCATTAAGGGGAAGCTGAGTCCCCGATATGTCGGACCATTTGAGATTCTGGATCGGGTTGGGAGCGCAGCCTAGTTTTGCCTCCGAGACTAGAGGGTGTTCACCCTGTATTTCACGTGTCTCAGCTGAAGGAGTACATACCAGATCCGAGACACATTGTGAGTTATGATGATTTGGTGGTTGAGCCGGACCACACTTTTGTTGAGCACCCGATTGCGGTCCTAGAACGAGGTATGAGACGCCTACGTTCGAAGGACATTCCTATGTTGAGGATACAGTGGTCGAGACATGGACCTGATGAGGCTACATGGGAGACTGAGGATAGTATCCAAAGGAACTATCCAGAGTTTTATGCCGAGATAGATGTACCAGTAGGATCGACGAGTAGATCTTAGTACTATCTTGGTGAGTGTTATGCTTATGTGCTTATATGCCATGATGTGTTTATTTTCGTACTAGCTATGATGTGATATGTGATCTTAGTAGATCTTGTTGTGCTAGTACGACTGATATTTATAGTTGGAGATGGCTCTTTCCTCCATGCTATTGTGATACGTGTAGGATTCAGCTGGAGATGGTTATTCCTCCATGCTATTTGATGGACATAGTGTTGCTAGAGATGTTTTTCCTCCATGCCTTTTTGTTATGAGTATGATATAGCTAGAGATGTGATTCCTCGAGGCCTTGTGATGTGTTTATGGTTTGGATAGAGATGGTGTTCTATGCCCTGGATAGTGTTTTGTTGCTGGAGTTGACGGTTTCCTCCATGCTTATGTTTGAGGTTATAGAGAGAGTTGTACCTCGGCTTGTGAGTCCGAGTGGTTTGAGGATTTTACAAGTTTCGGGACGAAACTTGTTTTTAGGGGGGAGAGATGTAAGAGCCTTAGTCTTTCGGACCGAGATTTGAATTTAGCCGAGTTTGGCTTTGGTCGAGATTTGGCCTAGCCGCCCTCGCGGGCTTGAGTGCCGCCCCTGCGGCTCAGGGAACCGCCCCTGCGGTTTCCGGCGGCTGCAGCCGGCTTTGTTGACCCTTGACTTGTGCTTTACTCTTTTCCCTTCTTATTCTTTCCTTGGCTCGTGATCAAGGGTTCCTATCCCATTTCTCCAGCTTCCTACGCCCTTCTTGCTTCTCCCTTCTCTTATTTGATCTTGTGTTTGGTTTCCTCTTGGTTTGGAAGAGGCTTTGTGGTGGCATTGCTGAGGTTGATGATGTGCTTAGTTGTTGAGCTTGTGATGCCAATTGAGATAGTGGTTGTGATCTTGACTTGCAAAGACCAACAATAGTGGTAAGTTCCTTGCTTCTTCATCCTTCCTTTCCTTCTTTCTTTCTTGTTCTTTCTCCTTAGCTTAGGATTAGATGCATATATAGATGTATGTTGATGGTAGTTTGTGTTGGTATATGGTTGTATGTGGTTCTGGAATGGAAGAGACGTGAATTGATCACGTGAAGAGTGAAAGAAGAACCGCGGGATCATCTTCTGCATTGTCGCCGCCCCCGCGGTCCAGCAAAGCGCCCCTGCGGGTACCTTGTCGCCGCACCTGCGACCAGAAGCCACCGCCCCGCGGCCATTGTCCCAGCGCCGTGCCTGCGTTGTCTGCGGCCGCTGTCACCGCGCCTGCGGATTGCTTGCTCCGCCCCTGCGTCTCTTTGTCACGCAGGTGCATCTTGTCCCGGATCTACCTAGAGTTAGGTAGATCCTTTCCTTTCCTTTCCTAGTATGAGCGGGTTAGTAGCATGATAGGTACGTGTATGAGGATAGAATGATGAGGATGTGATATATCTGTATGCCGGTTATGGCTTTGAGGTTTATGAGTTAGGATATGATCCTTATGGATCCCTTGGGTCTAGGTGTGACCCCTGTGATGGATATGAGTTTGATATATGTTGTGATGCCTTGTTTAGGCAGTGTTGATCTCTAGAGTTGGAGCTGTTTGGATTTGAGACTTCGAGGTTGAGGTAAGTCCATAGGACTTACTTAGCTGCTATCCTTATATTGGATGTATGCATGAGTGGTGTATGTGTTATATGCTTGATAGCATGTGATGTGGTTATTACCTACCTATGGTTTAGTACGCGCCCACTGTAGGGCCGTGACAACCTAGCCCCGTCATCCCACTAGGAGACTAGGAGGTTCTCTGCGGAACGTCTAGATCTGGTACACGGAATGGGCGCTGTCTCCACTCCCTTAGGGTACACGGAGGAGTAGTCCCGGTTGACCACTCCAGCTGGCAGTAACACCGAGAGGCGAGAGTTATATTCCTCGTGTCACATATATTCATATTCAGATATATATTTATACGATTGAGTGTTTGGACTTATTAAAGATAATGAACCGGGTAAATGTATGAAAGCATGATGATGTGTTACGATTCCTGATGTGTGTTTGTGCTCTTGCATCTCTATATATATGTGTATGGTTAGCTAACGGTTTTATACCGTGTTGTAGATCCTTTGCAGGTTAGGAGAGCTACAGAGTGATCCAGAGGGGTGATCCGCTGAAGGCTCCGTACACTGGGATTATTATCGTGGGATATGGGATATTTGATGTACGGATATATGTTTCTTTTGTACTCAGCGGTACTTATGTACTACCTTTTTAGATTTATATATCAGTTTTACGTTTTGTATTTAATCTATCGGTGCCTTGTTGTAAGATTCAGTGAACTTGTTGTCAGGCTAGGGTCAGGATCCATTGTGAGATCCTAGCCCAGTAGCACCTCGAGTCTTACGGATTTGGGGTGTTACACCTTAGCAGAATAGTAAGTTAGTTATGCCTTTATCTAGAAATAGTATTGTATTAATACTAGTCGTCCGTCTTGTACAAATGACGCGTGATAGCATAGTACCCGCTACGGGTAGAGGAATAAGTCGTCCACCTCTTTACCCCGCTGGACGAGGTAGAGGTGGAAGGACACTAGTAGCTGGGGTACCAAAACATAGAGGTAGACCCTTATTTTCCAAAGGCGGAGGGCGAGTTGCCCCACCTGCACCGCCAATTGAGGAGCCAATGGCCGATGCTGAGGCCGAAACTGAGGCTGATGTTGAGGCCGTTGTTGTGGAGGAAGTTACTGAGAGTGAGGCACCCAAGGCTGAGAGGGATGCCCTAGTGTTATTTGGATCTCATAAAGCATGGCCAGCAGATTATGTCCACGTCTCAATTAGCGCCACAAAGTTCAGGCATATGTCAAAGAGGCGGTCGAGGTGGCCAGAAGAGGCAGACGGGCTTGAGACCTACCGACGCCAGTGAGATAAGTTGAGGTGTCACAGGGAGTGACCCCAGTACAGGCTAGACCCGAGAGAGTTGCAGAGGGTGCTTGAGTCAAAGAGTGGCTCCAAACACCGAGGTCAGATGAGTGATTGAAGACTTTCAACCAGCAACGAGTACCTATCTTCGACGGGAAGTTAAGTTTAGAGGTGGAGCACTAGTTGGGAAACGTAGAGATTTCCCTAGAGTCGATAAGATGCCCCGAGGATAGATAGGTGGAGCTGGTACATACGTTGCTCAGGGAACAAGCGCAATATTGGTGGAGGACGGTCCGTAGTGGTGTGACTAGCTTCGACCGGATGAGAGACCTGATCAGAGCTCACTTCTACCCTTCAGTTTTGAAAAGGGATAGACTGTATGACTTCCTTGAGACTCGGCATGAGGACATCCCGATAGTGGAGGTGATCCGGGTAGTGGACAGAGACCACCAACTACCCGCACCCCCGGATATCAGCAACAATAGTGGGCATGGAGGTATCAACCTCAGTACAGAGCCCTGGGGCACCCTCCCCCACAAAGTTCAGTACAGGGTCAAGGCCGTGGAAGAGTCGTGGTGTGAGTACAACAGACACTAGAGGGACGCATGCCAAAGTGTTTGAGCTGAGGAGCGCCGATCAACCAAGTGCTCCCACGACCACAAGTATTATTTGGATTAAGGATGAACCCGTCCGAGTTCTATTTGACACGGGTGCTACTCATTCTTTCATCTCGGATGCATGTGTAGATAGGTTTTCCTTATGTACAATAGTTGGGGTACCTTTTGTAATAGGGTTACCACATGGAGGTCAGGTTAGTGGTTCTCGAGGAATTCATAATTTCTCGATACGCTTGGGAAATCGGGAATGGCTAGTAGATTTACTAGTAATGCGTCTAGTGCGTGAGGATGTCATCTTAGAGATGGACTGGAGGGTTAAGTATGGAGTTGTGTTGGACATAGGCAGGAGAACAGTGATGATCACTTCTTAAGAGGGATATCTCCAGAGGTTGGGATCTCAGGAAAGTCAGGGCAATCATCAGTGTAGTTAGAGCAGCCAAATTGATTGGAGAGGGTTGCGAGGCCTTCTAGTGTTACACCATGAAAGAGCATAAGGGTCCGAGATTGGAGGACATCCCGGTGGTAGGCAAGTTCATGGTGGTGTTCCGGAATGACTTACCCGGTCTACCTCCGCAGAGGAGCGTTGATTTCACCAAAGAATTGGAGCCTGACACGAGACCGATCTCGAAGGCTCCCTAACGCATGACACCCATTGAGATGGGGCAGAGCTGAAGAAGTAGTTGGAGGAGCTGATAGAGAAATGATTCATCAGACCGAGTGTTTCTCCATGGGGTTCCCCGATCTTGTTCTTGAGGAAGAATGATGGATCTTTGAGGCTCTACATAGATTATCGAGAGTTGCACTGGGTGACTATCAAGAATAAGTACCCGTTTGATGCGTCCTTGGAGGTAAACAAGGATAACATTCGGATCTAGTTTCAGCCAAGCTCCAACTACTCCTTGATTCTCTGTGCGGCGTTGTTTTCGATTTAGATCCAAAGGGGCGGAAGCGATGAAGAAACAAGGGCTGATTCGATCTAGAGAGATCGAATAAACCGTTTGATGGAGATCGAAAGTTGACTCTAAAGAAGAATCCTCGAATATGGTGTTCTTGGATCAAAGATGAGATCCAAGGAAGAAATTTGAGAAATATACGGGAAGGTTTGATGCCCAAGCTAAATCAGAGGAAAATTCTTCTCAAAACCTAGTAAAATTGAACATCGAAAATAGGTGAGGCAAGAGGTCCCTTATATAGAGAGTCTTGCCCGCCTATGGGCCAATGGGCCAAACAAACATAAATACGAAAAGCCCAACAAGGAAAAATCCTAAAAGATAAGGTCAAAGAGAATATTATATAAAGAATATCCCTTTTATTACATAAAAGGAAAACATGCAAAAAAAACTAGTCCGAAAGTAAAAGCGTGGGCGGGACCGGTAGCCTATGCCATGGTGGTGTAGAGACACGGCATACCGGCGACTGGTCCAAGTGACGAAGTGGTGCGGACGATGATAGATCCAGTGGCTCTGGCAATGGATTTGGCTCGGGATCGGGTGAGCGGTCCATCTGAGCGAACCCTCAAAGCCTCGTCCTCTTCGTCTACGGTCAACGTAAGAGGAGCATCCAAGGGCGCATCAGTCCCCCCATCTTGGCTGTGAAACGTCCCCGTTTCACCATCGTCAAAGAGGGGCTCAACATAAGGGGCAAGGTCCTTGACGTTGAACGTCGGGTGTACTCCGTAGGAATCCGGAAGCTCTAACTTGTATGCATTCGGGCCATGGCGGGCTAAGATGCGGAATGGGCCATCACCACGGTCCGAAAGCTTGCTCATGCGGCGAGTTGGAAAACGCTCCTTCCTTAGGTGGAGCCAAACAAGATCGCCGGGCTCAAAAGAGACGTTGCGGCGGCCCTTGTTGCGTTGTCCGGCAAGTTGGGCGGCACGACGTTCAAGTTGTGTCCTAGTCCGCTCATGAAGCTCAATGATTTGGGCGGCTCGGTTTGCGGCAATGATGTGTTCGCCGTCCTTGAGCGGGCGGGGAGTGAAGTCCAACGGTGTGTGTGGATTAAGGCCGTAGACAACTTCAAATGGGGACAATTTAGTTGCCGTGTGCCTAGACCTGTTATACGAAAACTCCACAATAGAAAGTAAGTCCTCCCACCTACGTGGGTTGGTCCTAGTGGTGGATCTAAGTAGAGCACCAAGAGTCCGATTGGTCACCTCCGTTTGACCATCGGTTTGGGGGTGATAACTACTTGAAAACAACAAGTTGGTTCCAAGTTTTCCCCATAGCGTTCTCCAAAAGTGACTCACAAATTTCACGTCCCGATCACTAACGATAGAACGGGGTATCCCATGTAAGCGCACCACATTGTCAAAGAACAAGGTGGCAACTTCACTAGCATTTTGGGTGCTCTTACATGCAATGAAATGAGCCATTTTGGAGAAGCGATCGACTACCACAAAAATGGAGTCTTTGCCTCGTTTTGACATAGGTAACCCGACCACAATGTCCATGGATAGATCCTCCCAAGATCCCATTGGTATAGGCAAAGGAGAATACATTCCATCCGGACCTTGGCATGACTTTGCATGATGACATGTGATGCAACCCTTGCAAAACCGTGTCACATGCATACGCATCCGGGGCCAAAAGAAATGCTCTTGGAGAGCAGAAAGGGTCTTGGTAGCACCGAAGTGACCACGGCCCTCATGAGCTTCCTTGATCAACAAATGGCGTATAGATGAGCGCGGAATACAAAGTTTTCCCGCTCGGAAAAGATAGCCATCGTTAATAAAGAAAGACTCGTGCTCTCGGAGGTGAGGCATTGTGCCCATATGTCCTTGAAGTCAAGATCCGTGGCATATAACTCTTTGATAAGAGCAAATCCATGTATCTTGGCGTCCATATACACAAGAAGGGCATACCGGCGAGAAAGGGCATCGGCTACCACATTCTCCTTGCCTTTCTTATGCCAAATGACATAAGGAAAGGTCTCTAAAAACTCTACCCAACTAGCATGGCGCCGACTTAGATTTGTTTGACTCTTGAGATACGAAAGAGCCGCATGATCCGAATGAATCACGAACTCCTTCGGCCACAAGTAATGTTGCCATGTCTTAAGACAACGAACAAGAGAGTATATTTCTTTGTCATATGTAGGGTAGTTGAGCGAAGGAACGGAGAGTTTTTCACTAAAGTAGGCAATTGGACGAGTCTCTTGTAAGAGAACTCCTCCAATGCCCACATTCGATGCATCACACTCCACCTCGTAAGTTTTCGAAAAGTTTGGGAGTTGGAGTAATGGTGCATTACAAAGGCGGTCTTTGAGCGCATCAAACGCTCGAGCATGGATATCACGCCACTCAAACGTGACACCCTTGGTAGTAAGCTCATGAAGCGGGGCCGCTACCGTGCTAAAGTCCTTGACAAAGCGCCGGTAGAAACCCGCTAAGCCAAGAAAGGCTAGGACCATGGTGACCGTAGTAGGAGTAGGCCACTCCCGAATAGCACGAACTTTAGATTCGTCTACTCGTAGTCCGTCCTTAGACACGACATAGCCAAGAAAGATAGTGGTGTCCGAGCAAAATACGCATTTTTCAAAGTTGACATACAATTGCTCTTGTCTAAGGCACTCGAGCACTTGGCGAAGGTGCCCGATGTGATCCTCCAAAGACGTACTAAACACCAAAATATCATCGAAATAAACAACGGCAAATATACCCAAGAATCGGCGCAAGACATGGTTCATGAGGCGCATGAAGGTGGATGGGGCGTTGGAGAGGCCAAATGGCATGACAAGCCATTCATAGAGTCCATACTTCGTCTTGAACGCCGTCTTCCACTCGTCACCTTCGGCCATCCGGATTTGGTGGTAACCGCTCTGGAGATCAATTTTGGAGAAAATGGTGGCGCCGTGGAGCTCATCCAACATGTCATCAAGGCGCGGGATCGGGTGGCGGTATTTAACGGTGATTTGGTTGATGGCACGACAATCAACACACATCCCCCATGATCCGTCTTTCTTTGGCACTAATATGACCGGGACGGCACATGGTGATAAGGATTCACGCACATGTCCCCAGTCTAGGAGCTCTTGTACTTGACGTTGTAGTTCCTTCGTCTCCTCCGGACTTGCTCGGTACGCGGCACGGTTTGGTAAAGAAGCACCGGGCACAAAGTCAATTTGGTGTTCAATCCCTCGGATTGGTGGCAAGCCGGGTGGTAGGTCTTTGGGCATAATATCCTGAAATTCGGACAACAACAAAGACACCTCGTGTGGCACATTACTCGGGTCATGAGAAGTAGATAAACAAAACGGAACAAGCAAGAAACATGGAAACTTGCCGTCCATGACCGGTTGCAAATCATGCCGGCGAGCTAGGAGTATCCTCGGTTCACACCGTCCTTGAATTACGGGGTCCGAAGATGGCAAAGGTGCGCTTGTAGGAACGATGCGGCCTTTACCTCCTTTGGACTCGGTAGCATGGACAAGAGGGGCGGTATTCCGGGATTTGGAAGTACTAGCACCTACAACATCGGAACTCCGAGGAGGGTCCGATTTTGCCGGTGCCTTAGCAGACTCATCTATAGATTGTTGCCTCTTCCGATCCGCATAGTCAACCAAAATTTCGTGCGGAGTCATAGGCAAAAGTGTGACCCGTTTTCCATTATATTGGAATATGTACCGGTTAAGATAACCATCGTGAAATGTTCGGCGATCAAATTGCCATGGTCGTCTTAATAGGACATGTGTGGCGTCCATCTTGATAACATCACAAAGGACCTTATCAACATAGGCGCCAATAGAAAACGTCACCCAAGCTTGTTGTGTGACGGTGTCACACGCTTTCTCGGAAATCCATTGGAGTCCGTAAGGTGTTGGGTGGGGGATTGTAGGCAACTTGAAGTGTTTTACCACTCGTTCGTTGACAATATTGCAACAAGAACCCCCGTCAACAATGAGAGAAAGGCTTGTATTATTGACCAAGCAACGAGAGTGGAAGAGATTCTCGCGTTGATCAATAGGAATAAACTCTTTAATAGCCAAAATACGACGAGAAACAAGAGCGAATTTTCCGGGTTGTGCTGGGGCGCAAGCAAGCTCGTCGTCACATGGTTCCATTCCAAATTGCGGGTCGGCGTCTTGGTCATCCTCAATGATAAGATCGCCATCTTGATGATCATCTTCGTCCTCGAAATATGCTGGGTCGGCAAACAAAACCCGTTTGGTGTTTGGACAATCACGTTGCACGTGACCAAAACCACTACACTTGTAGCACACGGGTTCCCTTGGGCGAGCCGCCGGTGAAGGTCCTTGTTGACCTCTCGCGGGAGGTGCCGGGGCCGTGGGCCCACGGTTTGGTGCCCTCTCATTACCCGATTGCCTATTGGATTGACCCGTCCGTTGGGCTCCTTTGAAAGTGTCGGCATCTGGAGAACTAGGCACATCTCGAGTACGTGTGTTAGAAGAATGAGGATATTGACTCGAGGAAGAATTATACCTTGAATATCGAGGCGTCTCAAGTTGTTGCTTGTAGAGCTTCATGACGGCATGGCACAATGCCCCCAAATCCTTATATGGCACAATCTCAAGCGGGCGCCGAATGGAAGCATTAAGCCCACTCATGAATTTGGTGCGAAGGGCGGAGGGAGAGGCCGAGACGCCGGCCTTAATGTGCATGTCCTCGAGTTTGGCCAAGTAAGCCACCGGGGTGAGGTTGCCTTGTTTGAACTCGGCAATTTGCAACCGCATATCATTCTTGAAGTCCTCGGGCACGTATTTCTTGGTGATGACATAGATCAATTGCTCAAAGGTCGCAATCGTGCCCATCCTCGCCTTTCACGGGTGATCTCATACCGGTTCCACCAAGACTTGGCATCTCCTTGAAAGTAAAGAGTTGCCGCCTCGATTTTCTCGTATTCATCCTCATAATGACAATGTTTCAAGGCTCGTTTCATATCCTGCGCCCAATCAAGAAAAACACACGGATCATATTCACCATGAAAGATAGGGAATTTAACCTTACCTTCCCTACGAGCGCGGTAGGGGTCCGGGCGGGGCGGTGGGTTGTAGGCATCATCGGCACGGGCTCGCCGGTGGCGCCCATGAACGTGTGTTTCATGCCTAGGTGGGTTTGGGGGAGGCAACCATTCTTCACCTCGGTCTTGGTTCTCATAAGGGTCCATGATGGGTGGGTGTCATGGACGGTCATGTGCCACCCGTTCCAGGTCGGACTCATCACCGGAGAACTCGTTGAAATCGTTTTGCTCATCATACTCATCAAAGTCAAGGGTCGTCGTTTGTCGGGTTGACCGTTAGCGACGGCGTCCGGAACGATCATTCTCACGACCATGATTGTTGGTCGAGGCGGGACGGGACCGGGGCTCTTCCCGGGCTCGACGGTCGGTGCGGGGCGCACTAGGTGGAGGTGGAGAAGGGACATACCGTTGGTGTTGAGGCTCATAATGCTTGTGCCGATTTTCCGTATCGACTATGAGAAGGTCATCTTGAGTCGGGTCGGGGAATTCTTCGTCCTCTTCATGGGACTCATTTCCGTCAAGAGGTAAGGGACGTTGACATTCAATGACGAACGCAAGCCGGGGACCGTTTGATGGTCCGGCTCCTAAAATTCCCTTGCATTTCCGTTGTGCATCGGATGTGGAAGCATTGACCAAGGTCTCAATCGGAATTGTTGGGGTGGGACGTTGGGAAAGCCGTAGAGCCTTAAGAGCTTCCAACTCTTGCTTCAAGGCAATATTTTCTCGGGTCAAGGCATCAAACTTTTGTTGTGCCTTCAAAGCTTATAATTCCTGCCTTATGGAGTCATTTTTGAGGGACAACGAAGCATTTTCTTGAGCCAAAGGTTCATTGGACTCTTGCGGACCAGAATCCTGAGAAGTTTCCAATTCAACGTTAGTCATTGCTCCAAATCAGCACACAATTGCAAGCAATCAAATGAGCAAGGTGACAAATTAAGTCAACTTTACCCAAGTTCAAGTGCGTTATCGGGTTCTACTTTGGGGAAGGCCGTTTGGCGGTTAGGCAAGTAAGGCAAATCCAACAAAATTGAACCAATTACACACAAATAAACAAGTGATATTTTGCAAACGTATGTAAGAAAATGGAGAGGCGGAAGATGGACGGATTGTGCAGTCGGCAAGCTTTGCTTGCTTTCGGTCTTTGACCGTTTTGTAAAATCCGATTTTTCGGATGGACCGGTTTGCCGGACGTCTTTTCACTTTTGTGTTTCGTTTCTTTGAAACATTTTGAGCAACACTTTTTTTTTTTTTTTTGAACACAAATTCGTATTGATGAAGAGTTTTTTTTTATGCTTTGCTTGGAATATCAAATGCGAGATATCCGAATTTTCGTTAACAAATATACCCCAAGAAATTTGGTGAAATTAATTAACAAATTTGTCGGATTAGGTCGGTTTAAGAAAAAGACGGGTTTGATAATAGGTTTGATGGCAAACCAAATATCACCTTTTTTTTTGTTTTTCAAATTGATCAAAAGAAAAAAATATCAGGAAAAATGGATGAACATGATGAAGAACATGATGAACAACATAAAGATCATGAAGAACAAATGAAGAACATCATGAACAAACGAAGAACATCATGAACAAAAGGCTAAATAAGTTGAAGATAATAACGCACAAAAACAAGAGTAAAGAGAACTTAGCTTTGATCCCTTTGCTTTGATGCCAATTTGATGCGTCCTTGGAGGTAAACAAGGATAACTTTCGGATCTAGATCCAGCCAAGCTCCAACTACTCCTTGATTCTTTGTGCGTCGTTTTTTTCGATTCAGATCCAAAGGGGCGGAAGCGATGAAGAAACAAGGGCTGATTCGATCTAGAGAGATCGAATAAACCGTTTGATGGAGATCGAAAGTTGATTCTAAAGAAGAATCCTCGAATATGGTGTTCTTGGATCAAAGATGAGATCCAAGGAAGAAATTTGAGAAATAGACGGGAAGGTTTGATGCCCAAGCTAAGTCAGAGGAAAAGTCTTCTCAAAACTTAGTAAAATTGAACATCGAAAATAGGTGAGGCAAGAGGTCCCTTATATAGAGAGTCTTGCCCACCTATGAGCCAACGGGCCAAACAAACATAAATACGAAAAGCCCAACAAGGAAAAATCCTAAAAGATAAGGTCAAAGGGAATATTCTATAAGGAATATCCCTTTTATTACATAAAAGGAAAACATGCAAAAAAACTAGTCCGAAAGTAAAAGCGTGGGCGGGACCGGTAGCCTATGTCATGGTGGTGTAGAGACAAGGCATATCGGCGACTGGTCCAAGTGACGAAGTGGTGCGGACGATGATAGATCTAGTGGCTCGGGCAATGGACTTGGCTCGGGATCGGGTGAGCGGTCCATCTGAGCGAACCCTCAAAGCCTCGTCCTCTTCGTCTACGGTCAACGTAAGAGGAGCATCCAAGGGCGCATCACCGTTGCCCCGCATTGACGACCTGCTAGATCAGTTTCAAGGGGCTTCCGTCTTTTTCCGGATCGACTTGAGATCGGGATATCACTAGCTGAGGGTGAGGCAACAAGATATTCCCAAGACGGCCTTCCGGACACGATACGACCATTATGAGTTTGTAGTGATTTCATTCGGGCTCACTAACGCTCCGGCCATGTTCATGGAGTTGATGAACGGGGTATTCATCGACTACATGGACTTGTTCATAGTGGTGTTCATTGACGGCATTTGGTGTACTCGAGGAGCAGAGATGAGCATGCAGGGCATATGAGGACAGTGTTACGGGTACTGCAAACAACGATTTATATGCTAAGTTGTCCAAGTGTGAATTCTAGATGTCAGAGGTGGCTTTTCTGGGCCACGTAGTCACAACTGACGAGATCAAGGTCGACCCGGCCAAGATCGAGTCAGTATCATCATGGAAACCTCCGAGGAATGTGTTGTTGTCCGGTCTCAACTTAGTCAATACACATGAATAACATGTGTATCCACTTAGATGAAGACTATATAACCCCCAAGAGAAGCGTCGCGTCATCGTAAATATATAGCAATCTCGGTCAAGTCGTCTCCATGAGAATTATGTTATCCTCCCTTTACTCTAGGAAGACGTATAAGAAAGTGTAGGTGTTGTAAGAAAATCAAAAGTTGCGACCAAGTGGTCGACTTAAAAACACATTAAAAGTGAAAGGTGCTAAGTACTCTCAATCGAGTCACCCGGGCAACTCCAGTCGAGTCACCCTGATAACGTAGATCAAGTGGAAATTCCTATAGCTTATGACCTAGTCAAGTAAAAAACAAAGGAATGGAGAAATATGAAACCAAGTATAAAAACAACTAGGGGTTGGGATTAATTATACCAATCCTTGCTAATGCAGAAATTATACACGTTATAATCATGATAATCATGATAATGATAATATACGATTGTATGCATGTGATAGATGAGTGCAAGCCTAAGCATGCTAGTCAATCCAACATAGTACCTCACATGGTGTTTGCTATTGGTAATATGTCAGTCAACTACGGTCTCAAACTAGTGGTCAATACAAAGTAATCAAATCTCACATGGTGTTTGCTATTGGTTTAATTAAATCATAAGGACCTAGAGTGGACTTGCACTTCATAAATTAGCATTCAATTATTCCTCACATGGTGTTTTCTATTGAAATAATTGAAGTACTAATCCTAGCAATATAGATTTTTTTTTTTGGTAAAACCCTAGCAATATAGATGTCTACAAAATACATCACTAGATTAGGAAACTACTTATGAGTCTCATTCATACTAGCCGGTTAATTATCAACACATAAGATCATGCTTAGAAGCTAAACAAAGTGCATAAAGGAACAATCTAAGCAAGCTTAGCATCCAAATTTCAAACTAGTCTAAGCATGAATATTAGTGTTGTAATCGGTTTTAACCTCCTATATGCTTACTATCATGCTTTGATACTCACATAATGTATAGGCATTATAACGATAAAATACTACATAGATTTGGATGTAGATTTTCACCCCAATCCCTATTATGGAACTACTCACTCATGTTGAGTAAGAAAATCACAACAATCATGCAATCAATCACGGAATCCATGATATTAAGAGAGAGAGAGAGAATGATTCTACAAACTAAAAGGTGATTAGAATTACCAAAGTAACAAAGGAAAGTAGCAATCCAACTCGTTTTGACTCAATTCAGCCACAACTCAGCACAATCTCCTTACAACTCGTACGGACTCGGACTTAACTCGGCCCTAAACTATGGAGACTCGACTTCGAAAGAGAAAATAAGAGAGAATTGTGAAGTGGTGAGTTGGTGTCTAATTCATGCAACTATGCTCCCTTTATATAGGTTGAGAAGGTGTAGAATTGGCACGGATCGCCCCTTAGCTTGGCAAGGATTGCCAACATCAACACCAAGATTCCTTTCTAACCTTCATCACATGGCGAATTTGTTATAACCGCACAACACATGTATCGAGTCAGTCCAGAAATGACTCGACTCATATTGAAAAATAGGTCGGTGATACTATTGTCTTCTTGAGTCGAGTGGGTTGTCTGACTCGATCACCACTTGAGCGACGCTTGACATGTCTTCTGTCTTGGCTCGATGTCTTTGTCCTGGGAGAGCCTAAGTCTTTAAGTATGAGTCGCTACCTCCTTCTTTGTGCAAGTGAAGTGGAACCTTGAGTAGGGTTGCACAGGTGACTCGGCCTTTGAGACTTGTCACCAATAATCCTTGCCACTCGGAAGGTTCGAGACCTCAACCTAGTCCTCGTGTTTATTAAATTCCGTAATTTTTGTAATTATTCGTATGTTTAAATGTGGAATAAATAGTGGATATTTTAGAGAACTTAATCAAATTGGAACTTATGTAAGTTAGATTTGAATTTTAGTGATAGGTGAAATGATGAGATCTTGCGGGAATTGAATGATAAGTGGATTGATTAGATCATACGGAATTGTGGAATTTAGGAAACAATAAGAATTAGATTGGGATACGTATAGAATGATGTGACGATACGGAAATTTGGAATGGACGTCTAGGTCTGCGGAACCTAGGAATTAGTGATCATTGAGAGTAACAATGCAAGATATCTTACTCTAGAAGTAACACAATAGTGAAACGAGAATACTGAGATGTCGTTACATCTTAACCAGGTTTTGGAAACCATCAACTGACGGATCGAGAGTAAATTATTAAGACCAAAACAAATAAGGTGAGTTCATCGGACTCACTTAGCTTTCAGTCTTATTATTAAGTGTGTGTTGAGGTAGTGTATGTATTGAGTGTTAGATAATTGAAACTTGATTAGGACATTGTACCTTTAATACTGAAGAGGCCCAAGTGTATGATAATGGGCCGTGACATCACTATCTAGCGCTGAATGCGACTAGAAGACTCTCCGCGACCAATACAACAGAGTATACGGGGGAAATGCGTTGAAACCAGTTTTGTTGGTATACGGGGACGGGGGCGAGGGTTGGAGGATCTTCGTTCCACTCTGAAAATTTGAAAAAATTAGAATGGAATCACCAAATGAAAAGATCATAACCGGGACATTTTTTTTTTGGTAAATGGTAAATTCGTAGACCACCCGGTTCGATCGGCTTAGCCGCTCTACGTCCGGATCGGGTAGAAAGTCGTGGCCCATTGCTGGGGGATCCCTCCCAGTATCAATTTTTCCATACATGCCGCCAAGAGGATTCGAACTCGAATCTTCAAGCTAAACACTTAAGGAGCCTAGCACCACATCCCACTAGACCAATTGAGTATTGGTATAATAACCGGGACATTGATTGAGCATGCTGCTGTGTTTACCGTTTTCCTTATACATGTTTGTGCTTTAGTTTCTTTTATTATTAGATACTTTAGCTAACGGTTTACAACGTGTTGATAGACCTTGCGGGTTAGGTTTCTGCCGAGTAATCGGAAGTGGGGTGGCCAACCAAGTTCAGTAATGGGATTAGTAATTGGGAGTATTTTCTTTTAGTAGTAAGATTAGTTGGACTACATATTTTCCTTTTCGTTACGCATGGGTATCAAATACTTTTCGTTGTCAATATTATTATTGAACATTTTTACTTTCAAAATATATTTGGATTTAATACATGTGCCTTGTTGTAAGGTTCGTGTATCATTGAGGTCAAACTAAGATCGGGACCCACTGTGAGGTCCTAGCCAGTGACACCCCGAGTTCTCAAAATTCGGGGTGTTACATAAATCACATGATCCATCAAAGTTAAGTTTAAAGAAATCATGTTTTGGTTTACCCCATTTAATATTATGTTTTTTTTTCCTTTTATTTGAGTTCTTATTCTTTGATTGTTGTTTAATGTTGTAATCACCCTCATCATTTATGATAGTTTTTCAGTTCAGTATTTGGTTTTTATGAAAATAATTACCTTATTATCATTGTCCACATGTTCATTATCAAAGATAATTTTGTTCCTGCAGAACCAAATACTCCACCATACAGTTGCGAGACACGCAAATTTGTTTGTTCCTATTTTGTTTTTAATTTCCTATAGGATGACATAGGTTTTTTTATATCATGGAGATTGATTTTGTTAAGTTCGTTGAAGATTGTTCTATCGATTTGGCAATAATTTGTTTAGTGCGAGAACAGTCAATGAACAAGTTGAATAGGTCCTCGAGGTGGTGGTTGCAAAGTTCACATTGCCTTATTACGACAATTCTTCTTTCGTCAAGTTTTGCTTTTTTTGGAAGTCCGTTAATTGAAAATTTTCAAATAAAGTATTTAATTTTAGGTTGTGTATCCAGTTTCCAAATCCATTCACAAAAGTGGTTTGGTTGGATATTTGATTCCTCTTCAATCATATCGAAAGCCGATTTTGTAGAAAATCATCCATTTTTACTACATTTCCAATATAGTTGATCTTGAATCTTGTTTTTAGGAATGCTTATTTCCTTAATTTTTCTCCTAATATCCGGATTTATGATATTTTGTAGCTCGTTATCAATTTTATTGTTATCCCATTTTCTTGAGTTGTTTATGAAGTGACTAACTTTAATACTTGTATCAATTTGGTTGGTATTTTGTACCAGTTTTATTTATGGTGTCGCAAATACCGAATTATCGTGCCAAAAGTTGATGGTTTTTCCATTTTCGATATGCTAGATGATACATTTTTTAAACTCGGTTTTAAGTTTCATAAGATTGTTCCATTTCCATGAAGCTCCGCCTTTTTTAATGGGTAATGGAGAATGTTATGGTTTTCTAAGTATTTTTCGTTGATAATTTATCTTATATATTGTGTGGATATGCTAGAATTTTTCACAAGAGTTCCATTTGTAGCGTTTTGTTTGTGATAACAGATTTACTTAACCCAAAGCCGCAATTATTTTTTGATTCACAGATTGTCTCTCGGCTAATGATAGCTTTGTGTTAGTCCTGTTTGTTCTAGAAGAATTTTTGTAAGTTTTATCAAGTTCATCCAAATTATGACTTGAGAGCTTAAAGCTTTGCATGATAAACGTTGGTTTAGTAGTAAGGTTGTGTTTTATGAGTGTGTTTCTACCTTCTTGTGAAAGAAAGTTTGATTTTCATTTAAGAAGTTGTTGTTTAGCATTAAAAATTCTTAAATTGGTCTCTCAATTTAAAGGTTCTTGAGTTCGCAAATTTTCATTACTCTGAAACATATGTGTTTAGTCTAATATAAAATTTCCTTACCATTTATAAGTTATAAGGCATCTCATCAATCAAATTTATCATGAAAAAATCTCTTCATATTTTTAGTATGTATAGTGATAGTTTTTTGTATATGAAGAATTATAGTGCGATAAAACTACACGTATATCACTGTGACCCTATATATAGGAAATAATAAAAATCAGGAGAAAAATAAAAACCTTCACAATAAAACCATATTTATTTTATCATAAATAAGAAGATATATTCTCACACGCCGGTAGGTTGACGACAATGAGGTTTGAGGTTCAGGTCCTCTGGATCGGTAGATTTTGATATTATAGAAGAACTATGGTGAAATAAAATTATAAGTATATAATTAACTTTATTACAAAGGCAATAAAATCAAATATAGCGTGTCTCGCAACTGTATGGTGGAGTATATGGTTTTTCAGGAACAAAATTATCTTTAATAATGAACTTATGGGCCTTGATAATAAGGTAATTACTTTCATAAAAAACCAAATACAAAACTGAAAAACTAACATAATTGATGAGGACGATTACAACATAAAACAACAACCAAAAAATTATTTCTCAAACAAACGGAAAAAACATAATATAAAATGGGATAAACCAAAACCCGACTTCTTTTAATTTAATTTTGATGGATCAAAACTCGATTAAGGAATCACATCTGTTGGATTTGTTATCCGGTATCACAATGGTGATATTGTTAACCTCGACGCTAAAAAAATTATTTTAATTCGAAGGTGATAATCAGTGTGTAATCAAGGCACTCCAAGGTTTATGGAGCTATCCGTGGGAGGTCGAGATGATTATATCCGACTCCAGACTAGATCTTTATTTCTTTGACGAGGTCCGTATTAGGCATATTTTCAGAGAGATAAACTGTGTTGTTAACCGATTGACCATTTGAGAACCTCGACCCCCAACACCAATTTTTCTGAAGATCTCAAACTTCGTGTTCTCATCCGCAAGGATGTTTTAGGTTGAATTACCTCTAGGAGTTAAACCATACTAACCGCTTTCCGATTTTTTTAAAAAAAAATTAAATCTAAACTATCTTAAATAGCGATAATAAATTGATATTTTTGTTATTCTTGCAATTAGTTATCAAGCTATTTAATAAATTGATATTGTTGTTATTCTTGCAATTCGTTATCAATAAAATTTATGTTAAATAATTTTCGTCATTTTCCAGTTTCATCACCGAATTCAAAGGGCTTAGCAGCATATACTTACGTATAGATGACTTAATAACTTAACCACTTTTTATTTATTTATGTATTTATGTAAATTAACTGTAAAGTATTTCCAAATGGCATCAATACTTGTAAAAAAATATCGTATGAACGTATGACGGTATGACAGTAGCATATCACACACCATAACATACCCTCTTGTTCATCATCCCACGTTACAAAATCTCTCTTTCTCTCTCTCCAAGTGTAGAATTTAATGCTTCATCGTCTTGTCGCTCCATTGAACCTCATTGTTAGCCCTCTCTTTCACTCCCACAAACTCCCTTTTCAATCCCCCTCTCATTTCTAGGTTCCCTCCTTTCTCTCTCCTCTCTCTAAATCCAACTCCTCCTCCTCTGGCTATGGCGGGGTGCTACACGATGGCATCGCCGCTCTGCACATGGCTAGTTGCGGCTTACATGTCCGCCGGCGCAGCCAGAGGAGACAAAACCTCCGTTCCTTCAAACTCTGGCGCGAGATTTGCTCGCAAGAGGAGAATTGCTCGTGTTACATCGAAATGTAATCCTCAGATTCTTCCTGGTGGCTTAATGTCGTCGTTTTACGGATCTAGTATTCAAGGATTCATGAGCTCTTTGGAGCCTTGCGATGAGTTTTGTAGCTCGATTCCTAATGTCGACCATGGCCTTTACTCGCTGTTTGGATCCAATTCGGTTCGGACCTCCCGTAAGCACCGGCGGACCAACCGAGGTCTCAATTCTGGTATGGATGTGTAGATTTTGGTCCTCTTCTACTGCTTCGACTGTTGTTTGGCGGTGATTGATTGCTCATATTTTCTATTTTTTGGAAGTTTGACTGACTTGTAGGATTCTCTTAGGTATTATACAATGTGCGGATTTGTTAGAAGTATATTTGATCCTGTCGATTCTGGCTTACTTTATTAATGCAATTTAGTTGATGTGAGTACGTATTTTCCATTAATTCGCTATCCACTGTCCATGTGTTTGGTTGTGTGATCTTTGAGGACTTTGTTATCATTGAGAATTCATGCTATTTTGATGAGCGGGTGATAAGGACAAGCTTTGTTTGTGCTTTCGTGAGGTTTATGTCATGTGATGATGTGCTTTACATAGATTGATTTTTTGTAAGTGTAGAATTGATCACATTTTTTCAGTGCATGAATTATGTTTGTTGATTTAGATTCTGAAGTGGACTATATGACTTGTCTTGATTACTCGGTACCTTATATTATAATGATTTTTTCACAATTATATGTTGCCGAAAGACACTGTAACCTTTCTTGAAAGTATCTTGATCTATGATGTTTTAATCAAGGAAAAAAGATGTATTGAGTGCTTACTCTTCTAGCAGATTCTTAAAAAATGGATATTGGTAAATTACTAGGTATTCTGTGGAAGCTAGAAAATAAGAAAACATCAAAGTAGTTTTTCATGAGCATCAGAAAGTGTTGACTACGTTTGGTAAACCTTGTTTCCCTTGTTTTTTTTAAAAAAAAGTTCAATTTGAACATATTTTTTTAAATATTGACAATCTAGAATGCCTGGTTTCATATTTCACGGAAATGAAGTTGACTGTCAACTCTAGAATGGAACATTATGCATGCAAGTTTAGTGAGCCCCTTTATGAACCCTATGATAAGCATGCATAGAAAAACTATACTTCTCACGCATTTGAAAACAAAGAATGTCGAAAAGAAAATATGCCACTTGCTTTATTTTTTTCTAGTTTTTTTAACACATTAGTTTATGCCATTGAGACTGTAGTCTTTTTGGGTACCATTTTGAATATGTTAAGGATTCCGCTGCTTTTATCATGGAGCAATTGTATAGGTAATATGAAAAATCATTGTATGTGTTATGGATCACATTGTTTCTACCTACTTGTCCAGGTAAAATCATGGCTGTAGCAGTTGAACCAGAAACAGAGCTTTCAACTAAGCAGAAACCCTTTACAAAAGCTAAACGTGTCGTCGTGACAGGGATGGGTGTTGTAACCCCACTTGGTCACGATCCTGATACCTTGTACAATAATTTGCTTGAGGGTGTCAGTGGCATTAGCGAGATAGAAACTTTTGACTGTGCAAGTTTCCCTACGGTATTAATAATAATACTCCTCTGTTCTTATTACCTGGGAAGTTCTGAAGAGTTAAGTTACCTTCCTTTTGATTTTATTGTACAGAGAATTGCTGGAGAGATCAAGTCTTTCTCGACTGAAGGCTGGGTTGCGCCAAAGCTCTCCAAGCGAATGGATAAGTTCATGCTGTACATGCTTACTGCGGGAAAGAAAGCTTTGGCTGATGGAGGAATTACTGATGAAATGATGAATGAATTGGATAAAACAAGATGTGGTGTTTTGATTGGCTCTGCAATGGGTGGAATGAAGGTGTGCTGCTCAATTTATTAGTATTCTATGCATTGGAATGAATTTGGCTAGTGCCTTCTGCAGGTGGCTCTATTTGTTGTGTGGGGATCAGAGGTATACCAATAATAGAAATTCCCTAGCATCTTATTGTAGAAGCCATCCGTTATGTTTCATCCAGTTTCTAAGCTACTGAGGAACCTATAGTGCTTGGTTATGTAACCTTTAAGGGAGCTAGCTGAGATGTGGGGGCTGCCTTAGTTGCATGTGGCATAGTATATATCCTTCCATTTTCGCCGTTACCTCCATTTTTTTTCTTTTTTTTTTTTGTAAATTTCTTGAGGACATAGAATGTCTATGTGAGAGCTGCATTTCTCCATTTTGCATAAGTGCAATGATTATTTTTCATGTCTTTAAATTCACAGGTCTTTAATGATGCAATAGAAGCTCTTCGTGTCTCGTACAGGAAGATGAATCCTTTCTGTGTACCTTTTGCCACAACCAATATGGGTTCTGCCATGCTTGCCATGGATTTGGTCAGTTGCGATTTATATTAATGTGTGTATTATTCAACTATACAATGCCTATTGTACTTCTCACTTCTTTGCTTTACTCAAATGCAGGGCTGGATGGGTCCAAACTACTCAATATCTACTGCCTGTGCTACAAGCAACTTCTGCATACTCAATGCTGCAAATCATATCATTAGAGGTGAAGCTGTAAGTACTTTCATGCATCTTTTATTACGTGTGTAGTTTTTTTAACTTAGTTTCATACAAACATCTTGAACAATATAAAATAATGGAAATAAAAAGGAGCAACAAGCTGACTTGTGTTATTGCTTATTGGCAAGTTCATTTCAAGTCTCACAATCCCCTAATCCAATTTTGCTGAAAACAGGATATGATGCTTTGTGGTGGTTCAGATGCTGCAATAATTCCCATCGGTATGTTTTCCAATCTTTCTTAGCTCCCAACTCTTAGAAAAAGTAAATAGTTCATACCCTGAATGTATCAAATGTTGCAGGTTTGGGAGGCTTTGTAGCATGCAGAGCACTTTCCCAGAGGAATAGTGATCCAACTAAAGCTTCACGGCCTTGGGATATGGTATACTTGTTATAGTACAGTTTACCAACATTCATCAAGTTTGTATGATGCACAGTTTCAGAGTTGTATTATCCTTATTCATTTTTTTTTTTTCCATGCAACAGAACCGTGATGGATTTGTTATGGGAGAAGGTGCTGGGGTTCTGCTTGTTGAGGAATTAGAACATGCTTTGGTATGACAGTGCAATTTGATTATTCCTCTTCTAGGAAAATATTGGAAAGTGGAACATTCTGTAATTCTATTCTAAATTTGCAGAGAAGAGGGGCAAATATATATGCAGAGTTTTTAGGTGGAAGCTTCACTTGTGATGCTTATCACATGACTGAACCACATCCTGAAGGTAATTGCAGTGATTTAGTCTACATTCAACTAATTTCTTCAAATTTATAAAGTTTGTTAGATCATGCACGTACTTCTGGGGACAAAGTATCGTCTTGTTTTGTCACGTTCCATACATTTTGTGTTAATATGTGTAACGGTGTCTCCAGATAATGTTGTTCATCTTACCAATCAAATTTACTATTGTCATGGTGCATATGACAATAGTAATATAGTATTGAAGGCAATAATGAATATATTCTCGTACAGGGTGGACTCTTGTGCGTTATTAAGTCCAATAATGACGTCTGAAGTAGTTGATTAGCCGAAAATAGTATACTATCAAATTAATGTTAGCATTCCAGTGGTTCATGAACCAAATAATGGTATTCTTTGTTAATTGTCAACCATATAATTAATATTTGCAGGTGTGAACTACCAATGGAATATAAAAATTTTAATGGTTGGCATGCTTTCTTCCTTTATTGAGGAACATTTTTAGAAATATTAATATTTTGATCTTACTAAATACTAACAAGTTTCAGTGTGATTATGGCAAATATGCTTGCTTAATTGATAATGATCTGATATGAAATTGTAGCGACTTTCTTCTTAGCCTTTGTCTGGTTGATGTGTATCACTTGTGTTGTGTTCTATTTGGAAGCACATACTCTTGACTCCAAAATGCTTGATTGATGCCTATCTCAGCTGTTCTGTGGATTTGAACAGTAAATATACTGCTGGTTGATGTCTACCCCTTTTGTTGTGTGCTTATTGGAAGAACATACTCTTGACTCCAAGAAAATGTTTGGTCCCTGCCTATCAGCTGTTCTGTGGGTTTATCGGGAACACATATTCCTCATTTTAAGAATTGTTTGCCTTAAAAGGGGATGATTTTAACTAATAAATATACTTTTGATTTGAAAATAGGGGTTGAAAAGAAATTTGAATCATTTCTTGTAATGATTCAAATTTCTTTTCAACAGTGATAATTTTTTAAACTAATTTTGTTTTTTATGTTTGAAAAAAGGTGTGGGTGTTATTCTTTGCATTGAGAAGGCATTAGCTGATGCTGGGATATCCAAGGAAGATATAAATTACATCAATGCACACGCTACATCGACCCCAACTGGAGATCTGAAAGAGTATCAAGCTCTACTACGCTGTTTTGGCCAAAATCCTGAGGTAAGTTCAGTGCACTTGTGCATTCTTTGCTATTATACGTGCAACATTCTTTAATTGGGTCCCATGTACAGTTGAGAGTGAATTCTTCAAAATCTATGATTGGCCATCTACTTGGAGCAGCTGGGGCTGTGGAAGCAGTTGCAACTGTGCAGGTATGTCATCGACCTTGAAACAAAAATCAAGTAGCGATTCATTTAATAATGGAAGTTTAGAACATTCAGGGAGCCGAACACCCTATTCTCAACATATGTACACAGTTTGTCCCCATACTTATTTTGATATCATTCGGTTCATTCTTCCATTTTTTAGAATATGTTGGAATGTAAGTAGTAGAAAAAGTAGTTAATTCTTGAAATATCATGTACATGTAAATGATTTATAAGTTTGTTTATATTTGTTCCTTTTTGCATCTTAGATGTCCTACTGCTATCCCCTAATATTTAACGAACTGGAATATTCGTGTTGCATAATTATATCATATTCATATTTGTCTGAGAAGTTATCCTGAATAAGATTCCATTTTTGATGGCCTAGATAATAAGAGGTCTAAAAATCACGACCACTTTCACTATCACAAATTCTTCACTATTAGTTTGTTCTCAATTTCTGAAATCACCTTTAGAATCTGCGGAGGGCACTTGCATTTTGGTTTGTTTAATGTGAGTTAATACTTCTTTTCATACATCAGGCGATACGGACTGGCTGGGTCCATCCAAATATCAATCTTGAATCCCCTGACAAAGGCGTGGTATGTTTTAGTTTCTATTTTCTATCCATTTTTTCGTGATATATTTGGTGCAAGCTTTATGGTGGTTTTGGGAGCTAAGGTCATGCTGCATAGCTTGCATTGACAGTTAGAATCTAGAACACAGAAATGGTGTGGAAACAGATGAGAAAGTGTGTCAAACACTCAAACCCAATGAGAAACTATGTCCAGTTTTGATTTTTTACCGTTGCAGAACGTAACTTGGATGTGAAATGACTCAAACAGCATCTTGATCCAATTGCAGATAAATCTAAAGATCCAAAATGGACTTAAAAGTGCACATATCTCAAATAATAGATTCTGATATTAGACATGGTCCTACTATGTCAATTAATTTGTATGTAATTAACTTATTTTGGCTTCTCAACATGGAAGTTTTTTTGAACAACTCTTAATATTATTATGAAGGAACAGGGATAGGTGGGGGCTAGTGAGAGACCTTTTTTTCATAATTATTTTTTAGCCAACCTCCCATGAAGGATGAGTTCCCTCCTAAAAAAGTTCATGTAGATTATTGAGCAGGTAATTGTTACTTATCCTACATTCCAGCTAATATTAATTATGAAAAAAAATTAATATAACTAGGAAAGTCCTCACCTAATCTATAGTTTGTTTGGAATTGAATGAATATAAATTTTTTTTAGCATAACTTTATAGGAAAGTTGCAATTTAGGCACTACTGTTTGGTTCACTGTTATTTAGTACCCCAAAAAATCTCAAAATGCTATGATTTAGCTCCGGCACTATGACTTAGATGGTCATCATGTTTAACAACCTGTTATCTGGTGATTGAGTCTGGAAGAAGTTATATTTTTAACCTGTATAGAAAAGATCATTTTTTTGAAGTATTCTCGAATTATCATGACGAAATTATTGTGTTGGGAACTTTAAATTCGTTATCATTAATTGTCACAAACTTGCTGAAATAAAATTTCAGGACACTAGCGTGCTGGTTGGCCCAAAGAAAGAACAACTCAAGGTAAAGGCAGCCCTGTCTAACTCCTTCGGGTTTGGAGGCCATAACTCATCGATCATTTTTGCGCCGTACAAGTAGTTTAAGTATCCATTTGATGCCTCATTTAAAATGGTCCCAACCATATCAGGTTTGTTTCTTTCAACCCCACTTTGTAATTCATCACTTTAAAGGTTCCTCCTAAAGTAACTATCACAATTACTTTTTTTGTTCCCAGGCATTTGCAAAACCTTCGAAACTATTGACATCCAACATATTTGATGATGCACCTGTCCAACCAGGATCCGGGTTGGAGAGGAGTTTAGTCGTAGCAGATGCCTAAAAACCGTGACCACCTGCATGGATTTTGCCTGATGGTTTTAAAACTAAAGAAATGTCGGCACAGGTAAAACTGCAGATTAGAGATTACATCTTGATTTTGTTGTGGATATTTTTACGTGCACCCCTTCAACCACCTAATCCGGTGGTAATCAGCATTAGAAAAACAGGATCTTTGAACAATTACTGCTCTTTTTCATCTTTTGTACAAGCTACAAACGTTTGTAACAACTGAAATCGGTCTTGTAGTCTTTCGGAATTCTTTTGTTTGCTGGTTTTCTTTCTTTTTCCATGTGAACTTTTCAGTTTTGGATCAAGATCAGGTGAAACCTTGTGATACATCCGGCCATCAATGACAGTGGTGATCTTTGAAAGCTAGCCAGGTGAGATTTACCTAAAGATTTTGATCTTTGGTTAATTTATGAAAGGGATATTTCGTCTAGTTCTTCCTTGTCCTCCTAAATCATAAATCGGGTGAATATCGATTCTCAAACTGCCCTGGTCGGATCATGTCTAAGTATGGAGGATTGTTGTAGATGCATCTCATTCTAGTGTCCTCATATGCTTTCAAATTAAGTCTCAGGTGAAATCTAATCTCATTTCTTCAGGACCTTTTCTTGACGATTTAGGAAGCTTTTCATCTTTTATAGTAACTACTGACTCCGAATAAACCATTTGCTTATAGTGGCCCAAAATTGATGAGAGGATTTGGGAACTCCAACCCTGGTTAGCGTTTCAAATTAGTGCACAGCACAATTCTTGATAGATAATTAACATACTCCAGAGTCCAGTCCACGAACAAAAACTGTTCAACATGTTTTACTATTTTCTAGGGCTTTCCGCTTTTGAACCGGACGAAAATTACGGTCTAATTAGGTCTTGGGCCCATATTAGCGGATCTGGTCCGGTCTTGAACCGGAATATTACGGTTTGGGCTCTGTTTGGGTCGACCGAGCTTATTCGAGCTGAAGTTGAAGCTGATTATAGCTGAAGCTGAAACTAGTAGTTGACGAAACTAGCTGATTTATTTCGATAAGCTTGCGTAACGTTTGGGTAGTACGAACTTATAGAAGCTGATAGAAACGTAAAATTACCAATAAGGGCTTTATTTATATTTTTAATGTTATATATCTTTTTGTAAATATGTAATAGATTTTTAGTTAACAAGCATATTATTAGATAATAACTAATTATATTGTAATGTCCAATTTGAGTAAAATAACATTTTATTTTGTAAATATTTTTTTTATAGGTTATAGCTACTAAAATAAACATTATTGTTATTAAATAATAAATAAAAAATTTTCTGTAATCAAGGATCTTAACTTTTATTTCTTAATTGAAGGATCAATTTCACTCTTGGATTCTAATCGAGGCTAATATCCATTCAATTTCATGAATGAATAATGTAATAAGTTTTTTCACTTAGGGGTTTGTTTGAAACTAAATATGAAACAGAAAAAATGTGAATGAAATGAATTGTTTTGTTTTTTGGAAAAGAATTGTTAAGGGTATAAAATGGTATAATTATGAAAAAGGGTATGAAATATATGTGTATGACTTTAAAATGATTTTTACTATTAGTCAATACAAAAACAAAATTAATAAGGGAAGCCATTAAAAGGATTAGTATTATAAAAATACAATTTATTGTACATTTTTGGTAATTATTTTTATATTTAGGGTTATTAAATGCAATTAATAAATCTTCTTATAACTCTAATTAGACCTCAGCCGTTTCTTCCTCCCCTTTAAAACCATAAACCATCGACCCAATTTCTTCCTTCTCCTCTGTTTCATAATTTTCCTCGACAGTTTCAGCTCTTCCTCTCTACCCTCCATGTCCCGGTTTTGCTAGTTCCGAGACCAGAGACAGAGAAATTCTTCATAGATGAGGAATCGAAGTGGAATTCATTATGAACATTCAACTTCACCTAGAAACCCTGTTTCGCAACCAACACAATCTTCAAATCACTAGTCCGGGTTTCGCCAAATTCATAGGTGAAGGGCAACACCGGAAATTGTGCTTTCAAGGTCTTCTGGAATATCACAGGTGAAGGGCAACACCGAAAATCCTCAATTGAGATTTTCATCGTATGAGAAGTTCAAGGGCAATTGAAGTTTTGGGGCAATTTCTTAGAATGTGGTACTTCTGTCCCAAATAAAACTTCGAGGGTATTTCGAGGATTAATTTTCCATCAGCTATCAAAAGCTTGTGTTGTGTAGCTGATGGAATTCAATGTTCGTTCATCTACCATCATCTTCAATAAGTTCTTTCAGCTTCCAAAAGTTGTTGCTGCCAAACACTACTGCTACTGTGTACAGTAATTGTTTCATCTCCTATAAGCTGCTTCAGCTACAAAACGTTCCTTGCCAAACGGGGCCTTGATCATAAACTTTTTTGAAAAATAAAACTAATTATGGCTTGGTTCGGTTCATGACTGTTTTCATTTTCACATGCAGCTAAATGGTACATTTCCATCTGTGTCAATCTACCCTTTCTCACACATTTAAAGAAACAGATAACTAGACTTTTTTTTTCTTTTCTTCTATGAAGTGATTTTCGATGACATATTCATCTGGCACATCTAAATTCCGAATAAATTAATCAGTAATTTTCATACAGCAAAAGAACCACAAACGATGAAGATAACAAGTTATGCACCGTAAGACATACCGAAAAGGTTTTTTTTTAAAAATAATTTGTTGGTTCAAATTATTTTATAAATTATAATTTCAAACCTTTTATTATACAAACTAATTTTTATTTCCCTAATTATGCACTTGATCACAAAGTATGTCCATTGTTGGAATGTTAAAGTGTAAAACACGTGCATGTATCGGTGGTTTTATTAGAAAATTATTGATGTCAAATTTAAGATCAATTTGGTTTCCATCGTTATCACGTATCCATTAAGGGGAAGTTTTTAACACGTTTTGTGAAATCATATGTATAATATTGTCATGGAATCATTTCATTCACTTATGAGCATAAGAATTAGGTAATATGGGATCCATTTAATCATCGATAACTTGTTGAAGTTAAATTTAAAGCTTAACGTGTAATTGAAATTGATAATTGATTGAACTTTTTTTTTAGTAAGATTTGATAATTGTTTGAAGAACAAAACTTATTAACAAGGATTTACTTTTTGTTAATGATGATTTTTGTAAGATTATATTTATAATATATTGTTCAATAAACTACGATAATCTTCATAAGACTCTTTCATGTAGCCTATGAAATAAGAAAAAGTTATCATAAACTTTCACGAGTTTGAGTCTCAAACACCCGTTTCGTAACTAATGTTTTTTTCTTTAAGTTTGATAAATTTTCAATAATCTTATAAAATTGGTCTCTCGAACGGACTTATTAGTCAAATTAAAAAATAGTACAAAACAAAATCAGGAACTTTCTTATTATCTTCGTAATTATAACATTTTTTATTAGTGTTTAAGATTTTTAACAATTTTCAAATTATAACAAATTCTATGCCCCTCATTATATTTTTTTTGTTAGATCCCTCGCATTATACTAATGTTAAGTTGTTCGTTAACAAGTTTTTAAGAAAAAGCAATTTATAATCTATAAAAAAAGATTGAAATTAAAAATCTCAACTAATTATAAAGAAGATTGAAATTAAAAATCTCAGCTCGAATTTATACGAATTTCCATTGTCCTCAAAAACATTAATAAAAAGTACTTGGAAAAATTCATTCAATTATTATATTTTTATTAATATTTTTTTAAAATAATCAGTTAACGGTTAACTAAAACATTTATATAAGTAGAGATGCACATATGTGAATCCGTCACAAGTTAAATGTTACCGTCCAGAAAACTCACAAACCTATCAATTGTACAAGAATATTAAAATTATAATTCCGATAAATAAATTAAACAACAAAAAGATTAACATATCCACTAAAATCTCTCCCCACGAATCAAAAACAACAACAACAAAATCCACACATTATGATTAAAAATGAAGATTAAACTAGTAGACTTAGCAACATTTTTTTTGTTGAGAAAGCTACGTAACATTATATATCTTCATATACTAACTAAGCCCTAACCAAGGCGATTAATCAAGTACAACGCATTACTCGTAACCTTAGCAACATTCTTAATCTTCCTTTTCACTTCATTACCAACGCCACGTCCTCTAATCTCTCCAATCCCATCAAGACACGTGTCCTGATTAGTCAACGCAGCGCTGACCCACGTCTCAGCATTACTCATATGCCACCTAAACGCAGCACTGCGAGCCTGAACAGTCCTTAGCTCCTTCACGGTATCTTTGAGCTCCGAAATCGAGTCGGAGAGTTGTTCAAGGCAGTCATCGATTGTCGAGGCCCATTTCTTCGAGTTTCGGGCTCGGATCCGGGCTAGATAAGATGAGGCCCGACGGGCCCGTTTATAACTAATGGAGACTGCGGCCCGAGCTAGGTCAGCTGGAGTTCGGGCCGGGCCTGGGTAGGTGGAGAGAGTGCGGAGACAGATTGTTGGGTAGCTTGCGTGGAGGCATGATGAACGGAGGAGACGTGGTGGTGTACTGGAGGTGTGTGTACCCACGGCGCAGGAGATTAGAACTAGGAGAAAGAAGAGGGTTTTGGAGGAGATTGCCATTGTTGAGTTAGAGAGAAGAGTGAGAGATGAATGGTGGGTTTATAATGTGTTTTTTTTGTAGCATTTTTATTATTTTATGTATTATATATTGTCGGCATGGACTTGGATATATATCTCTAAAAAAAAGTTTCTGTAAAAGATTTTGTTGGGTGGAAAACTTTTTACTATAAAAACAAAAGATGTGAGAAATGTACAGGTTTTGTATTTTTTTAAATAATTGAAATTTTAAATTTATAAAATATAGTTTATACCTAGTAGATGATTGTTTTTCAATAATAAATATTTGTATTATTGATTTAATTATTTTTCCCAATAAAAATATACATGATGTTTTCTCTATGGATATTCAAATCTTTAAAATTTATAATATATTAAAATAATTATCTAATTTTTCTAAACTAGAAGTTTAAAATATAGACTATGATATTTTGCAATATCATTACGGAGGCGTGTTTGCTTTTGTCCTTGCGGATAATTTTAAAATTGGGATTTTAAAAGAAAAAACTGATCAAATTTGAGTTGTAATTATAAGAATAATATAATTAAACAAACTAGTTTAAATGTCCACATAATAATTTATATTAACTCTTTATCTTACATATTCCGGTTATTTTAATATTAATAAAAAAATAAAAAATCAACATTTTTAATACAAAACATTAATTTATTTAAATATACTCTTGTCAATTCGAGTATTTTATTTAAACACTCACTCACTAAATTAGTTTATTTTATTATAAAAATGAATACCGAATACATGATATTTTAAACACATATTAGTTTATAGAGTACTAAAATACTTAATAGTATTTATGGATAACCAACACACACCCTAGATGTAGTTAGTAGTTAGTAAGATTTAACACGATATGTTTCTATGGTATTTTTTCATATAAGAATTTATATAGTATTGATGTGAATGTTTTATATATGAGGTAAATACATGTTTGTCAATCATATTCTAAAATTGGGGTATTTTTGAGATAATTCAGGTGGGATTGTTTGTATGAACTCGATTTTTAAATTTTGTTACGATCAATGGCATTAGACTTGAAAGTGTGTAACCTAAATAGTACAATACTTATATTGAGTTAGTTGGAGGCTATATAAATGTAGGGGTGATAGGAGGGTATATTTAAGTGACTGTAGTGAAAAGTTGGTGAGTTGTCGATCTAATCTTCTCGATCTGGGAACAAATTTTGCAATTTTCTCCCACTCCCCCATCATTTTTCATTTAACACCCTTACTTTGTGACATACCTACCATATATGATATATGTATTGGTCATCAATTAGTAGAGTTTATTTGAATGTCAAATTTTATAATGGTGTATATACGGTAAAAAAAAAACAATATAAATACATAGTAATAATCGTTGCGCACAAGTTTACATAGTTTTATTTTTAACCTGTGGGACAAATTTGTATGTTAGGTTTGTATATCTTGTATATTCGACATGAGTAATATATTCACATATTTTTAATATTATTTCTCAAGTGTAATTTGTTTGGTATAGTTGACACGTGACACAAGCTTTAAAGCCACCTTTTTCAAATAGGTCAAGCTCAAATACAGACGGATAATCTATACATTTCAACCATCGTTTCCGAGCACAATATGTGTAGTTAAGTCAATACTTATATTATTTATGAAAGCATTCAATTAACATTTTTAGAGCTCGTTTGACACACGTGTAGGGATCGGATTGCTATCAAGAATCTGAATAGGATAATAATGACCTAATCTGAAACATGATGTTTGACTTTAATTATAAAATAAAAATTTTAGGTTAAAAATACATTAATTTTATAAAATAACAATTGATATCCTAATTTCCATAATTAATCAATGACATAAAACATTATATTTGAAAAGATAATCAGGAATCAGGGAATTGAATAAAAAACTAGAATCACCTGTCCCTTGAAACCGGTCATTTCAATACCTTTTTGTTACCAAATACATGAATCGGTTTGAATGATTTCGAAACCAGTTGTTGATTTCATCGTAAGTGATAATCCTATCAAACTAGCACTTAGGGATATGTATTAGAACACCTCTATTTATGGATTTTATAACATCGGTCGAAATTGTATCTAAGTTAATGAGTGACCCTCGTTAACTTTAATTCACTAAAATTATTTGACAATCCACAATTTGATTTTATTTTATTAACAATTTCAGAGATAAATTTGTCATTATAAGTCATAATATTTACTATTAAAGAAGTGATATGTATCCAAAAAAAATCTTATTCCAAACTCATACAATCCACAAGTTACATCACCAAAATAAAAATAAAAAATAAAAAAATCCACAGGTTATATAATTCTCGACAAGAAGGGCTTTGAGTATGTGTCGTATACATCAAGAGGATGGCTTATAATTTCAGATGTCCGACACCAACACAAGAGCAAACTCAAAAGAAAGGAACATTTAACGTTAACCAATAAATGAGAATACTTAAGACCCACTCCTTAGCTAGCTTGTTACCCCATTTTGATCTTAAATTAGTGTCTTAGAAGTAAGTAGGGTTGTTTATCGGTTCTGATCGACAAAAAACTCAGATTAGACCAGCCATAAATCGAAATTGATCCGGTCCGATTTCGGATTAGTTAAACTAAGTTTTTAAATATATTTTTGGGTTTTTAGAACTCTTTAAATTTTAGGAAATCGGTTCGAACTAGACCCAAATATCAAATTCGATCTAACTTGAACTTTTCGGTCCAAAATACCGCTTACCATACAATGCTTCCTGTATAGTTGTACATGTTGATTGAAAATGGTTGGCATTTTAGTAAAAATAGTGCACATATACTACTATCAAAAATGAAAACAAGGGACAATTTTACGTATGTTTTCGTTCTCATATACCAAACTAAAAGGAGTAAAATCCGTCCATATTTATCTTGTTTTACAAATTTTCCTGCATATACAATTATCTATCTTTGGGCTCTCATCTAGGCGATTATTAGACATTAAGTGGTTCACATGCACCAATCTAAAAACCGGTTCACATTTATACATAAAGTAGTATATCATGTAAATTATTTTTTAAAGGAATGTGAACCGTTATCCTGTAACAATTACGATAATCATATCGAATTTTTCGTTTGTAGACAAGCAACATCAATCCCCTTCCTCTCCTTCACTGATGATATGATAATTTTTACAAAAGCTAATGTGATCTCTTGCCAAAGAACAAAACAAATCCTTGAAATGTATTGTTCCATATCAGGACAAAAAATTAACTTCGAGAAATTGGTTTTCCAAACAACGAGAAACACAAGTGATATTGTAATCACCCAACTAAAAAATGTGTTGGGTATGTGCCCATACTTCAACTCTCGACAAATACCTCGGATGCCCAATTATAAATGGAAGGGTGACAAAAGAAACCTTTGGAGAAATAAACATTAAATCAAAACAACAACTCATAAAATGGAAAGCAAATTCTCTATCACAAGAAGGCAGAAATACCTTCATAAAACATAATTTGGCAACCAAACCGACTTTTGTTATGCAAAGTTTTATGCTCCCAAAACATAACTTAGAGGAACTTGATAAAACATACAAAAAATTCTTCTGGAATAAAGGAGACCAACACATACCTATTATAAGTTGGGACACAATATGTAAGTCAAAAAAAAAACGGTGGTTTGGGATTAAGGAAATCTATAACCACAAATAAAGCCCTTCAAATGAAACTCCTTTGGAAAATTCTAGCAGAACCGACCAATATTTGGGTTAAAATTATCAACGAAAAATACTTGAAAAACCAAAATATTCTCCACTACCAAAAGAAAGGGCCAACTTCATTGCAATGGAACAACCTTATGAAACTTAAACCTGAATTCAAAAAAGGCATTATATGGCAAGTAGGTGACGGTTAAAACAATCAATTTCTGGCACGACAGTTAGGTAACAAAGGAACCACTAATAAAAATGGCTCAAAATACACATCTTATTAACACAAATTTAAAAGTCAGCCACGTCATTAACAACTCAAGAAACTGGGATACTAACAAGATTGACAACGAACTACAAAATATCATCAGTCTAGATATTAGGATAAAAATAAAAGAAACAATCATACCCAAAAACGAACTGCAAGATAGACCCAGTTGGTTTTATACTAAATCTGCTTCCGATATGATTGAGAACGAATCTATCTTCCATCCAAGTAATTCTTGTGAATGAACTTGGAAACTCGATACTCAACCCAAAATTAAAAACTTCATCTGGAAAATGTCTATAAACGGAATTCCAACAAAAGCAAAACTAGATGAAAGAAAAATTGTTGTAACAAGGCATTGTGAATTCTGCAACCATCACTTGGAAGACTTGGGTCCTAGACTTGACCCACCTGATAATTGAATGCCCCTTCACTAAACAAATCATTACCAAATTCGACAAGACGATTTTGAATGAACTTAACAAAATAAGAATCCAAAAAATAAAAAAGCTCATGAAATCCTACAAGAATTAAAAAATAAAATTGGAACGAACTAATTCGAGTCTCTCGCAACTATTTGGTGGAGTATGTGGTTTTTTTGGAACAAAATTATCTTTAATAATGAACCAATTGGACCTGATAACAAGATAATTGCTTTCATTAAAAATCAAATCCATAACTAGAAAACTAAAATAACAAACGAGGATGATTACGACATTAAAAAGAAACAAAAGGACACTAACACGACAACAAGGAAAAAAACACAATATTAAATGGGAAAAACCAAAAGAGTTTCCATAATCTCAACTTTGACGGATCAAAACTTGATTCGGGAGTAACATCGATTGGTTTTGTGATCCGAAATCATAATGGAGATGTTATTAACCTTGATGCAAAGAAAAATAACTTCAACTCAATCATAAAAGCTGAAGCCTTTGCTCTTAAGGCGGGTTTACAAGAGGCAATCAGACTACAGATAAAAAAAGATTGAAATCGAAGGTGACAATATGTGTGTTATCAGGGCACTCCAAGGTTTGTGGAGTTGTCCGTGGGATGTCAAGATGATTATTTCCGACTCCAGATTGGATCTTTGTTTTTTTGACGAAATCCAGATCAAACATGTTTTCAGATAAATCAACCGTATTGCTGACCGATTGACCCACTTGAGAATCTCGACCCCAACACCAATTTTTCTGATGATCTCGAACTTCGTGTTATCGTAATGATGTTTTAGGTTGGACTACTTCTTGAAGATAGCCTAACCGCTTTCCATTTTCAAAAAAAATAAAAATAAATAACTTTCTACTGATTTTGAGTTGAATATGAACCGGTTCACATTTATCTACAGAATGGTATATTATGTCATCGGGTTAAAAGTACGAGGACAAAAAAAAAAAGAGGTTAATTAAGGAACATGGCACATTTTCGTCTTTGAACTGGGAGTAGGACACAACCTGTGGGTCCATAACCATCTGTCCATGTGATATAATTTAGCTCTTGGCTCCAGCACTAAGTTTTACCATGCGCACTCG
The DNA here is from genome assembly GCA_002319775.1 of Fagopyrum tataricum. NCBI lineage: Eukaryota > Viridiplantae > Streptophyta > Magnoliopsida > Caryophyllales > Polygonaceae > Fagopyrum > Fagopyrum tataricum. The sequence goes on from CM008282.1 coordinate 42,769,667, forward strand.
TCAATTATACACACATTCTTCTGATTTGACTTCAATGAAGGTTAGACTACTTAAATGTTGGTGTCGTTTGATTGGTAAACTGAATTGAAAATAAATATATATATATATAATGGTTATAATCAAAATTTATTTATATTTGGTTAAGTTTTTTTCCATCTTTTCAATTATTACTTCTTTTTTTCGTTTTCAAAACAAATTTTCTTTTCTATTTACGAATACAAATTTTCTAATCTTTTGGTGTAGATTAGTCCATTTAATGGAGAGGATCTCATGCACATTGATAACCAAAGTGTGTTTGGCATGACCAAAATACAAAACGGTACGAGTAATGAGTATTTAAAGATAACCATGCATATTGACACTCAAAAGGTCATTTAGTATGACCAAACTACTTATTTTATATCTTAATTTACGCTATGTGAAGGAGGTGAAAAATAGAATTGTGTAATTCAGAAGTTTTTCCTAAAACTTGGCTAATCTTAATCTAAGATTAAAGTATAAGTCAATTCGTTCCTTCAAAAATCAATCTCAAGTCCTTAACTGCAGTTCCTCCGGAATTAGTGATGCGAACTGATTATTATCGAACCCGAAAACAACTATACACTTGTACAAGTGATCCTCACCACTGTACACAACAAAGAAACAGGAAACCGCTTCTTGAAAGCAGATCTTGCAAAGCAAAATGTAGATTAAGAAGCAGTAGTGTACATCAAAGGATACAACAGAAGAAAACCGCGGTCGTCAGTCATCATGCTTCAAGAGTTCGGCTTGGTCTTTCATTAACTCTGCTGCAAGTAACAATAGTTGCACCATTTCAATACCTGCAGCAGGAACCGCTTCAACTTTAACCGTCTTTGAATCGTCGTTTCCCACAGAAGCAATAGCGTCGCTAGAGGATGTGTCGTCTCCCATAGCAGACCAACTGAGAGGAAGGAAGCTGCTGAGAGTGAGAGCAGTGTGTACAAGGTTTGCCTCACTGATAATGTTCTCTATGCTGTTCGACAATTCATAATCATCACCGCCATTTTTTGATGTAAACGACTCCTGGGCCTACAGAGATATACAGCTTAGGGCATATTCTTATTTGAATTTATGATTTGGCTGAGATAATGGGTGTGAATCAATGGACTTTTGAGATTTTGGGGTAATGTTGATTGTTGAGTAACCAAATTTAAAATATGTTTGTGAGTGAAATGCACTTGAAGTAGCTGTCACACACTGTTTTCATTCATTTTCCTATTTATGATTGACAAAACAAGATATGGGAATAAATTATCAAAACGTGTCCTGACCTAACAATTTTCACCTAAGCATATTGGGTATCGGCAAAAAAGAATTGATCGAAAAAACGCTTAACCTACAATAATCTGACCTAAACAAACTTTTACTACAAATAGCCTAAACAACCTCAAAAATAGAATGATCCAGATGGAAAATTGTCAAAAACCTACTATCCAAGTGCTATACAACTAGGAGTCTAGGACACAATTTGCCTGATCTAGTTAACAAATCTACAGCCAGTCACTATTCACTTAGTCATCTATTTATATTTAAAGCTCAACTCAAGGTTCCTACTTAACCAAATCATTCAGTTAACCCAACCTGTATAATCAAATGCCTAAGGCATGCTACAGGCTGAGTCGCTGACACACTCTCCCTCTTTCATAGAGTCATTTATATGTGAGAAGGGGCATAATTATGAATATATTTGAAAATTAATTCCAGCCACACCAACCTGTGTGGCATAAAAAATGCCAAATCATAACTGCAGCTAGCATATAACCATGAACTACCAGATAAATAATAGAAACGCTCAAGTTTCAGAAACCACCTTCACAAGGATCTGACGAAGCTTGTAAATTTGGGAAGTCAGTTGCTCCAGATTTTTCATGCCTTCATTGAGGGTTGCATTTTCGATTTTCATCCTACAAGCAAAATGGATGTCACGAAAGAAGAACCTTGCAGCACTATAATTCATCACAAAAATGCTCAAAACATACAAACCTTGCAATGTCCATACTATTGTTGGCTCTTCTAAAGGGGAAATACCCTTCACTACTGGGTTGTAAGCCCGGTTCTGAACCATAAAACTCGGCTGCTCCTACAAATCGTTTAAGGCTGGTTCTCTTTAACAGGTTCTTTAATGTCCCTTCTTTCACAATAGTAGTTAGTGACCTGTCCTTGTTATTAGGAGGATTCTTGTCTGGTTGGCTCTCATGATTGGATTTCCTATGACATTGTAAATTAACACTAAACAGTTTATATGAACGGAAGTGAAGCACAAAAGAAGAGAATATCTCAGGACACGTCGGGAAATTACCGCTCATACCATACACCAAAATAAACTAAACAGGGTAGTTAAAAATTGAGATCTCAGTATAACTAATCCTATTTTTAGGTAGAACAGATTCATACCCTAGTAACAACCTCCGCTCCAAATGTTCCAGCTTCATAAGTGCCTCTAACTTTTCAGCAGTTACCTGGAAGATAAATTGCTATTCACTTGTTAATGTATGTGCAATATCGAGACCTTAATATGTGAGCATATACTTTCACTTGTCAAGGTTGCAAGCTCTTAATGCCTCAATATATTTCGTTTGGTATACTAAAAATCAGATCATATTTGTCGCAAAACTCTTCAGTCCTGACTCCTGGTGAATGTGCTGACTTACTTATCCAAATAGTTAGAGAATATTTGGCTAAAGGAAAGCTTGATCCCAGTTTAAGTCAACCTTTTTGTGTAATTACACTTATTCAATAAAATATATACCTCTCGGAAAAAAGAACAATACAATTATTGCAAAACAGAAACTCAGCATTTAATATAATTTTTTATACAGAAAATCCATAAAAATTAAAAAGGAATGGAGAATATTACAAGAATTCTACAGTGTAAACATAATTGGCAACACGGTCATCCATCTAGACTTGGAAAAATATGACTCCTGCTCAAACTCCCTCAATGAAAGCAATTTTTTTTGCTAAAAGTGCTAAGAAACTTTTCTAACGAACTAAATGTCATTTGAGAAAATGCCATATGTTTGTAATTAAAAGAGAAATTTGCTTTCTTTTTCTGTCAGAGATACTAGTTACTACAGAAGTTCATAAAAATGGAAGGAGATGTTACTTGATTCAAACTCCTCTGAAGCTCACCCACTCTTTGCAGAAGAGCAGCATTTTCATTTTTTTCCATAAAATGCCTCTCTTCCTGTTGTTGTAGGAGCATCAAAGCTGACACCTGAAGTAAATGCCACTGTCAATGAAAAAGTAGCATTGTAGAAAACAAAAAGATCCACAAAGTAACCACAGCAGGAACACGCCAATTTAAAAGTTGATACAGATAGCAAAGAAGTTCAGACCTTTTCGTGCAAAGCCTGTGACAGAACTTTCGAAGTATCAACAACTTCAACAGCAGTGGGATCACCTGTGCCAACATTCTGCAACGAATGAAGCTTTCGGTGAAGAAAATACATATTAGATAAAAATCAGATCAATAGAATAAAATGAATGATAGCATGAACACAAAATTCAAAGGCATGTGCACTAGTGCAACCTAAATCATGTATCATTCAGCCAATGAAAAACAAGCTTTTATAATATGATATAATTCTAAACCAAACTAACCATGAGAGTCGGAATCCTCATAGGTGCATCCTCAAATTTTGTCCCATATGGCAAACTTGAAATTTCTTGTCTGTGAAGCATAGTTGACCCAAAATTTTGTTGCATTGCATCCACAATTGACATCAGATATGATTTTTCCGCATTAAGACAATTTACGACAAAGTCTCTTTGCTCAGAATGGTACTGGCGTAACCTTAAAATCTCATTCTTGATAAAATCATCTGACAATTTCTGCAAGAACATAAGCATAAAACACATTGGAAAGATTCAAATATTGAAGAAAAAGTGTTAAAAAAAAAAAAACTTATCAAAAGATGCCAAGATCCTCACATTCTTTTTTTCCAATTCACGGACTCTCCTCTTCAAATGACCTTCAATATCTAAACCCTGCAGTGCAAAACATTCTATTTCATTTAATGCACTTCACAGTTCTCAAAATATCAAGATTAAATGATTAAGAAACAATATGTTACCATTCTTATCTTATTTTGAAACCTAACAACAGATTCCTTCAAAGACTCGCGCTCTTGTTCCAAAGCACTCTGTCTGATCAAAAAGATTACAAAGTGTATGCAAAAGAACGCATGTATTATAACAATGCACCTAAAAATTGGAAACAAAAAGCAAATAGAAGGTTCAAACTTCTTAAACGCATAATTAAAAAATTAAAGATAGTCATATAAATGAAACTTCAGATTAAAATTTTCTGAAAAGAATCCAAACACAACTACTACCTTGCCTAGATTTATTTAATCAAAGAAAGTGGTCTCTATATATCGAGTTGAAGCAGAAAGATTAAAGAACAACAAAAAATTCATGGTTACAAAAACACTAAGCAAAGACAAACCTGTACTAATTCAATTCCAGTAAATTGGAATGGAAACTTTGAAGAATATAAACTGACTCGTCAATGAATGTAAGCTCACCTTGTACTAAAACAATTCTAGTGAAGATTGAAGTCCCTCCCACTATAGAAGTCAAATTTATAGTGAAGATTTTGTATAATCAAGAGAACTTAAACTGTTTAGACTATAATACCTTATAGAGTTTTTCTCCACATATCTGTGTTGTGTGCCCCATTAGTGGAGAGTTTTCACCATTTCTTTTAGCACCCTTATGGATGGAAGCTCATATTTTCAACTCTGAGATGATTTTTGACCTTAAGAAAATATTCTATATCCAAATCAGCCATCCTTCCTTCTAAATTATTATCTACAATACTGTTGCCGCTTTAAAAAAGTTCTAAGCAACCAAGCTATATCCACAAATCCGGAGAGGAGATTAACCAAACTATTCCATGATAATTATAGTGATATTATTTGTGTTGCTTTATACAAGAAGCAAATAACTTACTATGCGTTCTGCAGTTTCAGCTTCTCTATGAGCATTGAAACTCCATGCTTCTTCAGGATCATCCAATAGGTAAGAGCATTTGTCAAGGTAGCTACTGTTCTCACACTGTCTCTCACACGATGATTGTTGTTTTATTTGATAGAACTTATCAACAATCTGTCATATAATGTGTATCATTACACAAATCACCACGATACGTAACTGTCATTTGTCATTGGGGGAGGGGGATGCAGTGCAGATATTAACAAGGAGATCAAGCATAATAGAGACTTGCCTTTCTGAAAAGTACATTCTCTTCTTCATGTTTTGCCACATCTGTCTGCAGCTTAGTGACAAGCCCTTGAACTTTGCTGGCATCTGAGGTAATTTCTTCCAGCCTACATCGAAAGTCCAAAATATATATAACGCAAAGAAACGCAAAGGAAAAAAAGATATATAACTGATTGTCATAGCATATATATAGTTAACTAACTCAGGATTGTACCGTTTTTGACAGTCGTATAGTTTTCGAGACATGAATTCCTCCTTCTCCTTAGCTTTTTCAGCCTATGGTCCATGAAAATGCAATTTCAGAGGCTATAGCATGGCAAATGAAAGAAGCTTTTCATAGAATGTGAATTTAGAACTAAGAGTTTAACCTCCATAAAAGCATTATCTCTGTCAGCAAAAGCAGCTGCAATATTTCCCTGGAAAAATTTAAGCTGCCTCTCAACTTCCAGTTTCTGTACAATGGCACAACAAACAATTAGTAAAATGTATAAATGAAATACAAGAGATACCTATAGCTACAATAGCACGTGCAAATGCATATAACTGTGCAGTATGATAGATATGGAACAAGGAGTAAAACAATGTCACAAAACAACCTACCGGACCCTAGGCGAATAATCAATTACAAAGATAGGAGATGGATGATGGTGATCTCTTTCCTTCTTTATTTTAAGTGCCTTTCTAGGGCCACACACATGTACTTCTAATAGACCTTAGTCACAGCCAAGTGATCACGTAACAATTAGTATCTAGATAGTTCTCGATTTTCCACCCAATACTCAGCACAAAACTGTAGACCCCAAATGAAGAGATGTACCTTCGTAACTTCTGAGCTATGAAGTTCTTCTAGCTGAATCTGGAGAAAGAAAAGACAAAACAAGAAACTGAACGTATCTGAAAGATATAATAAAGCAGTATATGCTCTCATGGATGGAAATCTAAAACATACTTTGATTCGATGAGCCTCTGAAAGCTCCTCTTGAAGGTTTAATCTGTCCTTTGTACATTCAGCCAGCTCCTTTTGCAACTTCAAGATCTCTTGCTCCAGCCCAGCTGTCCTGATATACCATTAATTTGAACATAACAAACTAATTATTTGATTCAACTGCAATAGTTTTCAATTCTGGATTAGTGCTTTCTACAAAACTTATATTCTCAGCAAACATCCAAGTAGAGGTAAGGTAATTCAGAATAAACAGTCTACCTCTGGAAATGCATTCTAGTGGCAAGGAGCAGGTAGCTAGGGCCAGCTTGTTGCGTGCATAATTGCTCTATATCTTTTCTTAGTTCATCTCTCTCTGAAACAGGAAGTAAATGATGAATCTCAATTCATTAAAAGGCGACTAAAATATACACAGCACCAGCATAAAGAATTCCAACCCATAAGCTTCAGATTGATTTAAATTGATCCCTTTTAATTAGAGCCAAAGGATTCCAAGGAAGCTGATTTCACAAAACCAAACTGTAAGAGGATCAAATGTAATCCAATCAAACTCCATAAAAGCAGACATTATTTCTCTACCTATACTGGAGTCTAAACCTCGGAGAAAATCCTCTTTTCTATGGAATTAACATTATCTTCTTGACATTCTGTTTGGTACCCTTGATGTTATTCACATCATTATCAATCAATCTAGAAATAGGTGTCAGTACATAGTACTCGTTGAACAAATTGATAGATTTTGAACTGAAGATCTAAGGAAACGAGAAATAGTAAAAAGGTTATAAAGTGCCAAATGATAGAGTGGCAGAAGGAATGAAAGAAAAAAATTTACAAACAACCAAATGATTACTCCTTTCTCCTTGCTACATTAGTAAAGTCTAAGCCTCAATGAAAAACGCTCTTGTCTATGGAACTAACATAATCTTCTTAAAATTATGTCTGATACTCGTACTCTTGATGTCATTCACATCCTTTTCAGTCACTCCAGAAATAGGTTTCAGTATTAGTTGAACAAATGGATAGATTTCAAACTAAAGATCACAGGAAATAAAAAAAACGAAAAAAAGTTTATGAAGTGCCTAATGATAGCGTCAAACAGAAGTCACGGAACAAAAGAAAATTCAAAGTTAACCAATGATTACTCTGATATGTTGATAATATCGTCATCCAACATGTCATATGACTCTTATCTTTTCAAGCAGGTTTAAAGTATTATCTCCTTTCTCATCACTACTTCTTCCCTCCATTATCAAGAACTTGTTTTCCATTTCATCTACAGCCCTAATCCTCCCTAGGAGATCTTCATGAACACCATGGTAAGAATCTGACACACATATATTTAAGCTCGCACAGTAGCATAATATTTTGCTGAAAAAACTCGCTGTATATCACAACTTTTTCCACCTAGTCTCCAAATAGCGTTGACTTGTGCATAATAACAACAGCCGTGGCTGTTTAATTAATAAAAAAAGATCAGTACTAAGAGACACATTGATGCTTGTTAACAGATGCACATGCATTGAATCCAAAAACAAGCCAACAACCATTAATTCTAAATTGTCACATATTGAAACCAAAGCATCCAGCAAAATTCCGTGCTGTGAGTTAGTTGTAAAATATTAATAGCATAGAAACTGCATGTGAATATGCACAAAATGCATCATGGAAATGAATCCTTATCATGCTTCACATAACACCATAGCATAAGCAGCATATGATACTGCTTAATTATATGGTCTGAAATATGTGCCTTCAATTCAAGAGCAGGAAATCTCCTATCCTTTTCCTCAAACTAGAAATTGATGTTGGTGTTAGTTATGCCTGATAAGGACAAGTACAATACATACCATTTTCTAATTGTTGAATGCGAGCAACTAATGGATCTGGGTCAGTAGAACCGTCTCCCATCTCTGAAACAAAAACACATTTCAATCAGTTTGCAGCAATGAGAATAACTTATTTGCAAGGTTTGTAAAACGAATTGGGTGGAGTGGAGGAGGTTTGTATTAATTTTTACTCTCCATCAATTTATGTAAATTTACATCCTTTTGACTTTCATACAAACAAAATATATGGTTACAAACCCAGAGTACAAAGAAACAACCAGACACAAACATTTGTTTATCACAGTATACAGAGCAGATAAGGGAGCAAAAATTTGTCAACTACCAATAAAGATCTCCTACTGCTCATCGGAAACATGATCACCGTGAAGTTGGTGAAACTTTCGAGGTAGTTTGGAATTCATTCCCCAACTTAACTATCCAGATCCACACAAAAAATTAATATTCCCAATTTCTCACGTCTGACTTGTTCATAACCAGACTAATGAAAGTATATTTAAAGGCAGAGTCAAGGTTCCCTCAGCCACGAAGTCCTTATAATAACCTCTTGGGCCATGGCATGCTGAAAACATGAATAGAGTAGAGAGGAAAACAAACCACAAGGACCAAGGCTTCTTCTAACAACCACAACAGCCAGACAACTCTTCCCAAATAAGATTCAATGCAAAAATATTACTCTAACAAATCAATTTAAATGAAGAACTGATCTCCCCATGGGTCAACCCCTTCCACATAACCATATTAATTATGCTTTCTACCTGTCCATAACCAAAAATTCCACATTTCGGCTGAAACTAAGGCCAAAATTCAAGAGAGCAAGAGAAGAATTGGAACTCACCTTAGGGGAAAAAAAAAACTAGCAGGTCAATTTATTATGAAATTGGGGGAGGATTTCGAAGCACGGATCTAGGAGACGACTGCAAGAAGATCGTCGTCTCAAGAGGGATGCAATTGTGGAGGAGATTGGAGACGACGGCGGTCGTCTCCGGCGATTGAGAAGCCCAACGGCGCGAAGATTGGAAGGGAAACAGAGAGAGGAGAGGAGAGGAGAGGAGCGGTGAGATTAATGTCGGGTTGAATGCGAGTTGAATACGGCACGTTCACGATGAGTTCTGTAATTTACATTTCTACCCTGCAATGTTATTTTGGACTTCCGACAAGATTTTCTTTTAAACGGTCAATACTTTATTCATTCTAAAATCCACGTTGCAAGGCAACAATTTCTCACGATGAGTTCTAGCTAGAAGTTGGTCGTCATGTTACTAATCTTGAAGTTTGTCATTATTGTGCATATTGTCCTCATCCTCGAACTAGAGCCTTCTAGACTCTATAACTCATATGTGTTGTAATCGTTAGGACCGGAATATGTTGGCTCGTTACATGACGTAACAAGCTAAAAGTGATATTAAGAGGAGGCTAAATATTATTTAAATGTTTACCGTTCTCTTTGTATATATTTAATATAAATTTATTAAAACCTATTTATAAAAAAAAATACTATAATTTTAAAAAAAAATCATAATGTATTAATATATAGAAAGTAAGATTCTCAATAAAGTTAAAGAATATTCATTTAAACAAGAATAAGATAATTTAAATAAGAACAACACTTAGTATAACACTTATTGATAATTATTTTTACGATACCATATTGTGATATCGCATTTTTATTAAATGATTTTTTTCTCATAAATTACAAGTAGGTAGGATTCATGAGAATAAAATTTTAAAAAATTAATCGAACTCAACACAATTGTCAATGTACTTAATAAGTCACCAACTCAGCTAGTCGATTCTAATGTTACATCCAGTCTCTAATTATTATTGTGTCAACAGGAGCCACTACCCCGCCAAACCCCCAAACTACGCCTTTGCTTACATCCTCCCATCATACGTTCAAATGACCACCCCTGACACCTTCTTAATCGGCTATCGACACGTATTTGTTTATACATTTTTTTCCTTCAAAACTTATTGCCCTCATCTCAAGTTATATGAGAACAAACCTCTTTGTTGTACTTTTTATATTTAAATACTTGTAAGTCTATCAAGTCAATCACTACATTACAAATAAGCACAAATTTGATTTTACATTTGCTCTTCACGTCGATTTATATTGTATTAGAGCTTTAGTTTCTTTTTCTTAAACAAACTTCATCTCCAATGGCCACCAGCACTGAGACTAGCTTCAACCAATATGACATCTTCCACCCTCAAGTTTCAAATTCCGTCCATAAGCATCAAGTTGGATTAGGATAATTTCTCTCTTTGACGCACCACAATCGTCTCGGCCTAAGAAACCGTTGATCTCGAATCTTTCGTCTTTGACCCTAAATCCCTAATCCTCCTCCAATACTCGTTTTCAATGGCCACAGGCACCGATATAGCCCAACAATTACTTCGCATTGTTTATTGACGACTACTCCAAGTTTGTATGGATTTATATTATGTCGCATAAATCATAGGTTGTTCATCTCTTTGTGCAATTTCGTCAAATGATTAAAAAATAATAATAATAATAAATAAATAAACTCAAATTTAATTGTGATATTCAATATTTACAACACATATTGGGTCGTAATGTCTCTATATTCCTTCTCACGTATGGTATTCATCATCGCATCTCATGCCCTTATACTCCGGAACAAAACGGGGCAGTGTAACACCGTAATCATATTATTATTATTATTGTAAAAGGTCTCACTATACTCGCTCATTCTTTTCTACCGATTGAATTTGGGGAGCACGCGTTTAAAACGGCTACTTATCTTCATAACCGTACCATCACACCAACAATTGCTTTTCAATCACCTTATACTACAATTCCCGATAGTATTTTTCTCAAAGTGTTTGTAGTCTTTGCTTCCATATATTTGTCCTTACAAATCATAAAAAATGAGTTTTCGTTCTCTTGCATGTATTTTTATCGGATACAGTACATCTCATAAAGGATACTTGTGTTGTCACAAGCCTACATCATTTATTTACATATCTCGTCATGTCATTTTTATTGAGGACAAGTTTCCTTTTCTTTCCATGTATGTGTTGTAGCCCCCATCTACTCCTATTGTAACCCCATTTGCTACTTCCTTACTCGACCTAGCCTCCTCCTCCCCTCTTGCCTCCTTGTTGGCATAACCATCGCCTTCTTTAAGTCCTACACCACCATCAACTTCACCTTCTCTCCCTCCAGTCGTTCCTCGCCCCATCAATCTCGTGAATATACCCCTCTCCCACTATCGACCAATCGACATTAGCTCCCGCACAATGACTACTTGTGCACGCTCAAATTCCTTCACTAATTGCATTTTTAAGAATCTTAACTTCACTTTGACAACCGAACCTCCTTCGCACCTTCACACAAGTTGTCAAACATCCTTGTTGGAAAAATGTGACACAACTTGAATATAATGCATTAGTGAGTAATATTACACGGTCACTTGTTTCCGTCCCCGGCCTCATACTAATCTTGTTGGTTGCAAGTGGATTTTCAGGGTTAAACGACACTTGGACGACACACTTGATCGCTACAAAGTCCGACTTTGTGGCAAAAGGATTCAACCAAGCAAAACGTGTGATTATTTTGAGACATTTAATCCCGTAGTCAAGCCTACCACCATTAGAATTGTTCTTTGTATTGCTCTCTCTTCTGGTTGGATCATTCGTCAACTCAATGTCAACAACGTCTTCCTCAATTACACTCTTTCTAAAGAGGTATATATGGCTCAACCACCCGGCTTTATCAACACCACTCGACCCAATCATGCTTGTCGACTTCACACGACTATTTACGGTCTCAAACAATGCGCCTCACACATGATTCACCAAACTCAAACTTCACCTTGTTGCATATGGTTTTCAAGCTTGTTAGTCCGACAAGTCCTTCTTTGTGCATCAAACCTCCACTTTTACAATTTACATTCTCGTATCCATTGATGAATTACTTATTACAAGAAATAATGGTGTCTCGTATACAAGTTCATCTCTACATTACACCGTACGTTTACTTTGAAGGACTAGGGTGAGCTTCGTTTTTTCCTTGGTCTACGAGTCACTCGTACTCCCACTTCCATTACTTTATCCCAACAAAACTACATCACTGACATTCTCCATCGCACAAAAATCCTTAATGTCAAACCTATTTCTACCCCTTGTTGATCCAACTACCAATCTACTCAAAGATGGCGAGCCACTATTTGACCTAACGTTATACCATCAAGTTATATGGTCTCTCCGATATGTTACCATTACACAACCCAACATAGCTTATGCCGTCAACTGAGTTTGTCCATCAGTATATGCACTCTCTCACGACTCTCCACTGTCACGTAGTAAACACGTATTCTCGTGTATTTAAACGACTCTTATTCTTAACGTCTTCATTCCCCCTTATGTTTGCATCTTCCCTTCTTGGTTTCTTGGATGCATGTTGGATTTCATACCCAACTGACAACCATTCTCAGTACAACTTTGCTGTTTTTCATGGGGGGAAACCTGATCAGCCGGACCTCTCGCAAACAACGAGCCGGCGCTCACTTGAGTACGAAAGTTGAATATCGAGTTGTAGTTTATAATTTTATTGAGCTATTGTGGATTAAATAGCTTCTCCATGATCTTCATGATCACATGTCCGATCCTCCGTTACTTCTCTATGACAATGTGGGAGGCAATATTTCTCAACAAGAAAGTCCCAAGCTCTCGTTCCAAACACATAAACTCGGACTTCCATTTCGTCCGGAAACAAGTCAAAGTTGGGGATCTCTTGGTTCATCATGTCTTCACACTCGACCAACTTGATGATGTCTTCACGAAAGCACTGATCAAGGATTGAGTAGCTTTAATTTTCCACATCACAAGCTCCATGTTCGTCCACTAGAACTACTTCATCTTGAGCTTGTCGGGGTATTAAAATACATTGCTCTTTCTCATCGTTTGAATTAGAGGTTGACATACCATAGGCATGCTGAACTTGATCCAATATAGAGGTTGCCATACCATAGGCATGCTGAACTTGATCGGGAGCCAGACGGAAGTCAGGGTATTCAATCCCATGATATTAAAAGAGCAGGACGTTTGCGTTCCACTTATTGAACTTGAACAGGGTTCTATGGTCGGCCCGTGACCCCTGGATGCCAAAGGCGTCCTTAGGGTGATCTCGTAGTTCCTACGGGATTGTACTTTTTATATTTAAATATGTGTACGTCTATCAAGTCAATCAGTGTAATACCAAGAAACACATATATTGCTTTTATATATACTTTCCACAATTTATATCAACATAACATGAACTTCCATTTTGAAGTCCCTAATTGGTTAACAAACAATGTTGTCGAGGATCAAAATGTTTACAGCTCATGTAACTGTTAAAAAATCTTTCACCACCACTTAGGATGTGTTTAGTAATATTAGGTTTGTAGCTGAGGTCGGAATTTGTAGTTGTGGTTCGTGGTCGTGTTTTCCGAGTAGATTTCTCTAGATTTCGTTTCGTGGATAAATACGATAAACACGTTCATCCATTGAACACGCCTTGGGGTGTGATTCAAGTAGTCAACGTAGGATGTTAGAAGTGAGGTTGAACCACTTGCGAGGGATCCACACTCCCTTCCAAATAGAGTTATTATCAATATATGTGAAGCTTCGAGATACTATTATTTAATACTTCATTTGATCGGGAAATATGTAGTTTTAAGTTTTTAACATTTAGATTTTAATCAAGTTTAATAATCGTTTTATATTTCATTGGTTGCTAACTAAAAGAGGGTTATGAGCATAGTTTTTGAAATTTATTTATATTAAATATTAAAAATAATCCAAAATAATATAAGTTATCAACATAACACCAAAATAATAATAACTTTAAAAATCACTCGCAACGATACAAAACTATCAACCTATTCACCACAAATAATACTAAGTTTTTTTAGTTTATGTTTATGTTTTTTTTTTAAAAAAAATCTGGTTCCAGTGATGATTTGACGATAAATAAAAATCGATTAAGTGGATGTCACTTGTATTTTATTTACAGAATAATTTGCTTTCATTTAAACAAAGCCTAAGATGTTTGTGTACACTTAAAGCTCTAATCGAATTGCTTATTTTAAACACATGATTATCTTAATTAATTTTCTTAACTTAATTTATGTCTAACTTAATCAAACACTAGATCTCTTCAAATTAAATATAAGATCCTTACAACTTTTCCTTTAGGTTCACCAAAATTTAACACTAGATCTATAAAAAAAACGTTGTCCGTAAAGTCATAGACTGATTTAGTAGTTTCAAAATCTTTATTAGAAGAATTTGTTCCGGACCGAATCTCAACGCGGAAACAATGTTGAAGCATTGTACGGGTTCTCCCTAGAGTTTCCAAATCCAAAGGACAATCAAGCAAGCAAATGTGACAATCTTTTGTTTTCTGTTTATAATGCTCATGCTCTGAGGAATGATCGGTGCCGGTAAGTTCGCCTCTCCGGAGTAGGATCCAAAGCTGCTATAGACCCGACTCTCCCACAATCGTCGTGTTCTTCAAGAACATGACGATTGAAACGAAATCATGTTCAATGGGACAACCTACTTAAAGAGCTAACTATTCTAAGAGATTTAGGTTTAGGTTTACATGATTAATATTCACTCATGGGTGAAGATCGTTTAAAACAAAATTAGTAGCTCTACTTTAAGAGTTGACTAGGCTAAGAGATTTAGGTTTACGGAAAGTTGATAGCAAAGGGGACAACTCGCCCACGATCAACTTTATTTAGGAAAAAACACAACATTTAGTGGGATAAACTTGGTTTTCATAAACTCAATTTTTATGGATAAAAACTTGATTCAGGAATAACATCCATTGATTTTGTGATTCGAAATCACAATGGAGAAGTTGTTAGTCTCGATGCTCAAAAAATAACTTCAACTTGGTGATAAAAGCTGAAGCCTTTGCTCTTAAATCTGGCTTACAAGAGACTATCAAATTGCAGATCAAAAAGATCGAAATCAAGGGTGATAATCTGTGTTATCAAGACACTTAAAGACTTGTGGAGTTGTTAGTAGGAGGTCGAGATGATTTTATCCGACTCTAGACCGAATATTCATTTCTTTGACATAGTCTAGATCAGGCACGTGTTCAGATAAATCAAATGTGTGATTGACCGATTGACCCATATGGAATCTCAACCCCATCACAAATTATTCTGATGATCCCGAATTTATGTTCACATCCGCAATGATGTTTTATGTTGGACTATAGGAGGTAGACCAACCTAACCACTTTCCGTTATATATATAAAAAAACTTTATTTAGGGATTTGGAAACACCTATGACAAACAAAGATTTTGATCGGAAATCATGTTCCTCCTACAATTCTTTGAAGAAGTTCATCTCAAACATTTATTCCGGAAAGTCAACATAGTGATCGATCATCTCGCTTCACTAGGCGATGTTTTGCAGAGTGTCGAATAACTCATTCAAAATGATGCGCTTAATCGACTGGTGTATAAAACTTAGATGTCATGATAAATTTTCGTTTGATGTCATTGCAACTTGCCGGACTTGTAGACTTGTTTAGTAAATAAATATTCTCTTACAAATAAAATAAAAATCACGAAGAAAGAATAAAATAAAATATCATCTAATCAAAACGTAACAATCAGCGCATGAGATTATGAGAGTAAAAGGGAGCCATAAGTTATTTTTGTAGAATTTGAATGCAAATTCCATATTTGCATAAAAAAGAAGGGAAAAAAAAAAAAAAACATACATACAATGGTACCAGTTATAGTTGTCGCCCCTTGGATTTCCCAAAGTATCATGGAAAACTGAAATCACCAAGAACACAAAGCAAAACCCAAAAACCCCTGCCCTCTTTCTTCCATACCAAAATTCATTCCTTCTCAATTGACACTCTCTCTAGTCGTCTTCATTGAATAGTCATCTCAAAAGTCTCAACAAACTTTGCCCCAAATTCAAGATAAGAGCAGGAGGATCTGACCTTGATGTGGGCTATGCTATCTATGAATTGAAGGTATTTTCGTCGCCTTAACTGTCATTTATCTGAATTTATTTGGTTTGTGATATCAGCTAGTTGTTCCTGTTGAACATGTGGATGAACATTCAATATGGACGAAATCTTGATTAGAAAGGATTTAGCCCCGGTTCATCGATGTCTAGGGTTAGGTATTTTGGCATGAATTTCCCTGTACGCAGTATTCCATGCCAGCGGTACAATTTATGATACAAAAGAAATCCTAATCATGTGTGTTGAATAGGCTTCTTTATATTCTTGTTCACGTTTATCATTGATGTAAAACGTGCAATGTTGGTCATTATATGGTCTAATTTTATGCTAAGTTGTTGTTTGAAGTTTCAGAGGACCATATGATTTGTGAGCTAGAAAGAGATGTGTGCAGAAGCATTTCGTACTTGAATTAAGTCAATTTCTTATCTTTGCCAGTTTGCCTGCTCCTGGAACATGGCACTGACAGATGTATTCAAGGTGTAATGAACTTATGGGTTGTGACTGCATCCGTTCCACTAGGATAATGGAAGGGGAGAGACCTGCTCTTTGTTCTCCTAACTTAGGTTTCTTGGGAAGTCATTCCAATTTATCTGCTGTTGATACTGCTCGTGAAACTTCTCTACCAACTCTTGTTTATAAGAGACGGAAGTTTCAAGACAATCCCACTTATGCAGTGCTGCCCAATGTTGCCAAAAATACGCCCACTTGTGAAGGTCGTGTATACAGACGGAAGTCCCAATATAAACCTACCGGTACAATTTTCCCTTATGTTTCTGCAAAAAATACACCCGCGTATGAAGGTCGTGTATACAGACGGAGGTTCCAAAGCAATCGTACTCCCACAATTTTTCCACATGTTTCTGCAAGAAATACACCCACGTGTAAAGGTCACGTATACAGGAGAAGGAAGCACTATAATCCTGCTATAGTTTGCCCTACTGGTGTCTTAGAAAACGAGCCTCCTAATGCCGGTTTTTCTGGTGTTAGATCTTCCAATACCATTGAAATCTGCAGTGATGAGCCAGTTTTGACTCATTCTGGTGCTATTGAATGCTTGGCTGAACATCATGTTTCTGATGCGAAAGGTGAAAAAAATCTGGAGTTGCATAGTGTTGATGATAGTTGTTCGTCATCAATGATTAACCTGGATACGCATTCAGCATCCTTGAAGGGGGAAGTGGCCGAAAATGGCGAGTGTTCTTCATCAGGTGCTTTTGTTGTAGAGCTCATGGGAGAAGATATATCAGGGAAAGACCTTTGCATCTCAATTCTTAAAAGTCATGGTTTATTGTCTTGCTTTATGCGCAAAAACTACGACACGTCTGTGGAAAATACAGCTTCTAGTAGCGGAGTTCGCAATTCCTGTCAATGCAATGTTTGTGGCCTTCTGGGAACTACAGAAAACATGTTAATTTGTGATCATTGTGAAGAGGCATTTCATTTCTCGTGCTGCAACCCAACTATGAGAAAGACTTGCATTGATGAATGGTTTTGCCAATGTTGTCTTAAAAAGAAGCACAAGATAATGCAAGCTGCTGCTGGATCAAGGTCAACAATTATCCGGAGTAATTCGAGTTTTAGACCAGCAACATCTAAAGCTAAAATATCGCCCATTGCTCTAATGTTGAAGGACAGCGAGCCTTATACAACTGGTGTTCGTATTGGTAAAGATTTTCAAGCAGTAGTTCCATGCTGGTCTGGTTGTATCACAGAGTATGTGTGTCCTAACCACATGATTAGATCGCTGTTATCTATTCTTTCATTGGTTTTCAGCAATGTCATATTTAGCTGAGTCTATATCACTTTGAGGCCCCCTTATTTTTTGTTGATCTATACCTTTTATGCACATGTAACTTTTGGAAACCAAACTTCCACACTATTTTTTTTTTTAACTAATTATCTTTACTGGACACAAAGCTTTTGCAGCATATGCAGTTATATACAATAAATTTCAAATGAGTTTGTGCTTGGGCATGCAAGCATATTCTTGAAATTGAATTTATTTTGTGCCTTCACGTCTTAAACAATGTGAAACTCTGTGGAGTATATTTATCTTGAAGTCCTGTTTGATCTTGGATGGCATGTATGCCTCATTGGACCTCATATATTTTATATTTGTATTCAATTTCAGACTGCATTTTCGTGCCTGTGAGTTAGACAAAGCATATATATTAAATCAACCTTTCAAATTTGTATTGTTAAAGCATGTAATCTTAAAGTTTCAAGTGAACATTTTTCTTCCCTATCTTTGATGTTTCAAATTCATGCATATGTATTCATGCTTGATTTGTATGGTGTAGGGGCATTGATGCAGTTGAAGAACCCGTGGACTTGGATCCTTCTCACATCTGCAGTTTCCATGTGAGTTTGCTACGTGGATTTTCTTTCATGTATAATTTTGGGTTTGTTGGAGCCTGGAGTAGCATTACAATTGGTCCATTGTTTTTTCCACAGGAGTTAAGCTCTGAGCAGTTTTGCAAACCTAAGCCCATTAGTAATTGGCTTCAATGTGGAGATATTATTGATGGTCCAGGAGAGAGCGAAGGAACTATATGTGGAAAATGGCGGAGGTATGCTTAAAAAACCATTTTTTATTTTGTAACATGGAACTTCTCATTCAAATATAATTCTTTTTCATGGTCATTGTCAGCATTACATTTATGAATTTGGAGTAGGATGTTGATGTGAATTGTGAATTTGTGAATTTGTGATTACAGTCTCAACTATATCGCATAATTCCATTGACATAGTCTGATGAAGTCTTGAAAAACTTACATTTTGTGCTCATGGATTTGGTACGATGGGATTATTCCCGGTGATATGATGACTTGATGGTCATTATCCATATCATTTGCTTGATGGTGCACTTCAGGTTGCAATCAAATCAGGCTTATGTTTAATCAATACACTTTACTCTCATCCATGAAATACTGTTATGTTGAGTACATGTATTCTGATGAACACAATCCCAAAGAATGAAGTTTGTTCCCAAAGTTACCTCTCCAGTTGATTGCTTGATTAAGAAAGATCAAGTCTGTTACTGTTTCTAACTATCTAAAATGTTTCAGGGCTCCACTTTTTGAAGTTCAGAATGATAAATGGGATTGCTTTAGTTCTGTTCTCTGGGATCCAACTCGTGCTGACTGTGCGGTGCCTCAGGTGAGAAGCATTAATTTCTCTGTTTGTTAACTAATGCAGTGACATTAAAAGAGTTTTCACCTTGATTTAACTTGTATTGACAAAAAGGAACCCCAATTATCATTTTTTATGATAATAGCAGATAAGGCATCTTTCTGAGTACAATTTAAAAGCAACCCTATATTAAACATTGAAGAAACAAATAGTATGCATTGGCTTATGTCTTTGGAACCAAAGGAGTTCCATAACACAATCCAAGAAATTTCACCGTTTAATTTCAATATGAAATGAACCCTTCATTTGACTGATAATCCAACTCTTCAGTCTTCACTTTCATACGGTGACAAGATAGTGTTGGTCATTAATCTCCAATGTTTGACAATGTCATATGCGCTATTAAACAATCGGTTAGGGCACAGCTAGTCATCCCACTTGGACGGTAACTTGATGAAATTAGAATCAGTATTTATAGTAGTGGCCGTATCTGTAAAAAAAAAACTCTTGAGGACCTTAGCTACTTCTAGCTCATAAATACCCCCTCCAATCAACTATGTAAGCCAATTTAGCCTTTAAAATTTGATCAAGGCATTTTGCATTTTCTAAATTGTGATGTTCGAGAATTGTCATTAGTTTATGTTCTTTTATATTTTATTTTCCATTCATTGGTTGTAAAGGATGATGGCAATTAATAAGTGATAAAATTGATGAAAATTTTCATAAAAAAATTATACATTTTATTTATTTAATACTTTCAATAAAATTTTGTTGAATGATAAAAAAATGTCTTATATAGTTGATCTGAGGGAATAGCAAACACGAGAAAACCAACAATTATATTAATTTTTCTCTGCAAGTTAAGTGTATCTCATCAACAGTCTATTGTAGTTCTTGAAATTTGAAATATATTTGTGTGCTTGTATCTTTTCCATTATTTTTTTGGAAGTTTACTTTTGTTGTGTGCCATATGTTTATCTGTTACTCTATCTGTTTCTAGGAACTGGGAACTGAAGAAATACTGAAGCAGTTGAAGTATATAGAAATGGCAAGTGCTGTTTCCTGTAACTCTCTCTTGACTTTCTATTGATAATTGAGTTGGAGCCCTAAGTTTCATCATTGACCATTATATGAACTGAAGTAGTACTATTATATTTCAAAAAAGTAGTCTTTTTTCAATCAAGGGGTGCATCATGCTATTTTCAATGTTAGTAGATGAAAGCATTAATATATATATTAGAGAACGCATCTGAAGATGTTATCGACCAATAGAGTGAAAATTGGGAAACAGTAGAAAAACACACACAATTCGGACTAATACATACAAGAATACAAAAAATGCAAGGAAAATAAAAAGAAATTCAGTTTAGTTCCCAGGCACAATCCTTTCCTCTAAGTCTCCAGGCCAAAGTAGACGTAAGCCAATAGAAAATATTTCCAGAAAGTGTTCTAAAAAGCCTTAGGCGCACCTAGGCGCTGGTGTCCCCTGGAGCCTAGGCGCTAGGCGCAGTGTGCCTAGGTGCGCCTGATTGATTTTTTTTTAAAATATAACAAATAACTTGTAGTTCAAAAACAACAAACAAACAAGCAATAATTAGAAACTATAGTCTTCGGTTAGTGAGTTAATTAGTCATGATTCACTGTGATCTTCGGTTAGTGAGTTAATTAGTCAATAGTTCAAAAACAACGAACAAACAAGCAAGAATTAGAAGAGCAGCAGGCTAGCAGCCAGCAGCAACAGAACAGAATTGTAGAACAGAACAATTGAAGAGAGCAGTAGGTTCAGAGTAAGTCTTTGTGTTGTAGTTGTGGGAAGGTCAGAAGACTCAGAACTCAGAAGGTGTTAGGTAGGGAAGTAGTCACATAGGGTATATATTTAAAGGGAAGAACTGAAGAAGGAATTCTAGTTCTAATTCTATTAGGAAAGTGTATTCAGAATATAAAATTTATAGTAATAATTAATTTATAATGCCTATTTGATAGTTTTTAATATTTAAATTATTTCTTCTGAGTTATTTCCTTAAAATAATATATTGATATGATTTATTTTTGTCAACCAGAATAATCTACTTGAATTAAAAGATATAGTTCTGCCCTTCTGCAACAAAACATTATCTTTTGAAACTGCTAAATGTATTTTTTTTATAAAAACACAATCAGGCTCAGCCAGGCGCGCCTAGTTGCGCCTGACTGCGCCTGGGTGGCGCCTAATTACAAGGGCTGAGCCTGAGCATCCTCAGGCGCTGGACCCTTGGCAGGAGCCTAGGCGCACCTTTTAGAACACTGTCTACTTATCTTTGTTAGTAGCATGGGCTACTGAAGTGGTACTAACAAAAGTCTAGCATTTCACCTCGCAGCCTAGAAGTTTTCCCTGATAACACATGGACCCCCCTCTTTCTAGGCCCTAAAACAAGCCTTGTCCTCAAAACTGGAGTAAGATTATAGTTGCTACTAACGGTAGCCAATTCCACCAGATCTTACCCTCACAGAAAAATAAGTCAAGTAGCTGTCACATAATCCATTTTGAGCAACAAGTTAATCTCTAACAACCAACCATGCAGTAATAATCATCATTGCCCCCATCACCTAAGAGTGATCATGATGATAAAGTATGCCCTGGAACATCCCTCAAAATCTTATTAAAAAAATCCAGATACAAGAAGTATGGTGGTTCTCAACATCAGAGAGTCTGGCATAAACCCAATGTGAGGAGAATGCGCTAACTCATACCCAAAGGAAACTCAATTCCAGCTTTACATAGACCAGTCAAGGCCGGACCCATAGCTGTAGTAAACATTCCCAGACCCCAAGCCTTGACCATGGTTCATGGAAAAATTCCTCATACATGCAGTCAGATTGATTATCAACCACGAGCAACAAGAAAACTTGGCTTGACACACCTGAGTTAACTGATCCATGTTGTTCAACTCTCCCAGAGTCCCAGATATTGCCTTGAAGAACTCCACTGTGTCCTTTACTAGCCAACTGTAAGCTTCTTTAATTAGATTCCTGATTATTCGTTTCCAAAATAAGGTAGATGCCCCCAAAGACCATGCAAGTGGTTTACAGCGATTAATTGGCCCCGAAGACCCACGCGCTTGAATGAAGAGGAATTTGATTATGCACCCAACTACTACGTATGAACTCCATGAGCTGACTCCAGTCCATTATTATCCTTTCCAGTATAGCTAACCAGATAATATCCTGTTCTCCTCATTGCTTGAGATATCATCTACATACATCATTATGCAACAAAATATATGGAAATAACTGAATTACAAAATGTATGAATAGCAGAATTTTTTTATCACCAAACTACTCTATGTATACATTACCTACAATACTGCTGGATGTTACTGTTGTAGAAGTTACTTTTCTGTAAGACATGCTACTTCTGAAGCTGTGTGATCTAGCATCCATCGTATGGATTAGAATGTGTTTGAATTATGCATGCAAAATATGTTTTTCTAAAAACCCGTCCCTTCTGCTCCAGGCAAGTTCCACAACCTGATGGTATTATGATTTTGTCTGACACTGGCATTCTTCTAGTCTTGGTATCCTTATGCTACCTATAATCATTTCATCCATGTGTTGGTAATATCGCATACTGTCGTATTGTTATCCTCTTTCATTTTTCATATCCACTGTTTTTCTGTCATCAACCCCTTTACTTATAAGTTACACCACCGTTATCACAAAGGTGTTGCTTTAATCTTGCTGATCTTAGAAATTGTCTATAATTCCTCGTGTCTGTTTGGGTAGGACCCATGTGATATGTTTCTTCCTGGCCTTTGTTATGATGGAGAATGTCAAATCTAGAGGCTTAGATGAAAGACAACATTAGGCAGAAGGATGAGGCTGGGCTTGCTAGTCCTGAATTAGGGATTTCCAACACTGTGGTTACGGATAAAGTCATAATCAGGGCTTTGTGGTTAAATCTGTCTTTTTCTTGGGACTTGTGCCATCTCTCTATTCCCTTGTTGTTTAGGTTATTGTTTTATCTGTGTATTGCTGTTTGCTTGAGCTGTTTTTTTGTTGCTTGTTGCCACTTAATGTTTGGTTAGTTTTCTCTCTGTAGAAAATAGGCTGACCGTGAAAGCGTGTTTAGTGGCAATGTTATAAGCTTTTTTCACTGGAAAAACTTTGGGCCCGAGCACTAAATACTGAGAGAGTGGAAAACTATATTCTAGTACTCTGCCAAATACAACCTAAAATTGTTCAATGACCACTTTTAAGTGGAGGTTGACTTGCAAACTCATGGGAAAATATTGTGTTGCATGTTTTACATTTAGTAGATTATAACAGGAACAGTCTACGTCTAGACAATGAGTTTCTGGAACTATCTTTCAGCCGTTTGATGATAAAATAAATTGTTTGAAATTTAAAATATTGAAACATGAAAAATTAATGCTTTGGGTCTGGGAATCAATTAATTTCTGGAACTCTCTTTCAGCCTTTTCATGATAAAATAATTAGGCTGAATTTTTTTATTTGAAAAGTGACAAATTAATGCTGTAAAAATTTGCTTACCATGCATTTGATATACAGCTTAGAAGCATTCATAGTATTAAGATGCACGGGCTGGTCATATCTGTGGTATAGTTAGATAATTTAGATGTTCTTTTGGCTAGTCAATAGTCATCTAGCTAAATATGAGTTTATCATAAAGAACGACTTTGGGTTCAAAGTGGTAATCAGCTGATGCATGCAAAATTAACAACAATTCATGCCAATTAACTGAAAGTTGTAGCTTATATTTTAAAGTGCCTGAACTATGATGCTGGTTTGGCCTCCTGCTTGTTATTTACTTTGTATATCTGTTTGCGGAACGGAAACTGTCATCTTAGTTGAACTCTATATTATACTTTGCAGCTGAGACCACGGCTAGTAGCAAAGAAACACAGATTGGATGCTGCAGAAACTAATGATTCGGGAAAGCCCGATGATGGTTAAGTGCACAGCTAAGGGTAGACGCCTATAGTTAAGAGGTTTGCGTAGCTTTGCTTTTTTGGTACAGCTGATACGTGTATACTGGTGACATATTTTGCGAATCTTTTAGGGGAAATGCTTGTTGCTAATCAATCCATCACAATGAACCATGACTGTGTAACGGAATCCGAATTTCTAGGTTGTGGTATGTATATGCTTTTGATGTTATTACAGTAGCACAAATCTTGAACCTGCTTGTTCTACATTTGGTGCTTCCGCATAACATTTGAAACAAAATAGAAGGTGAAAATTTTTTGCATGATTGAGTGGGCGGCATTGTTTGGATAGACAAGTTTTTAACGCAAGAGTTGGAATAACTTTCGGGCTTGTTTGGTATCGGTATCACTATGACATATGATAATAAGTGTTATCTTGATAGTCATTTTTCTTTTTAGTTTATTAAAATGACACTGTTGATATCAATCTGAGATAACTAAATATTTTTGTAAAATAACAAATACCAGATTTTAGTTTTGAAAACTCAACCTGCAATGACTTAAGCTTATGTGATCAGTTGCATATTTAATAGCTGATACCGTTTTGCCTTAACATGCCAGTATACCACGTATCTCATATTGATACCGATACATAGCAAGACTCAGGTTTGGATGATGTGTTTTGGATGAATATTAAACGTGAAAAAATGCAGAAAACTACACACTTCTCTACACACTTTTTTTTTCCCCTTATCAAGCTTCAAATGAAAGAAGAGACAAGCATGTGGTGAATTTTTACACCAGTATTGAGCAACTTTACACTATGGATAAGCATTTGAGACCGCAACCAGCCACAAACAGAACTGTATAGTCTATGTCATATTGAGACTAAAGTGATCAAAGTTTTACAGAATGCAGTTAAAATAAAGGGAGCTAAAAACAGATACCAAGGTGCGTAAAGAACATTGTATACATGAATACCCTTGTCAGCATACACAATAACCGAATATCGAGTTGATCAGCTTGCTTTCTCTAAACTTGCCATGTATGTCAAATAAATGGTCCAGATATAAGAAAATCCATTGCTCATCAAAGGCTGCAAGATAGTATTATGCACACAAGTCAGCATTAGATATAAGAAGGTTCAAACAAAAATTTTACTCTAGTAAAATCATTATCAAACAGGAAATTCAAGAGTCACCTGTAGGTGAACAGGAACGAATCTGAAAGTTATGAAATCACACACGGGCCAGAACATGACACCATTTAGCAATGTAGTGAGCAAGTCCCTTCTTAACCTTGCAATTATATCTGTATAGTGCTCACCTGAAAGAAATAGCAAAAATGGTAAATTGACATGAAAATAATTCTAATCACGAGTGGTAGGTTTTTTATTTTGTAGTATGTTGACCACACACCAATACACCATATTGGAACCTAGCTCGACATCAAGACAAAAGTCAAAAGGTAAATGTGTGAGCCAAAACTAGTGTAAGCATGCATTTTAGGGCACACCTGATGCCTTTAAGACCCCAATTTTTTGTCACAGCTTGATACTGAACTATAAATATAGCATGATAATACAACACTAATCTTAGTCACCGATAATTACATTCTCACTTTTTTACACCCCTTCAGCAAATGTACTGATACAGGAAAAATGGAAAAATTAATCTAATAGTAGCTGACATAGTGCATATAAAATATCTTCTTTGGCGAGAGATAACCGTGAAGGTAACAGAAGATGAGTTTCATGATTACATACCTTGTAGCGCTGCATTCATTGAGAAAAATATCACGGTCATAAGAGGTCCATAAATCGATTGACCCAACACCATTTTCTTTGCAGTAGATAGCAGATCACATCCTGGAAAGGTTCTTGACATTAAGTTGAACCAGAAGTGTAGTGTTGGTCCCAAAATTACCAGCCCGTATGTAGCCATGCGTAATGTCCGTGAAAAATCATATGATGCCGAAGATGGCAGAGCTATTGTCTGAAGACGTAAGTTAGTTAAGGATATACATTAGGACTGTGGGCATCAACTAATTCAAGAATACAGAAAACATAAATACAGATTCAGATATATAGATGATTTAACCAGTAAATTGTTTAGTAATTCTGTTGTTTTTTCAAAATACTTCTACTGTCTGAAGGGAACGAGATTAGCAACATCAACAGGTACAGCATAAACCCTCATTAGATTGAATGTATAGTGGGAAAAGAGGGACTAACTACTGATTACAACACAGGATCACATATAACACTGAATGCTAATGATTGAAATACAGAGAAAAAGACAGCAAAACGAAACTACTGAAATATAAACTTGGAAGAAGTATTCATGAAAGTTTGTCAGATATTTCATTCACCATTGTTGGATCACCAGATGCAAACTATTTTGAGAATCAAGTAACTTGTGTCCATGATGCCTCTCTTGTAGAAAAATCCCATATCAATTTCTAGCTATGATGTCTGTCCAAAGCATCACCCAGAGAGCAAGTAAGCAAACGCACTCAACAAGTTCATGCACAAAGTCCAGCAAATTAGCACTAAGAACCAAACACATCTACTAATGGTTCGTTTGGTCGAGCCCTAGATGAGCTGGTCCGATAGGATCGGAAAATGGTCTTGGTCTTTAGCAAAACAGAAAGACCGTAAAGGACAATGCATCATGTAACCTTCCTTAATAATGATTTTCCCGAAACACTAAAAATGTCGCTCCTAAATAATTAGCCTCCAGAAATCTACAACCTAGGAAAAAACATTCCAGCTTTTAATAAATAAAGTGTAACAGCCAAGAGACATGTTACAAGCAACTCTGAATGTATGATGAAAAGCTATGAATCTCCAGCTGCAAATAGCATAACAATACTCTCCAAGAACCAATGTACAAGTTCTGTTTAAACACTAAACAATATTGCTCCAAACGCATAGTATTTACTACAAACAACTTCAATCTTGTAAAAAGGTTGTTTTCACAGGATCTACGGACAAAAACCAGTTGTTAGCTGCTAAATAAGTAAATAACATCCAGTAGCCAAATAACATCCCATTTTTCGAATAGTAAAATGGAATTAGGTGTTATGTTGGTAAAATCTTCTACCTAACAAGTGATTTAACAAAACGCGTTTACAAGAAAATGCATTTAGGGTTTGTTCGTACCTGGGAAGACAAGTCGGCGGCGATGTAAATCAGTGAAGAAGTAATACTCTTCGTCAGAATAGGGCGAGACTTCACCATCCCCAAATACCAACTCACCAATCCGATTCTCGGTAAGGAAGTCGAACCTGACGAAGAAGAAATCACATTGGGGGCCGAAGAATCGACCTTTTGGCCTCTTTTGAAGAAATTGGAGGATCGGAAACGTTGCTGCTGCTGGTAGTGCTCGAATTTGTACGGAGGAAATGGATTGTTCTTGAAAGGGGCAAAGCTTTTGGTGCTAAGGAGACGGCAAATGGAGGATTGACTTCTTAGGAAAGAAGACGCCATTGTTGATCCTCGTGGAAAGCAAAAGAGCTTTCTCGAGGGTTTAAGGAAGGGTTTTGGGAAATTTGGAGCTTGTGTTGTGCTTTGTGTTTCTTCTCCTATAAACTCGGGGAGGGACATGAGTCAAAAGTCTCAAAAACTATTGTTTATTGACCCACGTAGGGTCGGCTGGACACGTGGAAAGTTCGTATGACGCCACGTGGTTCTTAGGACGCAATGGTTGACAATAATTAATTGAGCAACTGCATGTCTCATTTGTCATGCGATTTCATTAAAAAATGTTTCTTTTTAAAGATGATTTTGGGAAATAAGAAGATAAAATACATAAATTTACGCTAATTAAGAAAGTTTCACCAACTATGAGTTTCGTTTTTCATTTTAAAAAACACACAATCCTTGAAGTTTACGGACATATCTGATATTAGTGAGAATTTTTCATTATCCTATGACTTAAAAATATATTAAAATATAATATGTATTGTAATATCAACTTAATTTCGTTTGGTTTCCGCTCCAAAACGGAATGTAAATCATATATATACTTTTATGTATGAAATTTTTTGAAATTATTTATTGTGATTTAAATTAGTAAATTTTAATAAATTTTGATAACGTATAATATAAAATGAGAAAAAAGAAACTTGTGAAATTGAAAAATTATTGATTAATTTTATGAATGAACAATGACATTAAAATGGACTAGATTCATTTTCATTTTATTTTCGGAGTTGAAGGTTAATTTTTTTGAATGAACAATGACATTAAAATAGATAAAAATCCAAAATTAAGTTTTCAGAAAATTATATTTAGTTTTTTAAACCATACATAAAAAAAATATTTTTTAATTTAGGTCTTAAAATACACTTTTATCCCATATATCATTCTCCTTTTCGTTTTAAGAAAAAATGATTCTTGGAGGAATTCACTTCCAATATGATTACATTATTACTCAAGATCGTTCATGCGAGCCCACGCAAAATATCAACCAAGTTATGGGCAATAATTGCAGGCTAACTTTTATGTGACGTCCCTAGATTGAGACAGTAACAACCAAGTTGTATTGAATACAACAAATGAAAATTTATTTAATGGCAGGCTAGCTTTTATGTTGGTATATTTGGCTCTTTGTATGCGGTACATTTGACATGATATTCATAAACTATTTCAGATTGCAAAGATGTGCCAAGAAGTAGATAGTAAGAGAATGGAACACTTTTTTAATAAAAAAGAATTCATAAATGCACACAATAAAACAAAGTATTTTTTTTGTATAAATTGGGCTAAATTGGGCTAAATTGACAGACTTTTTATTTTTTTTAGGTTTCACTTCAAGAAGCCCATTAAACCCAATAGTAATGAAGTGTTTAATAATTTCCCTGTTTGTGTGTGATATGTATTTGTGATCATAGATGTTGCATACTGCATAGCAGAACATCAAAATTTCTCTTTGGTGTAAAACAAATTAGATATAGAAATGCAAAAAAATTGAGTAGTGACGGTACTTTGAACCAGATCGGACCGCAAAAAACAATTTGCATGGACATGGACAAATTGTTTAGGTCTGGTTGATATCCGTCTGGACCAGTGTCCTAAATTCAAAAGACAAAAACAGCCGAGCCCAAATAAATGAAGTTTCCTCCAACCGGATTGAACCGAGCCTAGACCTAGACAATTGTTGACCAGTTTGGATGTAAGAAAATTGACTCTTTTTTGAACGAGGAAGTTTCCAGTTTCTAGTTTCTTCCCTTGACATCTCCCCGCAACTTACATTGAAATTTTCAGCATTTAATTACTGATGTTAATTTTCATTTATAAGAAAAAGCATTTGGCTAATAAACATATTTAAAAGTAGTAAAATACAATTCTTTAAGAACTGTTTTTTTATCAATCTAGCTTTCTTTCGCAAATTCATCTAGGTTTTTATAAAATTGTTCCAAATTTCTCCCAAGTATGAAAGCAAATGAGGTTCTGTCACTCTACAGCCAACATGCAACTGAATCCTAATATAAAGTAATAAAACATTAGCAAATTGGAATTACTACAACAAAAGCACACTCAATTGAAAATAAAACCTGTGTAAAATGTATTACAAAACATAGGCTTGACTACATAACCAATTAACCGACCCTGTAAAAATTCTTTCAAAAAACTTCTTTCCCAGGTATGGTAAGAAAATAAAGATTAACGAAGATAATATAGAAAGCAAAACCAATGTGATTCAATTCCTACCGACTTTGTTCAAACACCCAGATACTGCTCTAACCTGATGGTAATTTCTTACCTGATACTTATGATCCAACGAAGAACTCGTAATCGTATACCAGTTAGATGGTACAGAAGATGAAAATGCAAATGACTGAAAATCACCATAGTGATGTGGACTTGGATTCTGCATTACCAGATAACAGAATGAACCAAAACAGAAAGGGTTATAAGCAAATGCAAATAAAATAGTTTACATGACGAATGGAAATTTAATTATATGTGAAAAAAATATTGACAAGACAAACATATTAGGGGAGGTCCTCCTTTAAGGACTCGATGATCTCTATAACCAATAACATTTATTTACAAACATATATACCTCAAATATTTTTCTTTTCCCCCAAAAATATAACTTGTGCATAATTTGTAAATAGCAGAAGTGCATATTTTACTAAATTATACAGTATACACTACTGATATTTGTAAAATGTGCCCAATCTAACTTATGCACTTTTTTACTCATTACGTTTCATGATAAGGGGGCTCTTCACCTGATCACTTCTCACCACTTATATAATTGTCATGCATTTTGTGGTTCCAATCAAAATCTTCTAATAAAAACAAAGGATCTTTTTCGATCAATCCTCTTGCCCCTCACTCTTAGTTGGTTAATATAGGAAGGCCGAATTAAGGTATTCAAATGGCTACACTTCTGCAAAAACGGTGTAATAGGGTAAGATATTTTATTGATACCTAGAAATTATGCTCGCATTTTTCTGAGTAATAGGGTCAGCTACTATCTAGCCAAGCTTCAAAACTAAATAAAGTTCGTGTATACGCAGATCTCATTGTGAAGACCAATAAGTCTATTACTAATGAAAAGAAATTCCCAAGACAAATCATTCAAATCAACCAGTAAGTTTCAGTTGATATTACAACAGATAAATCTAGTACGATGTTACATATTTTTATTTTGCCCAAAATATTAAAATGGCTGTATTTCAATATTGCCACTTCTATCTATAAAAAAAATGAGACCTGCCACTTATAATATAATCGTGGATATTAAAAGAAAACTCCCCCAAAAAAGTCACCCATTGACATTAACTAGTATATTTCAACTGATATCATAAATTTACCAAATAAAGCTTTTCCTTGGTCTCAAATCGGCTGATAGGAAGTCAATACAAAATATAAAAATGTCTCAAGTATATAGTTCATGTTTTTCTATGTTATCATACAAAAGTACATGACATTGGACGAGTAAACTTGGTGCAAATACTGTTGTGTTTATTTCAGCTTATCACTTAAAATTGAGGATCAAAGTAGGAAACCTTAACATGGGTTATCCACAAAAAAAAATAAAAAAATAAAAAAGGCTTATAAGAGTGAAAATATTAACTAAAGATGTCTAAAGCAAAGCAAGTCCAAGTAGAATAAGAATAAACTATACCTTGTAGATACCACAAAGAAGTGCCTGCTTCAGGATGTTTATTTCTCAGAATGGCCCCGCTTGCCCTTACGGCGCCCATGGTGGTGTGGATGGCGGAGAGGCTTCTTTGTTTTTTTACTGTAATGACAAAACAAACAATTGCTAGAGAAACATGGAAAACATGACTACTTAGATCCTCACAAGTTAAGAACTTACAGGAACAGGGCTGAGAAGATTCTAGACAAAATGAGAACTGGAAGAACCAGCAAAGCTGAGGCCTACATGATAACATTAATGACGTATTATAAACAAGACAACCAGATTACATATTTTATTAACAGATGCCATCGGACAAAGAAAAAGTACAATCTTTAGCATTTAGAAAGAGGATATTGACTTACTACAAACCAAACTAGCTCATTTGTAGCAAGGTGCTTCATCAATTCATGGTTGTTCATATTTTCTCGCACTGTAGCTTGAACCTGGACATGGTGTTTAGACAAACCACAGCTTTAGATAAAAATTTCTTCAGAACAAATAAAAGAAACATGCAAAAGGGCAACAAGGAAGAGAAGTTCAAATGGATGTCATCGCGTACCTAAAAATTCCACAGGCAGCACAGTCATCTAATGTTAATGATATTTTCTTATGTAAGGATCATATAGTTTCTTTCCAATCATCAACCACACACAAGATTAACCAACTCATCCATGGAAATAGCCTATTCATATACCTTGTCGATTAAGATACAAATAGCTTCTATTTTTGTCAGAAAATATTTGTTTTATGCAGCTTCATCTCTACCCAGTATAAAAAATCCAGCGTTTACTAGAAGTTGAATAGTAACTTCAGAATTTAAACCATATGGCTGTTTCTGATTGGATGACGGCAATCAAACAGATTATTAATGTACGAGAACCCAAATAGTTTTCCACAAGACTTGATGCATGATACAGAGAGTATAATAAAGTTAAACTATTCTCCGAATGCAAATTGATAACGAAAAGATCATTTGCTTCCACTGGGCCACATCTGTTTAGATGCTGATACAAAAACCAGAAAGGAACGTGGGGGTTGGGGCTAAGCATGACAGGAAGGGAGTGATGATGAGAAAGAACATAAGATCTACAACACCTGAAGATGATATGCAGTTGCCATTTCAAGAAATTTCCTGTAACCATCAACAGCCTTCTTCGTGTAAGGCTTCAAAGTGACCCTTGCGTTCTCAACATGCGGTTTTGCCACTGTAGCAACCTGATCCAAGTATGGCTTGCTGAATTTCTTAGCTTCCTGTCACCAATTTAAATCAATTATCAGTGCACCAGCTAAATATCCAAATAAGAAAATATGATACAAGTTACCTGATAGTAAGGATCAGCTAATTCGTGTACTCTGATCACATGTGGCTTCACATTTGTCTTAAATGCTTCGTATGCCTCAACTGTTTTAGCACTGGCTAGTTTCAGATGCGGTTTGAGATACTCCACTGTTATCAGCCATTTATCCTTCGCAGCTGGTGCCCATTTCTTCACAACCCAGCAAATATGAACAAAGACAACCCATTATTTAGCAAAGAAGTGCTTTCAAGAGGAACATTTGGCATGATATGATTATACACTAGAGAGAAATGTCTCTATCATCAAAGTCAAAGGTGCTATAGTTTTCTAAGGAACCATACCACTTGCAACAAGAGCAAGACAATTATTCGACTGTAATAACCAATTGACAGTAGCATACATATGCCTTTATGAGTCCAAAAAATGATAGTTTTATCCAGACAGATGAAAAAGCAAAAAGCAGCTGTAGCAACAAAAAGAAAGGAGCATCAAAAGTTTTAATACAAGAGTGAGGAAACATATAGACTCGCAGAGAGGTGGCTCACAGTTTTCACGGTCTCTATGTGGGGAGTAGCCCATTTTTCAAACTCCGTATTCAGCTCCATTGTCTGGGGAAAATGTGAAATACAAAGCCAGTTGAAGGAAATCATATTAAAGAAAAACTGTTAAAGAATAATAACAGTATCCCATGAAAGAGCATCACGTATATATTAAAACATCACATATAAACAAAAACTGTCATGAAAAACATACCTTCTGGGTTAGTATCTTCATGGCAGGTTTTCCATGCTCAGCCCACTCTGTCACAATGAAGGCCTGCGGTAACCAATGCTTTAGAACTTGAAAAAGAGCTTACCAGAACAACCTCTACAAAAACCTTTATTACTTACCTGAATACGAATGGCATGCTCAGCAAGCCAAGGTGGAAGCCACGAACCATGAGCCTAAACAAATAAATGCAAACATCCATCAGCCACCAAAGATAAGAAAATACATAATTGTGCATTGTCGTTGAAGATGATAAAGAGGAGAAAACGTGTAGGCAGGGAACAAAATTGGTACATCAGAACACATGATGAATAAAACAATTTCAATTGCTAAACCAACTGCTCTAATCTTTTCCCATCAATTTTGAAGGATAGGGATCAATTTTTGTAGGCCTAAAATCTAATAAGAGTCTTAGATACATGGGTATAGATAACCACCAATGAATTCTACAGACATATCCACACCTTAAGCTTTAAAAAAATCTCTGGCCTTTTGCCCATATAATGAAATTCCTCATTTTTTATTTAGGCGATCAAGAGATCTCCCAATAATATTGAAAAAATATGTGGTATTCATAGCTCATAAGTAAAGGATCCATCCTAGAAGATTGATCCTGATCCATATACAGATTACTAAATAAAATTCTTCCTCATCTTTCCCTATCTCCAATCATAAGTCACTCAAGGTACCCATGGAAGAGCACAATAGAATGATGTAGCTCCAGTGAGTGATCCATATACACTTACTTCAACAAACTGCATCATTTTTTCCTTCCATACCTTGAGAAGTTACTACAGGTTTGATACCTAACGTAGAATTTGCTGGCAAGCGGATCCTCAATGTTAAAAACAGTCAATTCCAGCTCAAGTTAAACATATGACAGCTACAGAAGGGTAGAAGAGAAAGAGATGATATTTGACCATTACAACAGAGAATTCAAGTCACAAATTACCGTTGTTTTAGCTCTATGTAGTTGTTTCAAATTTTGTGCAGTCATCCCTAGGTAATGTACTAATGTCAATGACAGATGAAAATGTATCATCGGGACAAAGGAGAAAGAAATGTAATGTATGCTGAGGATAGATATGATGAAAATGCATCAAGACTCTGATGGCTAGAAAGATGAAACAACATTTGTAACTCCGCACCTCCAACAACTCCTTAGATCTTGAGCTGGCCTCCAGTTTTGCCTTCATCATCTCTTCCTGGATTATATTATGTAATATTTAAAGCTATGAAGCCACAATATAATTGCAACCCTTCAAAACCATCTGTCTCAATGCACATAAATACCTCAGCTGCTTGAAGAGCACGCTCTGTTTTTCGGATTATGGCTTTCTGTTCATCATTGACCTTCTGGAGCTGCAATAAAAGTAATGTAAGTTTGAAATCAAAGAAGAAAAAAACCGTTAATTAACAGGCCTTATAAAGAAAATAACCCACTAATCAAAACTTAAGGAAGCAAATTACTATCCTTGCTAAGCCAAGACAGCCAATACTATCAATCCACCACATCCATTAGGTCACCTATCAAATTAGAATGTTTAACTCGATTGAGTTCCTGACAGAATGAGTAAGCATAACAAATTAAATATCTTGTTTCTCATCTTCCCATTACCAGCAACAGGAAAACCTTACCTAGAAAAAAGAGGGAAATTAATCTAAGAGTTGCTCTCAGTTTTCTATGAGGATTTTAGAACCATAGCCTACTCTACATCCGCCACATCTGATACATCCCACCACGTAAGCCGTAAGGCCACTTCCACCATGTGCAGAACATTAAGTGTGTGTTACTTATCATCAAGTTGGATCAACATCGCTACATTGCCTCATATGATGCATTAGGTTATAAAACTTCCCAAAAAACACATGTTTGTCAAAGTATCCTAGTAGTCAACTATTTTGAAACCCAAACTCCTTTGGAAGTAGGACCCTTGGCTGGGAATTTGGTTCAGTTTGACAAGCTGACATGTGTTTGTTTAATCTGAATAAAAGCCGTCAGATTTAGGAGTACTAGTTCGTACGCAAACAGATTCTTGTTTTGAGCCTC
Organism: Fagopyrum tataricum; assembly: GCA_002319775.1. Classification (NCBI taxonomy): domain Eukaryota; kingdom Viridiplantae; phylum Streptophyta; class Magnoliopsida; order Caryophyllales; family Polygonaceae; genus Fagopyrum; species Fagopyrum tataricum. Next base: position 42,805,049 of record CM008282.1, read on the forward strand.
TTGATGAAAAAAACTTACATTCTTCAGTTTCAGTTTCAATTCATCGACTTTCCGTTGAGCTTCATCAGCTCTCGCTTCCAGAACTTTCTTCTCCTTACTTTGTGTCTCCAACTCCTTCTTTAGCTGATCAAACTACAAAATGTAAAAGATGATTTAATAAGCAAATAGAGTTTTATAGAAGATTATCATTCAGAATGCATGTTCATTTAGGTATGCAATGTTCACCTGCTTTTGTAATTCAGCAGCCCGAGCATGAGCCTTGTCCACTCGCTCCTCTGCATCAGATGTACCCTTCGTCTATGGAAAAAGAGCATTTTTTTTACAACATGCAAAAGATAAGTTTACATGCTACAAAGCATCTTTCATGCTCTTCTTTGGATATACAAAGGTCATTTGTAAGTAAGAAATTGACCAAATCCAATTGCCAGACCTGGGTGGACTCTATCTCACTCTGCAACAGTGAAATGGTATTGGATTTCTCTTGGATAATTTTCTCCAAATTTGTTACAGTCTCATGCTTACTCTTAATATCCTTATCACTTTCAGCAAGGCGTGTCTCTACAATAAAACAACCAAGCAAAACAGTTATTTGACTTCAGATTGACAACATAGGCACAACAAGTGTAAGCCCTTGCTTGTTATATCTCCAGTTTCTATGTCATTTATAAATTAGGACAAGAAAGTCCGAAGCATCTTCAATGATTTCCAATTCTGAGTTGCTCCAGATTTGAGTTGCAGTTGCCAAAAATACACTGGTAAGTAGATCAAAGATTTTGGCTTATTACAAGCAATTCCTTGTGCCCAAAAGAAAAATGTCAACCATGCAAATCCAAGATAACAGCACTTGGATCTTCGAAAACAAGCAAACATAAACTCAGGCAAGCCAAACTTTGAGAAAACGAAAACCTAAAAACAAAGCAAGCTTGTGGGGGGAAAGCCAGTTATGCCAATTACGTAGTACAGTTTTACAAATATTCTAATTTGCATGGAAAAACGGACAAATTTACTCAAGTAGCAAGTCAAGTCAAACAATCATCCTAAATACATCATGACAAGCTCTCTCTTTTCTTTTTCTTTTTTTTTTCAAATTTACCAAGTACAGATGTTCTACACACATTCTGCTTTACACGGATGGAGTGACGAATACAACCAAGTAGCAATTCAAGTCAAACAATCATCAACTATTCGTCGATAAACGCTTGATTTATCAAATCCAAAACATATATAAACAACGATACACCCAAACGTCAAATCCAAAAGCAAACGACAGATAGAATGAGAACCTAAAAGGTGGATCTCGGACTTGAGCTGATCTAATTCGGCCTTAAGAGACAAATAATCGGTTCCTTCCGAGTGAGTATCATGAGGAATCTGGACACCCTCCTCTGCGGTAACATGAAAACCTTCAAAGCCAAGGGCAAAAAGCAACACCGTCGAAAGTACCAGCGCTAAGAGCTTGGTGGCCGCCATCGACGACCGAAAGGCGAATCAGTAAAGCTCCTCGACGGATCCGAACACACAAGATTGAGAGATCGGAAGAAGCAAATCAAGGTTTTCAATCGCTCAATCTCTCTCAAAGCTCCCAATCCCAAGTTTTGGAAGATTGATATATGATGAAATGAAATCTTAGCTTATAGGAGATTAAATATCGGGTTTTTCCTTTTTCATAGGGCGTTGTTTTTTATGTTTGTGTTTGTTATGACAGGCTTGTTCTTCATAAGATTTTCGACTAGTGTAGCAGTAGAGGCGTAGAGCTTTATCTTTAGGGCATTTGGCATTACGTTTATTTATTTATATATTTTTTTAAAATGGTTTGTTCACTATAAATTTATCAAGTAAAGATAAATTAACAACAATAAAAATCACAAAAAAGATTTATTAATGTGAATCTATCAACAAATAATCTAATATAATAAATAGTTTAATTCAAACTTTTACCATTATTTTTCTTTATTCAACACCGAAATTACAGACCGCGTGTATAGTTTCGATTTTTTTTTACCCTGGTTATAACTACGCGTTTGTGAAACATAGTTAGAATTAAATTCGATCCAACAAGAGCCGATATATACTTATTCAAGTTTTTAGGTGAATTACATGTTTCAACCCGAGAGCAGAAGTCATTTAAGAGTTGACCTCTATTTCAAAACGTAGATAACTTGTATATTGGAGAGTCCGGCCCACATGTAGTTGGCTTCTACTTCAAAACTCTATGTGACTTCTATTTCGGGATTTAAAGCGTAGTTGACTTCTACTTTGAGGATAAGTCCGCAACTTATGCTTTGACTCGTGTCGTATTGAACCCGACTTTTTCTACACACCCTAAATACAAAGTTTTGAGCATTTACTTAAACTTGAAACTCTAACATGTCTACCTATGTAATCACGGTGTCAAATAAAGTAATAAAAAAAAATCACCGGATCTAACCTTTCTTAAAATTTACATAAAATATTCATATATATATTGTTGTGTAATTTTTCATTATTCATGATATATACTTTTTGTGAGTATAATCTACTATCTACTATATTATATTAAAACAAAAGTGGCTAATGTCACATATCATTACCACATCAAATTTCACCACATGTCATCTTTATATTAAGTCACGTCATATTTTTTCACGTGTCGTTTTCATATTGTGTCACCTCATACTCATCATTCTGTTTTTATTCTAAAAATATTACTTTGATATTAATGAAGATATGGATAATGGGATGTACTATATCCTAATTTAATATATTATAATCTTATATATTTAGAAAGACAATATTACAATAAACAAAATTAAAAAAATATATAATAAACAATACATCAAAGTACAAAAGATGAAAAACAGAAGAATCATATTATATAGATACCGCATTTATAACCTATTTACCACTAATAATTATACATGATAGTTATTTTAAAAAAAATTAAACTATTTATTAATGTACTATTTTCTTATAAAAATTTGATATTGTGATATATATGGTTGGATGCACTATATGCTAAGTTTTTTCTTTACAATAATATTTTATAGATTGAATCATAACTTTAATAAATTAATTTAAATCAATTCCGTACATAACACGGAAATTAAGTTTGTTTATCAACTACATAAAGGCTAAAAATACACACGATAGTCATATTTACGTCACTAAATAAATATATATAAAAACACATTGGTTATCAACTAATATATGGTATCACCGTATCAGTGTGGATTGTGTGACTATAAAAATCAACTAGTCCACCCGATCCATGTACAAATTCATCCTACCTAATTGTTCCATTATACTAAATCTTCCACACATCGCATGAATTTATTTAGCAAGGTATCGATACATTTGTATGGCTTCATATTTTTTTAATTCATTATAGCATATTTTTGAAAAATTCTGGATAATACATGTATAATTTAGTATTTTTCGTATTATGTTCAAAAGTTATTCAGTTTTCGTAAAATCTCCTAAAATTTTATTGTTTTTAGAAATATATATATGTTTATCATAAGTTACAACGAAAAACAAAATTTATTATCATTTATAATTATTAATAGTCACTTTGGATAGCTTTTCTTTCACTTAAATATATTTATAAAAAGGTTAAGTTATAGATGACCTAATCCCTAAGTATATATCTTTTCTTTAAAATCTAAAGTTCAGGAACAACATTAAAAAATTATAAAAATATTGCGCGGAACGAAGTGTCGCTTCAGGAAACATGGGCATAATCGGACAAAATTAAATTGTATCTCTATTTGTTTTTTAACATAATTAAAAAAAATGCAGAAGGTTAAATCAGTTTCTATAAAATAAAACCTAGTTAAAAGCGACTTAAATAGCCATGACGCGTTGACAATTAACTAGGATATCAATTAGACAAAAGACATTACATTTATTTTTTTACCTCTGTAAATTACCTTAAGGAATGACATGGTGAAATCAAGACTTATTAGTAAAATCTCAAAAATGTTATACTTATGCATTGTATCAAGTAACATTTGAATAGGTTAATTATATTATGGTCGGGATAATAATAATTAGTTAATTATGGATGAATTCATGCCTATGAATGAAATAGGAAAACGTTAATGATCGTTATGTAATATTATATAAGTTTTAAATAGGAAAATAAGGACTGGTGGTTAATTCGTACAAATTGATTTAATGTAACCTTACACATCCGAAGTATAGTATTTTAAATAGGATGGGCACGGGAAGGAATGAAACGGGTTCAATTCATCTTGTCCATCAATTTGTTTATTGTGTTTAAATTTAATGTTTTATCAACAAAAATATTTGTATATATTGACATTGCCGTTTTTATATAAAGGCAGAGAAGTGAATATACTTTAACTTTCCAATTCACGTTCTAATAGACGTAAAATATTTATAAAAATAATTTATAGGTGAATATTTTTTGCATTTTTATCTCCAATGTAAAATATATTTTATTTTCCATATTAAGTTTCATTATATGATATTAAAATTAATCAAAATTTACTCCAATAACTTAAAACTACGAGAATTGGTTTTTAAAATTTTAACGAACAAGTGTATACTGTATACATATGGACAAGATTCGTTTTCACCCCATTTCCGGAGATACAACCAAAAAGGATTAATGTTTAGACGATTTAATTGTTGTCGGTTTTAGGTTGTTTGCTTAGTAATCTAGAATGAAAACAAAAATGTAATCATTAAAAGAAAGAATAAAATATTTATATTAAAATTTTATTTATATTTAGTTAATCTTACAAAAATGATACTCTATACTTAGTTCGTTTATTTATTCTTAATTATTATTATTTTGCATTTTATTTCGGTTCATGACCAACACTTATACTTATCTCGAACTCTACATTTTTACATTTTTATAATTGATAAAAAAAAAAATCATTTAGCTTGTTATGTTAGCTTAATCAGTTATTCGGTTACCAACCATATACCAATCTCGTTGTGCTAGACATATTTGATTGTGTGTTAGATTCAGACGTTGTGCCTCCTTCATTGCTAGAAGAATAACACCAGACTTAGCTATAAGAGGATCAAGCATCATTGTACTCCGAGTTGCGTTATACCAACAACCAAAGCACTTGTAGTGTGGTCTGATAACATGGTCGATCTATTGTTATAGTTTAGGCATGCATTTAATTAGATTTTTCCTTTCTGTACTCATGAATAGGTCTTAGTCTGTGTCGTTTATGCTTGTTTTTGTTCTACTTTGCAAGAATAGATGTCTACACATTCTATTGGTGGTTTTGTAGGTGATTTTGCGCATTTCAGAGCTAAAACGATGCATATAAGGATCAAGCCTCGGAGTGGATGTTTTAGAGTGATCACACGTGCAAGGGAAAAGGCAAGAAATCGAGTTAAAAGGCATGAAAGAGATATTGGAGCAATCTCGGACGTGCATCTCGGCTGAGGTCCATTTAATTATTTTAATTGAGGGCGAGATCCACCAAGTCGAGAGCAATCTCGGTCCAAGATCACTACAAGACTGACCGAGATTTTCCGCCACTGAAGAATTCAATAACAAAGCATGCAACCTTGGGCCCGATTTGCCGAAATCGCGGCCCGATATTTGTACCCGAGATTTCCTATTTGAGCGCGTTAATTTTATTTTCGGGTCTTTTTTATCCGGCCCATGCTTTTTTAGCAAAGGTTTTGGTATAAAAGTAAAGTCTGGATATTTTCCAAAGGGAGCTGAATTTTAACATAGAACACAATTGTAGCCTATAATTGTCTCATACCTTGTCTCTTTCTTCGATCTTCTTTTCTTGACATTTTTTTAGAGTTTTAGAGTGAAAGATTCATACTTTGCAGTTGGATATTGTTTGAAATCAGTTTGTAACATAGATTTATCTCTTTTACTGGATATTGGAATTATAAAATTGAGTTTGTTTCTTTTCTTTCTCTTGCATTTTCATTCTATGAGTTGCTTGTCTCTTTCCATTTTATTTTCATATTTTAATATGTTGATTGTTGGCGGCTAGAATCATTGTGATTCTAGGGTGGATAGATCTTTGTTTATGGCTTGAACTATGATGGATTAGGTTATATGTTAGTTTTGGTGTGAAATTGCTTGAAATCCTATGGTTGATTTGGAATGAATCTAGGTTAATTCCTTCTAAGCTGGCAAACTAAGTTGGAATGGATACTTACCCGGCGAGTTCGAGAAAAACGAGACTTCTTTTTGGCTTTACGTTGTAAATTCTTATCCAAGACTTGTATCATTTGATATTCCTCATTGGATATAGAAGTAGATGAACCATAGGTAATAGAGGTGAAAACCCATATTGGATTGAGATGTGCCAGATTAATACCTAAGTTAGATAATTCCCGATACTTACCCAGTAAGGGATTATCTAGTCCTTAGGTAGAGAATCCGGTTTGTACCGAACTTCTGTCCTAGCTACCTTGAGACTTACCCGGTAATAGGTAGTTAGGATTGTAATTAGATGATCTTAAGACTTACCCGGTAATAGATTATCACCGAAAAAACATCCATCCTTATAGCGTTTCTTACCAAAGCTTTGCGAGTTGTCTTGAGTCCAATGTCATAAATAATGATCTTGAAACCTCAGAATCCCTTTTCCCTATAATTTGACATCCTTTGTGTCTTTAGTTTTATTAATTGTTTTTGATTGAAATCGATATTTGATCAAGAACAAAACAAAAACCCAACCAAAAACATGAATCTTCTAACCCTCGCTTCTTCTTTCTATTTCTTAATCTAGACTTATACTATATTTGATCAATTCGTGCAAATTGAACCGCCAACGTCCTTGTGTTCGACCTTGAAGTACTTACCGTACTACGTACTGATCCATACACTGTGGGTTCGCTACTAGTTAAGTGGTTATTACAAGTTATAAATTTTAAAATAAGCATATCGTGTCTTGTGAGCATACGAGTCTTTGTCATTATTGACACGGATTTGTAAGGTCATAATTCAGCGAACATGGTCCCTAAAAACAACACCTAGGCCAGTCCACGGAGCAACAATAGCCGTGTCAAAGTTTATTTTTAAGGATGAATTTGCTATGTTACATAAGCTCATAATAATGAGTTAGTGGGCCCCAACGATAAATAAATAAGTATATAAAATCTTGAACTAATTTGCCATTATTTAATATATCTACTTTCCTTAATATGTTACAAGATTTTGTATTTAGTTCTTGTATATGAGTTTTAGGTATAAGTAGTCAAATTATTTATGTACAAAAAAATAATTAATAATATTTTTGAGCTACTTGTATACGATACATTAAGCGTGTACAATAAAATTAGTTAAAATAATTATTGTACAAGATAAAAATTCAAGTATCATAATTAACTTATATTTATAATTTTTAAAAAGAAGAATAAATCGTGAGATCCAGCTTGTCCGGTTGGTATTAGGGTGAGACTACCAACCAAATATCGATTCTTAATGACTAAATTCGTTTTCTCCAGGAATTATAAAGTTACAAGAAAAACGTCTCATTTAAAAAAACTCATTTACAAGAATAATAAAGTTACAAGAGAAACGTCTCAATTAGGATAAAATTTATCGTAATAGATAAGGACAAATTAATCTTTATATGTTTTATCATGTTATTTACTAACTATATTATAGGAGGAGGACATCTACTAACTCATATTATTGAAGTAAGTTACTTTGTCTACTTATTTTGTGTGTCCTTATTTGGCTTTGACCACCAAATAAAAAGTTTTATTTATACACTTAGATTGTTGACAAGCATGGTCAAAAGAGTGAGCATGTTCATAGTCAATAGTGTTCCCTTAGAACACCAACATTAGAACCTCAAAAAATTTGGTTCTCATTAATTGACCCTACAAGTATTATTAATATTAAACTTTCTACAAAATAGAATTTTATCTACATATTATTATTTATATTTTCAAAACACTATTTATTCTATACACATACAACTCTCTATATTATACCATTGTACACAAATTTTTTTAAATTATAGTGTATTAATCGATATTACTTTTTACTTTTAGTTTTTTTTAATATGTATATAATTTTTTTTGCTGATGTCAATTATTGAAAATTGTAAGGTGTATTTTATAAAAAATATTTATGGGACAATATATTGCTTCTATTATCTTATTTTTGGACTAATTTTGTTTATGTTATCAGGGTAAATATATAAATAAATAATTATTAAACTATTTAATATAAACTATTTTTATAAAAGCAGTGAGAATAATTAAGTAGATTGTACTCCATTAGATACTACTGTACCTAGTACCAACCAATGAAAAAGCGAATAATATTTCAACAAATCTACTCGAAATGAAGTCATCAACACGATGCTGTTATTAGTTGCCCAGTCTCCCAACATATTCCCTCTCAGATTTCCTTCCTCCCCTAAAATTCCCAAATTCATCTTCTTCTCAGGTATACAGAAATTCTTCCTTTTCTTCCATTCCCTTCCCTTCCATGGCGCAATGCAATTTGTACCTCTAAATCTTTTGTTTTTCCTCGTTTAACTTTGGTTTTGCAGGAAGTGAGGCGTTGAAGAGAATCGCGGTGCAGAATTGCGTTAATCGTAGTAGTAGTAGCGTCGGACGACAACAATTGGAAGATCACATGGCGGTGGAGGTGAACGAAGGGTGCAAAGAAGTCAATAGAAGTCTTTATCCCCCAATTGAGCCCTATAGCTCCGGGTTTTTGAAGGTTTCTGATCTTCACTCGCTTTACTGGGAGCAATCTGGGAATCCGGATGGACATGTGAGTGGTGGAATTATGAGTTATGTTCTTGTTTTGATGGTTTGTTTGTGTCAATTTGAAAATCAAGATTTGAACTAAGTTATAACATGAAGATTAGTGACATATAATTGAGAGGGTAGTTGGATAGAAGCACATATTGTATGTAAAATGAGATTACATATACTATCACTTTAGTCTTTATCATAGCGTCCTATGCAAGTTTGGAAGTTGAATTTGAATTCCTTTTTGTTGGCTTAATCTATTTTTGAGATCTCCTGTGCAAATTATATGTAAAATGAGATTACATATACTATCACTATCGAGGTCACAAAAATTGATACGTTTATGAATTAATGGCTGTCTCAAACTGTAGTTAGTCATGAAAGGTATATTTCCTGCATGCGTAAAGGTTTCTCTGGCTACTTCTCGGTATTTTTACTGTATAAGTGATCTCATAATTATATTAGTAAATCACATCAAATTAAATTGAAATGCTTGCATTAGACGTTTTCCCCAACATCTTCAAGCCTGAGTACTCTTTTTTGCAGCCTGTTGTGTTTCTTCATGGTGGTCCAGGTGGTGGGACTTCTCCCAGCAACAGAAAATTTTTTGATCCTGAATTTTACCGGATAGTTTTATTTGATCAGGTTGATTCTTCCATCATACTATGAAATCTGTAATTTGGAACCCTTTTCAGTGTTTGGACAGTGTGATCACCAAACTTAGCTATCTTGTCCTGCTTTTCAACAGAGGGGTTCAGGCAAGAGTACTCCTCATGCTTGCTTGGAGGAGAATACAACATGGGATCTTGTTGCAGACATTGAAAAATTAAGGGAGCATTTGGAGATTCCAGAGTGGCAGGTGTTTGGTGGTTCATGGGGAAGTACATTGGCTCTAACCTACAGCCAATCACACCCTGATAAGGTGTTCTCTTGAGTTGATTCACTTGTGTCACTTTCTACCATGTAATGGTTTATATAATCGTTTACCTGAACTGAAATATTCTCGTTGTCATAGGTTACAAGTTTGATTCTTCGAGGGATCTTTATGTTGCGTAAGAAGGAGATTGACTGGTTTTATGAGGGAGGTGCTGCTGCCATCTTCCCTGATGGTAAGATTTCCATATGAATTACATTTCAGAAGTTAAGGGAATGACTAAGGATACTGTTTAATTTTTCATAAATTCGGCTGTGAAGTCATGGTTTGGGTATTTCTTGTATTTCGGATCTTGCGTAGATGACCGTTTATTTACATGGATGTTTGTCATTAAATATTCTATTTTGATTCTTCTTGAAATATAGCATGGGAGCCATTTAGGGATCTTATTCCAGAAAACGAGAGGGACTCTTTTGTTGATGCCTACCACAAGAGGTTGAATGCTGAAGATGTGAAAACACAAGTAAGGCTTGTAGTTTTAAGAGCTGTTTTATAGTTAACTATGCACACCTGTTTAGCGCACTCCGTGTTGTTGTTTAATTCCCTTGTCAACTTGCCTTTTGTGAAAACACAAGTAAGGTTTTTGAAATTTCTTGGAACTTTCTTTGCCTCTCTACCTGTTGGAGTTATACACTTCTAGATATCCATTTTCCATCCTTGATAACAAGAATCATCAAAAATTTATATAATTTTCTTCATGATTGTGGAGTTTAAATGTTCTTATAGGATAATGTACCATTGTTTAAAGTCTTAGTAGTAATATTAGACAATGTTCACAAATTTTAATATTCCTTTTTCCTCTTTACTGTTTTAAGCTGCACGAACTATGGCCTCTACACTACACAGAGCTTATTCAAACTTGGATTTTCTTTTGAAAATTTAAACACGTGTTAATAATATGGCTAAGCAATATCCTTGTTTTTCTTTTAGAACAACTTGTGGATCCTTACATACCGTACTTAATATACATATATGTCAAGGTAAAAAGGGTTGAATCACTGTAGTCTGTGGAAGTGCCAAAGGCCCAAAGTTGGTCGGTTATGTGGTAACTAAATTCTGAAAGATGGAAGAAGAAGCAAATCGGAAATGTAGTATAGTGCAATGTAAATCAAGAATAGACATAAGTGTATGCCAAAAGTTAGTTGAAACTATTTCTATGGATGCTTTTTCTCAGGCTGGCGGGCTCTATGAAATATTAGAAATTAGTAGTTTGATAACAAAATCCGTTTTGTTCTATAGAGACTACTGACTCAATTACCAAAAATGATTTCTGTCTAAATTACATGCACTTCTTCCATATCACCAGAAAGCCCTGGCAGCAAGAAAGTATCATCAAGGTTTATTTATATTGTAGTTTTTCCCTCTTTTTTGGAGCATATAGAGGACTTTCATGTCATTTCGAGTGCCTTATCCTTTCTTTTTCATTTTTTGATTTTTGTGTGTGAAAGACCTTGTATGAAAGGGATTCTAACTGTCACGATGCTTGCTGCTGTATAAAAGCTTGTCAGGTGGATAATCCTCCATGATTGATAGGAATTTAAGCCAGGAAGCAAAATTTTTTTTTTTTTTTTTTTTTTGTATTCTAAGAGGAAGTCAGATGTTTCCTTCTTAAATTTGTAAAATATAACGACGTGTAACTTTTGTTAAATGGCTTCTTTATTTTCTGTTTTTGTTGCTCCTGATCTTGTGTATTGTATTTTGTGTTGCTATATTCTCTTTCCATTATAGAAGAAGGAAATAATGATCTGATTTTTTTTTTTTTCCTTCTGCAGCATGCAGCTGCAAGAGCATGGACTACATGGGAGTTGATGACTGCGCATCTTCTTCCCGACGAGGAGAACATCAAGCGAGGAGATGATGATAATTTTGCTTTGGTAAGATTTATAAATGGCAGGGAGTTGTATATTTGTTTGCCCGGATCACATATTTTAGTATAAGAATCAGGATTATTCAGGAATACAATGTTTTGTATGAGCGAATCATCATTGGTAATGATAAATCCTGATTTCTGGATTATTTTCCTGTGAGAGGGCTTAGTGTCAATCATAATTTTTCCATTTCCTCTTTCTTGACACTAGTCTGAGTAATTGTGTGTAAAATTTACATTATTTTCTCATTTTACAGGCATTTGCACGTATAGAAAATCATTACTTCGTCAACAAGGGATTCTTTCCTTCTGACTCCTTCCTTCTTGATAACATTGACAAGATAAGACACATCAAAACAACAATTGTCCAGGTATGCTTTCCATTGTCTCCTTTCTTTACACTGCTTCGTATTGTACTATGCGGACTATTCTTGCGGTCATATTCTTCTAAGGTTGCCAAGAAATAGTTTTTGTATCTTTCTGTTACAGGAAAGTGTAATCTTTTGCATTTTTTGCTAACCAGAAGATTCTTCCTTTCAAATTTCAATCCTAGCCTTAATAATCTTCAGAAAGTTGAATTGTCATAGAATTTGGGCTTACTGATTTTGTGAGTTTTTGACTTGCTTCAAAATTCAGCATTTCTAAGAGATTATTTGAGAAGCTGGAGAAAATGATGATACTTGGAACTTAAGTAGAAATTTGCTACATTTTTTTCAACCCCAAGGTTTTAAGTTGTGATTGTACTCGAAAAAGCTCATATTCTACTACACTTGCATTAATGTCTTTAGAATTGCTTAAGTTACATCCTCTTTGAAGTCTAATCTATAAGTGTTATTATGTTGCTGAAAATATTGTGGATCTGTTTGTTTATTTATTCAGAATGAAAATGGAAAGGTAATGGTTAAGGAAAAAAAAAACCCAAATGATGTTGGTTAAAGTCCATTTATATTTGGTTATCATAGGTAAAGGGAAGGTGCTATTTGTCCCATCTTCTTAATCATTACCTTTTCGTTTTTTTCCAAATGAGCAACCAAATAGGCCCAAATATGTTTCTAGGAGATTCATAAAAAACCACTCTCTGCTAGTTTTCTGATGCTCACCTTCTCAATATTGCAGGGTAGATATGATGTTGTATGTCCGATGATGTCTGCATGGGATCTTCACAAAGCATGGCCAGAAGCTGAGTTCATAGTATGCAACATCACACATCTATATTTCTTCTGTTGATCAATGCTATCATACTCTCCTACTTAACACACTCACTCTTATGTCAAACAGGTGGTTCCAAATTCAGGACACTCTGCCAACGACCCGCCTTTAACTACCCAACTCGTGGTTGCAAATGAAATGCACAAAAGAAGTTATCAGGAGAAGCTGGGTCGAAAATGATAGCCGTCTGACATGGTATACATATATACCATTGCTTATATTGGTAGTTGTGGTGAGTAGAATGCTTCATTGTGATTATGAATCAATGCTCCATTGTGATTTGTGAGCTAGAATAAGCCGGAATTTGTTAGGACAAGGATTAGATGATGATATCCAAGGTTATGGATGAATGAAATGAGCGTGAAATTGTTCTATTGTTGCCGCGCTTGCTTGCTTCTTTCGAGTTTAAGGTTTGATAATGAGTAACAAAGGCCTTTGCACACAACATCATCCGCTTTTTACTAATTCTGTATTTTCACTTGCTCATGGTGAAATTTGGGAGGACATGATATCGTAAATGATCGCCAATGAGTAACAAATACTAGCCTAAGTTTAGGTTGAATATTACAATTACACGGGAATGTGAGTTCAAATTATGTAACAAAAATAAAGATTACGTATACTGTCATACTTCAAACTCACAACTGTATACAACATAAATTTTTACAAATATTATTTCAATTTCCACACTGTGACTCAACGTGAAAAAAAAAACATTTTCACGAGACTCAGTGTGGAAACAATGAAACATAAATTTTTACAATTGAGACTCGATGCAGTTTTCACATGTGATCTAATGTGAAAAGATATGCACTTCAAGAGGCCTTGTTTGTGCATCAACTGTGGTGCACAAACGAGTCTACAAATTGTCGATGACCTACGACTACGATCGGCATAAAAGCAATGCAGTTCTTCAAACTACGATCGGCATAAAAGCAATGCAGTTCTTCAAACGATGGCGTTTGAGATATAATGATACTTGATCGTCATCATCATCACAGTATTAGGACTTGAACCAATGGCGTCAATCAAATCCTTGACGTTGTCCGTGAAGCCTTGTTGACGTCCAGAGGCGTTATAGGTCCGTTGCAGATAGTTTGGAGGAAACTTCGGGTCTGGATAGGTCGTTGTCTCGTAGTGCTTTGATCTTTATCCGTGTATGCATAAGTCAACTGCCTAGCTGCATCTACAGGAATGAATAAAATACACCAAGTGAGGAAATATGAATTCAAATCAACAAAGAGAATCAATGTAAATAAGCAATTCAACAACAGAGACACGAAATATCAAAGTGGACCAACATATAGCTAATGTTAGGATTCATTAACTATGAAAGGTAGTTGCATCCCATTAAGTTTAAACCCTAAACACATACTAGAACAAAATTTTCAGGCAGAGCAGATGTGCAAGATGGTTGATTACAACTTTGCCAAACACAGCTTAGTAATCATCAAGAAACACAAAATCCTATACTAATGTCACATGACTAGAAAAATAAGCAGACACCCAACTGATTCCAACATTCTTGATATAAATAGCTTAGAGACACGAAAGATCAAAGTGCAAGACGGTTGATTGAAACTAAATTGACAGGAAACTCAATAATAAATAGCTTAGGGCTCTCTCTTATATAAAATTTTGGTTCAATTCCTCTGGATATAGCTTTAGTAATCTAATCACAAGAAAGACAAATCCTACATTAATTTCACATGACTAGAAAATAAGCTTGATATAGCATTAGCTTATTAACCTGGCTACATTTGGCTCAATATGTGAAGCAGATACCCAGCTGATTCCAACATTCTTAAAGATTTTCTTCCCCTTCATTACACTTCTAAATTGGTCAGCAATATCCCATTTCCCGGCTGCTGCATAAAATTCGGATAGTAATATGTACGTCCCGGGCTTATCAGGCTCCAACTCATATAAACGCCTTGCAGCAAACTCGCCTCTCGCGGTATCATTATTTTGCCTACAAGCATTCAGCAATCCCGCCCAGACTTCACCTGTCGGTTCAACACCATTCTTGATCATATCTTCATACACAGACCAAATTTCGTCAACATGACCAGCCCGGCCAAGTATGTCAATATAACAAGCATAATGCTTGCTCCCTGGAATGAAACCATATTTATTTTGAGCTAACCGGAAACATTGTCGTCCTTCCACAACAAGCCCTGATCGAGAACAAGCTGATAGAACAGCAAGAAAGGTCACATCATTTGGTGTGTGGTTTCCTTCTTCTTCCATCTTCTTAAACAAATCAACTGCCTTAACACCATTTCCATTTGTCCCATATGCATCTATCATGCTAGTCCAAGACACCACATCTCTCCGAGAAATCCGGTCAAAAACAAGACTTGCCAATGAAGCTTCACCACACTTGGCATACATATCTAACAAGGCATTGCACAACTGGATATCATTGAAAAGATCAAAACGAACAGCAACACAATGAATTTGCTTTCCTGCCCACAAAAGAGAGTTATCAGAGCAAGCTGACAATACACTCGTCAATGCAAAGGTATTCGGTTTCATGGAACTCATGACCGACAAGGCTTCACTATATCTTCGGTTCCTAACACAAGCAGCAATGAAGGAATTGCGCAAAACATTATCTTTATTTTCCCCCAAGCTCTTATAAATATGAATAACTTTATCAATCATGTTGAAGTGAGAGTAGAAGTCAATGAGAGCCGTGCCCAGAACAACCAAATCATCACTTCCTAAGGTGATAATCAAGCTATGAACCTGCATACCTTGCCTGAGAGCATTAAGACACACACAAGCCTTGATAACAGAACACAAAGTGAAGCCAGTAAACCGAACACCATCCCTTCTCATCTCCTCAAATGTCAATATCGCCTTCAGAGCTGAACCACGTCGTAGATAATTAGAGATCATAACATTCCAAGTGACCACATCTTTGCAACTCATGTCATCAAAGACTCTGGAGGACTCAACCATTAATCCGTGCTTAGAATACATGTCCATAAGTGCAGTTTGGGGAACAATTTGAGTATCTGAACCAAATTTAACCATCAAGGAATGAACTTGCTTCCCACATAACGAGTTGGGTAAGGCCGAGCAAGCACTCAGAACAGGAGTGAAAGTGTAGGGATCGAAGTCCGCACGAGCGCGATGAATGCGTTCGAAGAGAGTACATGTTGCCAGAGGATCGTTGTTCCGGACATGAGTGGCGAGAACGGAGTTAAGAGCTTTCAAGTCTCTTTGAAGCAATTCGTCGAACAGGTGGCGGGGTTTTTTTCTTGGAGCAGAGAAGAATGGTGTGAGTATGTTAGGTGTTTGCTGCGTGGAGCGAATGAGTCGAGAAGGGATTGACATTCACCGCAGTTGCAGAACGTGGACGGAGTTGACTGCCCGGAGCAACTTCGTATTGTAACACAGTTTAACTTACAATGAGCGCCGCCAAGCTGAGACAGTTGCAGAACGAGGACGGATATGGGGTATTTTAAACAAACTCAAAGATCCATCTCTCCTTACAGTATTTTCCTGTGATTTGACTTTTTTCAGTTCAAGCTCTTTCATTTAATCAAGTCAAATATTTTAAACTCCATAAACTCTGATTTGACTTTTTTCATTGTGGATATGTTCTATCATTATGGTTTCTACAACGTTGATTTATGTAGCTATTAAAATCATAGTGAGTTTGACTACCAACAAAATTTTAAGCTCGATTAAACCTAAAATTGAGTAGATTTCTTTACTTATATAATTTATTTTACATGCTTTCTAAACATATTCAAAATTATTATTTGAACCCATAATTACGCTCCTCGCGTGATTAGTTGAGAATTCACTCAACTACGCACATGAGTTGTGTTTTGTAGTATTTATTTTTTTAATTAATTAATTTTATTTATTTCTACTACACACTCCAAGTGCGTAGTTCAATTTTTTCATTTTTTTTCACGGACAACTACACACTTCATATGTGTAGTTGGAAACCACTCAACTACGCACGCGAAATGCGTTGTTACGGTGATAAATAGTGATATTCGCCGGTATGTCTAATAATTTATCTTGGATATGTTTTGTATCACATTGAGTTCTGTGCAGCCGTTGAATTATAGTGAACTTGTATTTAGTATATTGTGAACCGTATATTGTGAACCAATTATGTAACATTGAGTTTCAAAAATAAACTATGTAGCATTGAAATAAAATGTAGTATACAGTGTATATAAATATGATTGGTATTTACATATTTTAACGCTTGTCTTATAAAACATGCATTATATATCCAAACATATTCGATTCATTCTTATGCTAGCATTAACTAGTATAAATCCTGTGTTTTCTACCTATATTTAGAAAAAAAAGTAAAATATATTATTACATTTTTTCAATATTATAGTTAAAAGTACCTTTTTTGTTTATTATAAAGGTAGTACATATAATTTTTGGGAATTTAAAAATTAATTTTAAAAGAAAATCTACTTGAGTGATTATATTAGGAGATGAATAATGAGATTTTTTTTTATCAAAGATAAAATGTATTCAAAACTCAAAAGTGAAACAAAATCTCGGTATGCACGAGTTTGTCAACCGACTAATTTTGTTATTTGAACACTTTGTGTTTTGTTAATAGAGTTCGTAAACTTTGATGTATGTTTCTTTTTTTTTGAAAAAAGGAAAGCGGTCAGGTTGGTTACCTCCTAGAGGTAGTCCAACCTAAAGCATCCTTGCGGATGTGAACACGAAGTTCGGGATCATCAGAAAAACTGGTGTTGGGGGTCTACGAATTTACCATTTACCAAAAAAAAAATAAACTGGTTCCACAATCTTATAAGTTAAATTGTTAAATTTAACTTCTTATAAGTTAAATTGTTAAATTTAACTTATATTCCTAAGTTAAATTGTTAAATTTGATATTGGGAGGATACCCCCAGCAATGGGCCACGACTTTCTATTCGATCCGGACGTAAATCGGCTAAGCCGATCGAACTGGTGTTGGGGGTCTACGAATTTACCATTTACCAAAAAAAAAATAAACTGGTTCCACAATCTTATAAGTTAAATTGTTAAATTTAACTTCTTATAAGTTAAATTGTTAAATTTAACTTATATTCCTAAGTTAAATTGTTAAATTTGATATTGGGAGGATACCCCCAGCAATGGGCCACGACTTTCTATTCGATCCGGACGTAAATCGGCTAAGCCGATCGAACCGGGTGGTCTACGAATTTACCATTTACCAAAAAAAAAAAAAAACTGGTTCCACAATCTTATTAAGCAAGAAGATTGATATGGGAAAAAATGCTGTAGCCAGGATTCGAACCTGGAATTAAGCCATCACTATTGTTGGTTTTATCAATGTGCTACTACAGCTTCGATGAACAACTATTATAATTGTCAAACTCAATGTGTAACAAACTGTAAGCAAAATTTGCACAAAATAACCCAACCTTTGAAGGTGTTGTGAAATTTTGCCTGAAGTTTTAAATGTGGTTAATATTAAATAGCCTAAAGTTAGACTTGGGTGTGAAAAGTAGCCTTTGTTATTACGCCAAGGAGGAAGGAAGAAATTACACAAAATCACCCAAATTAAATTTTTTTTAAGTTGGTTCTAGTCAAAATGAATGGAATGTATACATACAACAGGTCCTCCCTCTTTTATGAACACACCAAACAAATCTTTTTGTCACGCTTTTCTTTTAGAAAATTGAAGGAAAAGGAAGCTAAAAAATAAGAAGAGCACTAAGTTAGATTTATTTTATGATTATAATATCAATATTATATTATATTTATTTACTTTTACTTCAAATATGTGAAAAATAAAGTATGATAACTTTGTAATAAAAATTATCATCTTATAAATGGATTATATATTTTTTAAGGTTTTACTTAGTTGTAATAAAAATGAATTGGTATAATTATATTATAGACGGAACATGAGACGTAAGAAAAGACATACAAACGGAGTATATGCGTAAGTTTGTATACAAAAAGAGTACGTAAATACTTATAAACGGAGTGGGATGGTGGCAATCTTAGATTCCATCTAAATTAATCTTTAAAATAACTTCCATCTCCTACAGAACACACACTAAAGTCGTCGTACCACTTTTAAAGTAATTTTTTCTAATCAATGTAAATAGGTGGTGTAATAGATTTGTAAATTCTTCTTGTTTTCCTGCAAAATGGTTGATGTGTGATTTCTAAATTTCAAGAGTTGAATAATCAAAATAAGATTTTTGTGGAAGACTTAGATCCATGACTTCCAATTCTCCAAAGAAGACAACTCATAGTCTCCACTTTTCACAATGGAACGTCAAAAAAAAGTTGTATAACTTGACTCACACGGTCACAACTCACAACTAAAATATATGATTGGTTATTGATCGATGATCACTATTCACTAGAGATAGACAACCCACAGTAAACGGGGCTAATGGGTTGGGTTCAGCTAAGATCACAACAGAGAATCGGGTTGAGACATGTCGGGTCAAACTTATGTTTGGTTATTAATCTGTCTGTTTCGGATCGGGTCAATTTGGGTCGAATATCTATTGTTCGGGTTGAAATGGGTTAACGGGTAGACTCGGTTCTCGCTTCATAGCAAATCAGATTGGTTTGATTCTCGGGTCATAACAAATCGATTTAGTTCAGTTTTTTGTAGCGGTGTCAAACGGGGTTGACGACTGTGAGACCCCTATTCTTTCGGACCGAGTTCCGTCCTTAGCCGAGATTTCCTTTGGCCGAGTTTGGCCTTGCCGCACCCGCGGACATGATGGCCGCCCCTACGGGTTCCCGCCCCTGCGGCTCATGGAACCGCCCTTGCGGTTTCCGGCGGCTGCAGCCGGTTTTGTTGACTCTCTTGACTCGTGCTTTACCTTTGCCTTACTTCTTCCCTTCCCTTGGCTGATCAAGGGTTACTTCTTCATTTCCACTCCAGCTTTCACATCCTCCTTGCTTCTCCTTCACCTTCCTTTGTCCTTGTCTTGGTTTCCTTTGGTTTGGAAGAGTTTTGTTGTGGCTTTGTGGTTGATGATGATGCTAGTGTGTGTGTTGCTGAGCTTAGAAGCCAGCTTTGGTGTGTGTTGATCCTCCCTGCAGCCTAGGATCTTCAGTAGTGGTGAGTGCTTACTTCTTCTCCTTCTCTTCTTCTTTGATTCAATCTTTCTAGCTTAGGATTAGATGTATGCTAAGGGTTTTGATGGTTGGTATGTGTTTGTGCATATGGTGTGTGGTTTTGGAATGATAAGGACGTGATTTGATCACGTGAAGAGCCGAAGAAGAATCACGAGATCTTGTTCTACACTGTCGCCGCCCCCGCGCCCGGAAACCGCCGCCCCTGCGGAGACCGTGCCATCGCGCCCGCGCCAGCGCCGTGCCTACGTTAGCCTGCAGCCTTGTCACCGCCCCTGCGGATTCTACCTGCCGCGCCTGCGGGTGATCTCTTCCGCCCCTACGTCATCCGTTCACGCAGGTGCGTCTTGTCCCGGAACTACCTATAGTTATGTAGTTCCTTTCCTTTCTAGTATGAGGAACCTAGTACCATGCTAGGTATCGGTTTATGATGAGTATGATATAGATATGCCGGTTACGGCCTTGAGGTTTACGAGTTGGATATGATCCTTATGGATCCCTTGGGTCTAGGTGTGACCCCTCTGTGTGATAGGATTGTGATATATATGTATGTATGCCTTGTATAGGCCGTGTTGTCCTCCAGTTTGGAGTGAACCAGTCGGAGAGTTGATCGTGGTTGAGTTACTTCTGAGATTGAGGTAAGTCCATAGGACTTACTTAGCTACTATCCTTATATTGGATGTATGCTTGAGTGTGTGTGTGTTTTATGCTTTATAGCATGTGTTATTATGGTCAGCGACCTATGTTATACTGACCGCCCATTGTAGTGGCCGTGATAACCTTTCCCTTTCATCCCGTAGTGGAGTCTGGGAGGTTCTCTGTAGTCAGGCCAGATCTGGTATACGGGAAGGACCCTCACCACTCCCATAGGGTACACGGGAGGTGTGGTGATACTACTCCAGGTGGCTAGAGTACTCAGAGGCGGGGATTATATTCCTCGTGTCACATATCTTCATATATATCTATTTATACGATTGAGTGATTTAACTTATTAAAGATAATAAACCGGGTAAATGTTTGATATCATGCTGAAGTGTTTATTATTTCTGATATGTGATTGTGCTCTAGCATCTTCTTATATATGTGTGTAGTTAGCTAACGGTTTTATACCGTGTTGTAGATCCTTTGCAGGTTAGGAGAGCTGCAGAGTGATCCAGAGGGGTGATCTGCTGAGGGTTCCGTACACTGGGCGTATTCGTGGGATTTTGGGTTTATCCTTATTGTACGGATTTCAGTTTGACTTTGTAGTCAGCAGTACTCTGTATCATCCTTTTGACATATATATATATATATATATATATATATATATATATATATATATATATATATATATATATATATATATATATATATATATATATATATATATATATATCAGTTTTTATGGATTTGGGGTGTTACAACGACTTAGGTTCGGGCCGGTCACAACAGGCTCGGGTTCAAACGGGTCGGGTCAAAACAAGCTCTCTTTTGAACGGTTTGTTTTGGTCGGACTGGTTTGGGTCGGGTATCAATTGTTCGGGTTAGTACGGGTTATCTGATAGCGTTGGTTCTTGGATCATAACCTGTCGATTTAGTTCGAGTCTCGGGTCATTCGGGTTGGGTTATTTCGGTTTTTAATAGCTTCGGGTAGAGAGACATATAGGGCGGGTCAATTGGGTTTGATTCGGGTCAAATTATGTTCAGGTTGGGTCGAAAACGGTCGGGTTGCCTAACATTTTGATGTTGTCGGTTTTGGGTCGAGCAATTTGTCGGGTTGAATCCGGGTTACTAGATTGGGACGGATGGATTCAAATAACTCTTAAATATAAATATTTTTTACTCAAATTTATAATATACTACTTAAGCTCCCAAAGACTGCTCAATTTAGAAGTACAACTAAAACATGATACGTACCTTGTAATGGATCAAGAGGAGGTCATCTGGCTCCTAAAGTCACGTGAACAATGGTTATTCCTTGGGATAGGAATACCACCTTCTTTCACACGTACGTCCACCATTATTGAACGATAAAGAAACAAGATTAAAGGCTTATTTCTTGAGGATGATGAGTGGGAAGAGAGAGATGAGGTCCTTGAGAAATGGGCGATGAACTTCTTTTAAACCCTCTACTTTGATGAGAGAAACAATGATCCTGAGAAGTTGAATGTTTATGGATTCCCGGTCCTTGATGAGGATAATTGGATAAGACTACGTAACCCTCCTAGTGTTGGTGAGGTTTGGAAGGTTGTTATTTCCATGGGTGCTTTCAAGGCGTCGGGACTGGACAAGTATCAAGCTATCTTCTATCAATAGTGTTGGGGTATATTGGGTGAATCTGTCATCCAAGAGGTCTCTAAATTCTTTGAATCGAAGAAGCTTCCTAAATATCTTAACAAGACTCTCATCTGCCTTATTGCTAAGGTAGGGAAACTCGAGAGAATTCAAAAATTCAAACTGATTGCTCTATGTAACGTCCTTTACAAGATTATGACAAATGTTCTAGTCCATAGACATCAGGGTGTAATTGGAGACCTGGTAGGACCAACTCAAAGGAGATTCATTCCGGGTAGATTGATTCAAAACAATGTCGCCTTATGTAGGAAATTACTCACTCCATGCAAAGAAAAACGTAAGGGAAACGGTGGATAATGCTGAAACTTGATCTTAAAAAGACATGATCGCTTAAAGTGGGATTTCATTTCTTCTACCCTTAGAAAAGCTGGCTTTCCGGATTGTTGGGTTGGTATGATTCATGAGTGCATGAGCTTTACCTTCTATGTGTCTCAACCGGAACGGAGGTATTTCGGAGGAGTTAAAGCCAATGAGAGGAAGTCGTCAAGGGGACCCTATATCTCCTTAAATTTCCGTCATCCAACGCCTCAGTCACCTTATTAACAAAGAAGTGAATGAGGGTTCTTGGGACCGATAAAGCTTTCTAGAAATGGTCCTCCCTTGTCCCACCTTTTCTTCGAAGAAGATATCTCCCTTTATGCCGAAGCTTCAACCCACCAGTTGTGAGGTTTTATTGGCGTTGTTCATAAATTTTGTGTTGTCTCAAGACAAAGAGTAAGCCTTTTCAAATCTCGGATCTTTGTTTCTTTAAATGTGGGGGCATATATGAAAATAACTTTGGGAGCTATTAGTGGGATAGAAGTTATTATCATCATAAAGACTACTTAAGAATTCCCCTATGCAGAGGGAGAGTGAACAAAAGCACTTTATGCCTCTCCTGAGTTAGATCCAATGTTGACTTACAGGCTGGAGGAGGAGACACCTAATGGCCGAAGACTAATACTCACAAAATCGATGGCAAAAAGAATATGTTAAAACTGAACAAAGCTTTAGTGGGAACCTTGTGACAACATTGATAAGATTTTCAAAGGTTTTATCTGGAGAGATACCAATGGCAAGGAGAATATGCATACTATCCATTGGGAGTCTATGTGCAAGTCGATGAAGATGGGAGGACTTGGACTGACGCCTATGTTAGTTATGAACAAAGATTTAGTGGGCAAGATGGGCTGGAAACTCCTCTCGGGTATTAACAACCCATGGATTGAAGTATTCAGGGCTAAATATATTAGGGCTTATGGATCAAGGCATGCCTCACCATCCCTGACTTGGATAAGCATCGATATTACAATCATTGAGTTTATTGCGAAAGGTACACGATGGATTGTAGGGGACGGCCTCGAAACCGGATTCTAGAGAGACTGGTGGATAGGAGACAAACCGTTGACGGAGATGGTGATTAGTGGGACGAGGGCTCTGGGTGGCGTTGGAATGCCCTAGGCAACTCGCTCCCAAACACGGTGCTTCTCCAGTTAGCGGTATTCGGTATTGATCCAAACAGAACGGACACCATTAGTTGGGCACTCTCTAACTCAAATGAGTATACTATAAGCTTTGTAGTGAGCTTGTTTGACAACGAGGTTTCACTCATAATATTGTGATGTGTACGGTCTCTATGGCTGAATAGTGGGGATCTTACATGGTCTTGAAATTGCTTTGGAGATTTGTTCTAGGAATGTGGTTTTGAAAACGGACTCTTAACTAGCTACCATTCTTCTCAACAAGAGTATGACTCGATGCCACCCACTCTCTAGTATGATACATAAGTGCCAAGGTTTCATGCGTAGAGCTTGGAATATCCAAGTTCGACATGTTTTTCGCGAGGCCAATTGTGCGGTCGATTTATTAGCAACTCTAGATTTTGATTTTCAAACTTGATTTTCATGTATTGTTTGACCCGCAGAAGGGTGTTATTTGTATTCTTACTACTGATGTTAGGGGTTGAGTTATACATCTCTTGATGACTACTTAGCCCATTTTTCGATCTGTAATAAGCGCGACTAGATGCGCCGGAGTCCACCGACTCTCCTTTCCATAAAAAAACACGGAGGATTGGATTTTAGGGGGGTGGAAACAACATCGGTGAATCCTATTGATTATTATTTATTTTGGATTTGAACAGACTATATTAATATTTAAATGAAAAATCCATGTTGTTATTAAATAGTAAAATTCAATCGTGAATCTGGATGATTATTTGCTGCTAAATTCATCTGAACAATATTGGAGTTATTAGATATCGTTAAATGAGAATAGTTACGACTGCTAACTAGATTGACATAGATGAAGGAATTAATCGAAATAAAATCTTATAGTTTTTAAAAAATATACAGGTCTTCAACCAAAATAATTATGTATATAGATAATGAGTATTTTTAAGTTTTTTCTTTTTAAAATTTTAATAAAAAGGATTTGCTGCTAAGTCCAGTAATTTAAAAAAAAAACTTGTTTGTAAAGTCGTCATACTAAATTTAATATTTTCAATTAATATAAATAGGTATATAAATTTGTAAATTCTTCTTGATTTCTAGCAAATTGGTTGATATGTGATTGAGACTAATTACTAAATGAGAAAAATGAGCTTGTACAACATTATTCGTTTTATGAATACTAATTAGGCCCTCCTATTTTTATTTTGTAATTTTAAATCTAAAAACAACCCTATAGAGGGTATAATGGGAATTTTTTTTAAAAAAACCTTAAAATCTACCGCTGTCTGTTCTTAGTCTTCGTCGTTCCCGTCCTTTGATAGCTATCTTTGCAAGCTCACTCTCTTCTGCTGTTTTGCTTTGAGCATTTCTTCTTCTGCTTTCTTTTTGTGCGTTTTTTTTTCCGATTACTCTTGGGGCTGAAGAACTAGTTTGAGAATCTCTTGTGAGCAATGGCTGAATCTGTAATCGCTGTTTGAAGTTCGGTCATCGATCTCCTGTGCCTTCTTTTGAGGTCGCTTTGTTGTTTCTTAGATTTCATAATCGGAGATCTTGTGTGAGAGGCCAAGTTGAAGTGTTTTTACACCGATTTCATTTCCCCCTTTCCAGTGAAGGTTTGCGAGAGGTGATATATACTTTGCCGAGAAGTAACCGAGGAGATTTTGGTTTTGAAAATTGGAGGTTATCTTACGGCAATGCGAACTCTATTCATCGCACCATTCGCCATTGTTCTTGAAAAGTATGTAAGTAGCATATTTCTCATAAATCCTACCGCATTTCACATTTTGGGTCAACTAATCTCAAATGAAACTTTGGAGTAGCAAGAGTCGGCCAAAGATGACCACGTTAATCTTCTCCAAGATCATATTGCTCAGCATATTGGAGTACGTCTTTCTAAACGTCACATCATCTCTTCTTTTTATAATTAATAAAGCTGTTTAATTTTCTAAATTAAAATGGTAGGCCAATGATGGACCAGAACCTATCCTTCCTCGGTATGAAGTACACATCAACAACGTTTGCAACTTGATTGTACAATATTATCCCTGCTGCAACTTTCATCATGGCTATCACATATTCAATATACAGTTGTTGCATTTATAAATATTTATAACAAGGAACCCATTTATGTTATGAGAGAAATGAGATTTGTTTTGATAACTGTGATGATTGTTATGACAAACAACTCCGTGGCTGGTATGAAGCTCTTCACAAACTTGTACAAAGATCATTGTATCAAGTGCAATATGTTCGACCCATAAAGATTACATTTTGGGCTCTTCTACTTTTTTCATTTGGTAAGTGTACTACTAGTGTGTTGTTAATTTAATTTGAATTGAAATACAACGAAGAAGCTACTCACTTTTCAATTTGAATGACATCTTACTAGGTTGTATGTTCAAGTGCAGTCTGTGTTGTTATTTCAATTTGAATTGAACTACAACGAACTCGCAAAACGTAGAGGGAAGCATGGTTGTGCAAGAAAATTTGGTTGTGAGTGGGCTAGGAAGCAACCAACAAGTATATGAATACGATAGCAGTACTGATGAGTCCTGCTATGCTAGAAATGTGAGTAGTTCTAACTACACTATTCTCTATGATGAAGTGAGCACAAAATGCATCGAGAAACCGAGTGCTGATTCGAGTTCTAGTATTCCTCGGCAACAGTATATGATTATAAAGAGGCGGCTTATTGCTTTCCCATTGTAAGTTGTTGACATTGGTAGGATTCATCTTCCCTTGTGACAGTGCGTTGTAAGATGTATGATTGTAAACAAGAATGTTGTGAATAAGTTGTAATGTAAGTGGATTTTTAATCCAAATTGACAGTAAAATCTCAAATGTTGCTACCTAGGTATGGTATGAAGATCCATTTTGGGGACGAGTAGTAATGAAATCCATGATAATACATTAGTAAAACTAGTGATCGACCCGTACACAAATATTAAACCTTATGTAAGCTTTTCGTTGAATAATATCCTTCGTAATATTAATTATGTTGTCCTCTTGTTTACTTAGAATTGAGTTTATAATTACTGAAAATGTCCCTAAACTTGTATAACTCGACGGACCTTGGACTTGTATAACTTGACGGACTTGGACTTGTGTAACTCAACGAACTTGGACTTCTGTAACTCGATGGACCTTGGACGTGTGTAACTCGACAAACCTTGGACTTGTGTAACTCGACGGAACTTGGCCTTGTGTAACTTGTTTGGCCTTGTGTAACTCCAAAAACTTGTTCGTTGTTTTTACACCCCTATAAACCTTTATACATAATGATAAAGACCTAAAAGTTAGTAAAACAAGGAAGGGAAAATTTTTAATTTATAACCTGTAATAATTCCCTAAATAGCAACGAACCCACAGTGTATGGGTCAATCACAGTAAAGGTAAGTATTCCAGGGTCGATCTCAGGGGCTGAGAGGATTAATTTGCAATAATGATTATAAATAGAATAGATCTCAATCAAAGACAAGGGTTTGGAAAAGATAAGGGAAAGAAATCAAAAGGGTTTTTAAAACGGTTTTAAGGACTCGCAATCAATTGTCACTATTGATTGAAAGTCAAAATAAACAAACAAAAAGGAAAACAAAGATAATCAAATTAAAGGAAAGAAAATGGATTCCAAGGATTCAAGATCATTTTTTATACATATAGATTCAGGAAGACTCATAAAGATATATGGTAGAAAAGCCACAAGGATGAACGTTTCTAGGCTGACAGTCTATTACCTGGTAAGTCTCAAGACTATCTAGTTCCAAACCAACTACCTATTACCGGGTAAGTCTCAAGGTAGAGAGGTAGGAAATTCTAAACAAACCAGACTACAAACTAAGGGAAAGGTAAACCATTACCGGGTAAGTCTCATGTATTACCCTATTTAGCAAGGAATCAAAGCACATTCAACCAATAAAGGATAAACCTTTATTACCTATGATCAGTCTCTCCTGTATCTAAGAAGTAATATCACTGGGTAAGTCTCAATTCCAACTTAGGTTACTAGCTAGAAGGATTCTAACTAGATTCAAGAACAAGCCAACCATTAGGATTTCTAGCAAGTCAAAGCCAAAACATAAAGCACAACATTCCATCATAATCAAAGGCATAAACAAATCCCTGTCAACCTTGGAATCACAAGGTTCTAGCCAATAACAATCATATCAAAGAAAGACAAATAAATAAATAACAAAGGGAAATAAAAAGAACTTAACTTGAATAAATGGAAACCTTCAATCTTTAGTCCAACAAGGTCTTCCAAACAAAACTGAATGTGAAAGTATGAAACTTCAATCTAAACTAAAGAAGAACAATGGAGAAGAAGAAGGGAAAGGAAGGGAGGCGGCTCCCCCCTATGGGGTAAACTAACCCTAAAAGAAACGGACTAAATCGGACCCTTAGAAATAACCTAGAGCTTCCCTTTTATAGGCAAAAATCTTACAAAGGACGGGCTGGGCCAAAACCGATCCAAAAATAAAATAAAATCGCCGAACAGGAAATCTCGGGCAGAAATCTCGGCCGAGATCGAGCCAGTCGAGACCGAGATTTGGCAACAGAACCTTCAGCGCGTGAGAACATCGGGAATCTCGGCCGAGATCGAGAAATCCCGGCCGAGATGGCCCGATCTCGGCCGAGCTAGGGCAATCTCGGCCGAGCCTGGTGAATCTCGGCCGAGCCAAGGGTGATCTCAGCCGAGCCAAGTCCATCTCGGCCGAGCCATGAGAAATCTCGGCCAAGATTTGGGAAATCTCGGCCGAGATTTGGGAAATCTTGGCCGAGATTTGGACCATCTCGGTCTAGTCTGACCGAAATTGGTCCAAATCGGTCCGAGACGCGGTCTTCTTCGTTCCTTCGCGCCTTTAGCTCGATTCCTCGCGTCTTTAGCTCGATTCCTCGCCTTTCCCGTGCACGTAGCTCGCTCCAATGCGTCCACTTCGAGGCTTGATCCTCAGATACGTCGTTTTAGCTCCAAAATGTGCCAAATCACCTACAAAGCCACAAATAGTGTGTGTAGACATCTATTCTTGCAAAGTAGAACTAAACAAGCATAAATGGCACAAACGAAGGCTAAAACATGAATGCGGAAAGGGGAAATCTAACTAAATGCATGAGTGCAACAGGTCGATAAATCATGTTATCAAAATACCCCATACTTATCCTTGCTTGTCCTCAAGCAAGTAGTAAATCTAAGGTAAGATAACATGAATGATCTATGCAAAACAAAAAAAAAAACGCGAAGTGCTTCTAATTATGATCACCCTCAATAGTGCAAGTTTCATAGCCAAAGATACATTTCAATTAAGATCAAATGAAATAGGCATAGAAAGGATAATTATACTTTACAAGAATTTCACACACATCATCAAAATTACTAATATCTAATATAATTGAGAAATTCAAGTCTAAGCCTGCCAAGTCAAATACATGTATACATAGATCAAAAGGACTTAGCAAATAAAGGCCAAGAAACGTGATAAGGGTAGGATGTTATTTAGGTCATGTGGTGCTAATCCGGGAAGAAGAAACAACACACTTTATCTTTTCAACTCAACATTCACCACCCTTGCATAATCTGCAGATTTTCTTCCTTTTCTTTTCTTTTCTTTTCTTTTTCGTGAGTGAAAGGCATTGGTGCATAGTAGCCAAAACCTTGGTGTTCAGTTTCCTTCACGTACCTCATACCAAAATGCACATACCAAATCAACTCTAAGGGAATGTTTTTAAAACTAATCAGACTTTGGCAAGGCACAAACACCCGGCTATGTGAATGGTACCGAGTTACTCATCTTTCATAGCCAACAATCCCTTATAAGCTTTTCTTTTCTTCATCACATCACATTTCACATCCTTCAAACTTCTTCAAACAATTCACATCAAAATTTTTTGCACACACCTTCAAACTAAACATTCCTAATTCCCGGATAGGAGACAAGAGATTCCATGTTTGAGGAGCTAAGCATGATAAAGATAGAAGAAGAATGAAGTCGAATTGCTTAAATCATCCCTATGCAATGTGTAAGAACTTATCATGAAGCTTCAACTATCCAAACTCAATCCAACTAGACAAGGTAATTTTCATAATTCACATAAAATTCAAGCAAAGTATTCAAATCCCAAATATTCCATAAATCAAATTGAGCGCAAAAGTAATAATCAAAGGCTAATTCACAAGCACAATATCGTCATAGGGGTCATGTCATTCCTAGAAGCACATAATTTTTTTTATGCATGCTAAAAGGAAACGCGTGACAAGAAAATAAACATGCTAAAAGACTGCAAGTATCCCACCCCATACTTAAAACTCACATTGTCCCCAATGTGAAGAATAAATAGAAGTGAAAAAGAATACTCACAATGTAAAAATAAGTGATATGGCACATCTAAATGGAAGTGGTGGTGGAAACAAACGGCCACGCAATCTACTTCAAGCAACTATTCTTCATTACTAAAAAACCTGAAAAGACAAGACACCAAAAGCGCAAAAACGCAAAAGCAAAAAGCAAAAAAACCAAAAAAAAATACAAAAGACTCTTACCTCGGGCTGCCTCCCGAGAAGCGCTTGGTTTAAGGTCTCTAGCCGGACCCAATTCCGTGGTTGTGTTAGCTCACATCAAAAACCTTGGACTGCTCATCCAGTCCTTTCAACCACTCTTCACAGGACTCATAGATTTTCTTCTTGAGAACTCTCTTCATGTCCTGTCGGAAGATTCTCACTCTTCCCAGCATTGGAGGATGGTATGGGGTAGTCTTGTGGGTTACCCCATACTTATTTAAAAACTTCTCTCGATGAGGGAGAAGCTTCAATCTAACCTTGGGAGGTTCTTTTGGCATTGCCCTCCAGCTTTTTGGCGCAGATCGAGTAAGATGGAAGCCACAGGGACGATTTTCAGCAAATCTCGGGCAGCCATGTAGGAAATCTCGGCCGAGATTTGTGGGGATTAGGCCAAGATTTTCCTTCTGCACAAGAATCTCGGCCGAGATAGGAATAATCTCGGTCGAGATCGGGATATGGTTGTCCGATCTGTCTTCCTCCTTCGTCAGCTCTTCATCCTCGATGCGCTCTTCCTTTGGATGAACCTCTTCCCTGGGAGTTAAGATGCTTTCAGATTTCTCCCTTGATCTCCGCAATTCGTTTAGCGTTTGAGGTCCTTCCCTGGGAGATAACGTACGTTCAGATTTGATTATGTATTTGTTGTACCAAGATTCAATTTCTGCCCATTGTCGTCTTGCTTCATATCTTCGGTACATAATTTCATCTTCTAGATAATCAATCTGCTCTAGTCTTTCCTCACTTTCTCCCACTCGGCTCACCAAGAAAATCTCATATTCTAGTTCTCTCTCCAGATAGTCAATCCGCTCCAAGGTTTCATCTAACTCAGCTCGAAGGTTTCTCTCAGCCATTTTGTTAAACCTGGAGAATGCAAAGACAGAAAGAGAACAAGATCAAAAGTAACAAGAAAGATCTAAACTATAAATAATAAAAAACGCAGAAAAATCTTTCTCAGTCCCCGACAACGGCGCAAAAAACTTGTTCGCTGTTTTTACACCCGTATAAACCTTTATTAATAATGATAAAGACCTATAAGTTAGTAAAACAAGGAAGGGATAGTTTTAAATTTATAACCTGTAATAATTCCCTAAATAGCAACGAACCCACAATGTATGGGTCAATCACAGTAAAGGTAAGTATTCCAGGGTCGATCTCAGGGACTGGGAGGATTAATTTGCAATAATGATTATAAATAGAATAGATCTCAATCAAAGACAGGGGTTTGGAAAAGATAAGGGAAAGAAATCAAAAGGGTTTTTAAAACGGTTTTAAGGACTTGCAATCAATTGTCACTATTGATTGAAAGTCAAAACAAACAAACAAAAAGGAAAACAAAGATAATCAAATTAAAGGAAAGAAAATGGATTCCAAGGATTCAAGATCATTGTTTATACATATAGATTCAGGAAGACTCATACAGATATATGGTAGAAAAGCCACAAGGATGAATGTTTCTAGGCTAACAGTCTATTACCGGGTAAGTCTCAAGACTATCTAGTTCCAAACCAACTACCTATTACCGGGTAAGTCTCAAGGTAGAGAGATAGGAAATTCTAAACAAACCAGACTACAAACTAAGGGAAAGGTAAACCATTACCGGGTAAGTCTCAGGTATTACCCTACTTAGCAAGGAATCTAAGCACATTCAACCAATAAAGGATAAACCTTTATTACCTATGATCAGTCTCTCATGTATCTAAGAAGGAATATCACCGGGTAAGTCTCAATTCCAACTTAGGTTACTAGCTAGAAGGATTCTAACTAGATTCAAGAACAAGCCAACCATTAGGATTTCTAGCAAGTCAAAGCCAAAACATAAAGCACAACATTCCATCATAATCAAAGGCATAAACAAATCCCTGTCAACCTTGGAACCACAAGGTTCTAGCCAATAACAATCATATCAAAGAAAGACAAATAAATAAATAACAAAGGAAAATAAAAAGAACTTAACTTGAATAAATGGAAACCTTCAATCTTGAGTCCAACAAGGTCTTCCAAACAAAACTGAATGTGAAAGTATGAAACTTCAATCTAAACTAGAGAAGAACAATGGAGAAGAAGATGGGAAAGGAAGGGAGGCGGCTCCCCCCTATGGGGTAAACTAACCCTAAAAGAAACAGACTAAATCGGACCCTTAGAAATAACCTAGAGCTTTCCTTTTATAGGCAAAAATCTTACAAAGGACGGGCTGGGCCAAAACCGATCCAAAAATAAAATAAAATTGCCGAACAGGAAATCTCGGGCAGAAATCTCGGCCGAGATCGGGCTAGTCGGGACCGAGATTTGGCAACAGAACCTTCAGCGCGTGAGAACATCGGGAATCTCGGCCGAGATCAAGAAATCCCGGCCGAGATGGCCCGATCTCGGCCGAGCTAGGGCAATCTCGGCCGAGCCTGGTGAATCTTGGCCGAGCCAAGGGTGATCTCGGCCGAGCCAAGTCCATCTCGGCCGAGCCATGAGAAATCTCGGCTGAGATTTGGGAAATCTTGGCCGAGATTTGGACCATCTCGGTCTAGTCTGACCGAGATTGGTCCAAATCGGTCCGAGACGCGGTCTTCTTCGTTCCTTCGCGCCTTTAGCTCGATTCTTCGCGTTTTTAGCTCGATTCCTCGCCTTTCCCGTGCACGTAGCTCGCTCCAAAATGTGCCAAATCATGACTTTCATGCCTCGTCCAAAGAGGACAACTCATAGTCTTCACTTTTCACAATAGAACGTACAAAAGAAGTTACAAAATATACACTAACTTGACTCACACGATAACAACTCATAATAAAATATAGATGATTTGTTATTTATTTATTATCACTATTCACTATTAACTAGAGATAGACCACTATTTTATTATTGATTGATGATTATTAGAGGAACCTTCTGTTCTTCGTATATCTCTATTTTTTCATTCTACAATTTATTTAGATTACTTTAACTGGTTAAAAAAAAAATAGTTTCTGCAAAAAGTTCAATCAACATTTTTTTCTTCCTTCTACTAGTTCAATTTCTTTTTTATTAAATATTCTTTTTGTGAAAAAGTCGCAAAATCATTAAATTTACTACTAGTTAAATAATCAATTATTATGTTCTAAGCAAAGTATTTATTTTGATTGTTAATTATTTGCTTGCAAATCGTTTATCTTGTGATTGTTACGTTTTGAGTGTTGAATATTGAAAACAAACCTTTTGTGCAGGACTTGCTTTAATTCATTGATCTCCAAGTCTCCTGCAGAAGAAAACAAGCCATTGCATCTCCACATTTTACAAGAGAACTGAACATCTATTACAAGTTGTAAATTACTAGCTTATTTAACGGTTTATCCATTGACTTAATCAAAAGTGATGAAAAAAATACTCGCTTATTTTAGTGAAATATCTTCTTATTACACTATCTTAATTTTCCAATCTCCTATAAAATTCTAAAATTCGTGATATAGTTAACAAAAATTTCTTCTAAATACAATGTTCTTCCACCTATTATTAGCTATAATTATCCTCTTGTCCTATTTCACAGTGGATCAACTATCTTATAAGAACGTAACTCAAATTATATAAAGTCTAGCAAAATTAAGAAGGGTGGGTTGTATTATTAGCCTACTTAGATTTTAGGTAAGTGTTTTAGCCCTTTGGGTATTAAAAAAGTAGAAATTATGTAGTTTTTAAGTTTCGAAAAAATTGGATTTCATAATTTTTTATATTTTAAAAAGTATATTTATATATTAACTATAATACAAAAAAACCTTATACCCTAACTTTAATACTTGGAACATAATTTTCTAATTATACTTGAAATTCTACACCCGAATCCAATATCCAAAACCTAATCCATAAAACCTAATGCTTAGAATTCAATGCTCAAATTTTGATTCTCAAAACTTAAATTTCAAAACACATACCTAAAATCATAACCTAGTTTGTTTACACCTAAAATAAATAACCCTTAAAGTTGAAAAAACTCACTAGGCCAAACAAAAAAATGCGTACAAATAATTATTTCTTGGTGTTAACATATCACATTTAACTACTAGTTTAAAATTTTGTTTAAATAATTTTACTTAAAAGGTGATTTAGTATAAATTACATTTATTAGTAATTTAGATCGATTGAGAGATAATATCACATTACAAAGTGTTAGAAATCTACTTTTGTCAAATTAGAGGAAGAAAAAAAATAATGCAAAGTAAATGCCCATTAATTTCGAAGTCTTCTAATATTTTTGTTTGGACTATTCAAAGCCTCTTGAGTTCGGCTATATAACACTATACCCAACCACGTAAATAATTCATCCCTAAAACACTCACCTATCCTTGCACTATTCCCTTCTTTACTTTCAAAAGGAAAAAAACTCTAAAAGAATCCCTTTTTTTTAAAAAAAAAATCTTTGTTATGAAGCGATTTGTAATCGCCTTTTATATGCTCATAGTTTGCATGAGAGTCAACTCCACTTATAAGGAAGCCGAGAGAAACTCTTTGCTTAAATTTAAGCGTAGCTTTTGCTGACAAATTCAATGGTCTAGGTTCATGGGTTGGGGATGATTGTTGTAGTTGGAAAGGAGTTGGGTGTGACAATGTTACAAATACCGTCATCAAGCTTGATCTGAGCTCTATTTTCTTGTTTGATTCTAGGTTATTTGAGATGTCTGAATTTCGGTTGCATTTAAAAGCCGGAGAGGTAAACCCCGCTATACTTGAGTGGTATTTAAAAGCTGGAGAGGTAAGCCCTGCTCTACTTGAGTTGAAGTATTTGACATACTTAGACTTAAGCGGTGTTTCTTTTAATGGTTCTAGCATTCCTGAATTTTTTGGATCAATGACACAACTCCAACATTTGAACTTCTCTTATACTAATTTTCAAGGGAAATTCCCTCAAAACCTTGAAAACCTTAAGAAACTTGTTGTCTTTGATCTTCACTTTTCTTCATTTTGGTCTTCCATAGAGATGACAAACAGTCTAGAGTGGATGTTGAAGCTTGAGAATTTAAAATACCTTGATTTGAGTAGTGTAGACTTGAGTCAAACACTTGATAGTCTTGAGATACTTCACAATCTTCCATCTTTGTCGGTGTTGAACTTGAAAGAATGTAGTCTAGGAAATTATCATCTAGTCATACAAAATTCAAGTGTTTTTCCTCGCACCCTTCAACGCCTAGATCTTAGTGGAAACAACTTCTATTGTCCATTTTTCCATTTGATACAAAATTTGAGCTCTCTTACATTTCTTGATCTTTCTTGGAATGAGTTCAGTTCTTCACTCCCATCGTGGTTGAAAAATCATGTAAACCTCACACATGTAGATCTTGGGGGGAATTATTTCAGTGGATCCTTTCCTTCTTGCATTCTAAATTTAAGTTCCATATCATTTCTCAACCTTGAGGAAAATCAATTTACCTCTTCAATTCCATATTGGTTGGCAAACAAAATAAACATCGAGTTTCTTTCACTAGGATCCAACTATTTTCACCATGTGGATGGAGGATTTATGAACACCATAAGCCATCTTTGTAGTTTAAATTATTTGGATTTGTCATATAACCGACTTCAAAAAGAGGTGTTAAATTTAAATGTTAACTTTTCTAAGTGTATCAAAATGATTTGGAGTACTTGTATCTAGAAAAGAATAACTTTAGTGGTCACTTGCCGAACATTGAAACTTTTTTATCCCTCAAGGTGTTGGATCTATCATTTAATAATTTCGAAGTTATCCCTCCATCAATTGGAAACTTGATATCTCTGGAAGAACTAGATCTATCATACAATAACTTAGAACATACCCTTTCATCCTTGGAAGGATTGTCATCTTTGAGATCTCTATATTTGTCACATAATCATTTGAAAGGTGTCTTTCCATCAATTGGAAACTTGATATCTCTAGAAGTTTTAGATATATAATCCAATAACTTAGAACATACCCCTTCATCCTTGGGAGGATTGTCATCTTTGAGATCTCTATACTTGTCACATAACCATTTGAAAGGTGTCTTTTCAACAGTTGAAAACTTGATATCTCTGGAAGTATTAGATCTATCATACAATAACTTAGTAAATGTCCTTTCATCTCTAGGGAGATTGTCATCTTTGATCTTTTTGCGATTGGCAAATAACCATTTGAGTGTCGTGAATCAAGTGAGTTTGGTTAACCTCTCTAGCTTAAGAGACCTTGATCTAAGTTTGAATTTTCTAATCCTTGATTTCTCCTCTGATTGGTTGCCTCAATTTCAACTTGAGAGTTTGAATTTGCTACCTTGCAAAATTAGCAGCCAGTTTCCTAAGTGGATTCTTAGTCAATGGAAAATTAAAGAGTTGGATTTGTCTAATACTGGCATCTTTGGGACTCTTCCAAGTAACATTGGTAATTCCATGCCTTTTTTGTCGAGTCTACGACTTGCAAACAATCTCATTAATGGTTCAATTCCAAGATCATTATGTGATATAGCAATCTTGAAGTTCCTTAATCTTAAAAATAACAGTTTATCCGGAACAATTCCTGATTGTTGGTCCAACTCTATAATCCTTGAAATGGAATTGTCTTCAAATAAACTGGTTGGATACATACCCAACTCTTTGACAACGGTTAGAGCAATACAATTGTTGAGCTTGAATTCCAATTCTCTTCAAGGAAAACTCCCTTTATCCTTGAGCAATTGTGTATAGTTGATGGTTTTGAATGTGGGTAGGAACAATTTTCATGGGAAAATTCCAACATGGAGTGGTGCAATCTTTCCTTCTCTACAAGTTCTCATACTAAGGGGAAATCGTTTCAAGGGAATAATTCCATCACAACTATGCTCTATCGATACTCTTCAAATCGTCGATCTTGCAAGCAATAATTTGAGTGGTACTATTCCTCCATGTTTTGGTTATTTTGTAGGCATGAGCTCCATTGGACGCTCAAACTCAATTAGTTCCATGATGACATCTATGTCTTCATCATAACCTCCACCTCCATCTTCATCAGAACCTCCACCTCCTTATGGACTAGTAGGTACGGATGAATGGAGTGCTGTGGAGGTCATAAAGGGGGAAGAAAGGGAGTATACCACCGTATTACACCTACTAGTCAACATGGACCTTTCGTGCAACAACCTGGTAGGTGTGATCCCTGCAAAAATCACAACCTCAACACTACTTATCAGTCTAAACTTTTCGCATAACCATTTGAATGGAACAATTCCTAATGAGATAGGAAGTATGATATCTTTGGAGTCCCTTGATCTATCATGCAACAATCTTTCAGGATCAATCCCTGAAAGCATCTCATCCTTGACGTTCTTATCCTCAATGAATTTGTCATTCAACAACCTTCAAGGAAAAATCTCAACCAGTACCCAACTCGGATCGCTCAACAATTCATCCTACATGGGGAATGCGGCGACCCGTTGCCAAATAAGTGTTTCAGTAACGTCATTGATCCACCACCAACAAACAAGACCCTTGAAGAAGAAGACAATAACCATGATAAGCTATTGCTCTACTTGGTTATTATATCAGGTTTTGCCACTAGCTTTTGGGGAGTGATCGGAAGTTTAGTTGTTGTAAAGAGATGGAGATATGCTTATTTCCAGCTTGTCGAAAATCTTGCAAATTGGATATATGTTAGAGTTGCA
Organism: Fagopyrum tataricum; assembly: GCA_002319775.1. Classification (NCBI taxonomy): domain Eukaryota; kingdom Viridiplantae; phylum Streptophyta; class Magnoliopsida; order Caryophyllales; family Polygonaceae; genus Fagopyrum; species Fagopyrum tataricum. Next base: position 42,842,799 of record CM008282.1, read on the forward strand.
ATGAAGTTTGCTCGGGCAAAGGGAAGGAACTGAAGCTTGCAATTGTCATGACTCACGAGACACTAATTAAAGAGTTGCAGTTATGATCATATATTCGCAAGGCTTTCCACTATCTATCAATGTATGCATGTTATGTATGCATGTTATGTAATGATGTTTGAAAATCTAATTATATGTCAATCAGGTAAATTCAAGAGATCTCGATTTTCGTTATGGTTGTTGAAACTTGAGAGTTTGTTTCGTACACAGTCAATTGACTATATTTCTTTGTTAGAGTCCTGAAATGCTGACACTCATCATGTGAGTTTGATATTATATCATTCTAATCATCTGTAGTCCCTGTTTGATCCTAAATTTATAGTAGGAATATTATTTTTAATTTTTTTAAAACTAATAATGATTAGTTACTAATCACCATTTTAACCTACTAGAAAGGTAGGTCTTAGAAACAATCAGTGGGCAAGCGATGGTGTACATGGAATATCAGTCAGTTGTAAGGTGTGACAATGCATCCTTAAATTGACTTAGAGACAAAGACATCCAATTTCGACATTAAACGTCGGAATCATCGTCTCAATGCCGGTACAAGCAAATTATGGATCAACTCGTCGTTCTCCTCTATAACCAATTGCTAAATTATTGATAATTTTCGTAAATCACCATACAATATATGAATTTTGAATGTGTAATTACTGAATTTTGTCAATTTAACCGTAAGAGAGAAATGATGCAAGGTAAAGTGTAAACTATGTAATTACTGAATTTTTTTTTTTTGGAAAAGTTACGTATTATAGAATGGAGGAGAATGTACATGGTGATCAGCTTGACCAAGGTTAAGGAGTAAGCGGAACGGTCCTTCCAGTGCACCATTCCATAATGCTTGACGGAGATTATGATTTTATGTGCACGCACAGTCAATGAGATCACTTTTAGCGTCCGTTTGGTTTAAACTTCGGAAACGGAAACGGAATGGAAACGAATCTAGTCCATACGTACACCCTTGTTCATGAAGTTGTTGGGAATCATTTTTTGTGGTTTGAACTAATTGTAGTAGAATTTGATTAGTTTTAACACCCTATAGGGTAACAAGGTAGGGGAAACAAGTGCATTTTGCATGAGACCAACCAGAATGATTCTATGAACATAGTACATATGTGGACTAGATTCGTTTCCATTCCGTTTCCGTTTCCGTTTCCGGAGTTACAACCAAACGGAGGGTTAGTGTTGCTATAGATTTTTCCATTCCCTGTTCTCCAAGTGAAGTATACGAAAGAAGTGAGGCATGATCTTCGGATTTGGTGCATAAAGCTTTTGTTATTGCCAGAAGATCGACATAGCCAGTCATGGATATGGAGGGGAGACCGAGTCCATCTAGAGGAATTACTGAATTTTGAATTCAGTCCAAATACACTCATGAGTATGAAGAAAATAAGGACAAGTTTTGTAGGGAAGACTTGGATTCATTGACTTGTTAGGATGTCACTAATTTCTACCCCAAATAAATTTTCCACTCATGAATATGAAGAAAATAGAGACAACTCACTTTTATTTCTTTTTTTCTTCTTCTTCCCCCAATCCCATAAAGTTAAAATTATTAGTATCTTCTCAATTATTAATTGTAAGTATATTGAATAATGAACAATGTGTTGTGAAATTTAAAAACCAAATCAAAGTGATGAGTGATGAGATGGTTATAATTTAATTTCGTACTTAGGTTTGAAAACGAAATTGATTCAAAATTTGGGTAAAAAAGAGAAATTGAGTTTAGTTAGTTGAGCACTTGGAGTCGAAAGTGATATTGAGTTTAATCAAATACCATACTTGGGTCTCTAATTCGAAATTAATTTTAATCAATTTCGCAACTGAAATTGAATTTAATCAATTTACACTTAGGCCCAAAACCTTTTTTTAATGACGGCTTTGATTCCGCACCCGAAGTGCGGAATCGGATATTTTTGTATAACTAATATATATATATATATATATATATATATATATATATATATATATATATATATATATATATATATATATATATATATATATATATATATATATATATATATATGGATATGTTTAGCTAACATAGCCCATTACCTATTAATACAAGAAACAAATAGGAGAAGAAATGGGAAGAAGGCCTGAATTTTTAGAGAGAATTGGATGCGTTATTTATTTTTAATAATAAATATAAATTAATAATATAAATAATCTCACTAAGAAATTATAATAAAATATATATTATTTGATGAAATAAAAATAAATCCAAAAGGTATCAGACATGCGTGGTGTATCGATAGTTCTACTTGAAAACTCAGCAAACAAATAAAATATCGTACGAATGACAAAATAGTGAAATACCATCACAAATATCAGTACATAATTGAAAATTTTCAGGAGAATTACAAAAAAAATCAAACCTAAAATGAGAATTTCAAAAGTTTAACGAAAAGTGCATTGCACAAGACTAAATTCATTGAATTCCAAGCTTGAACCAAAAGAAAAATAACGCATCCCCTCTCCACTTTCTTCAAAGGATTCAGAGCAATTTCCTCCACTAGAAATTTTTATGGCACATTTCAAAGGATGTCATTGAGCACAAATGAACTAATGTATACGGTTGGGACAACACCAAATTCAAAATAGTAAACCTAATTTTTAAGGTTCCATTTCTATGGGCACAAACGCGCTTGTTAACAACTTACGTTAAATACCTAACACCGATAATAACATTGATTATAACACTTTAGGTCCAAATCTCCTGCACAAGAAAACAACCATTGCCTCTTCACATGTATAGATATATAGATTTGTACCTTCTTGTTGTTTTCTAACAAATTGGTTGACGTGTGTACGTGATTGCTAAATTCAAGAGTAGAATAATGAAAATAATATTTTTTTTTAAAAGACTTAGATTCATGACTTTTAAGTCTTTTTCAAAAAACAATTTTAAGTCTCTACTTTTTACAAAGGAATGTAGAAAAAAAACATTGTAAAATGACTCGACTTACAATGTCATGACTATTATAGATGAACCGATTGATGATCAGTGACAACTCGCTCTATTTTCTTCTTCTTTTTTTTTTTTCAATTGTTACTAGTTTGAAATTTCACAGTTTTAAGAAAAAGTTCCATAAACTATAAATTTTCTACTAGTTCAATTTTTCTTTGGATGTTCCTTTGTGAAAAAAGTCAACAAATAACATTCGGGTTATCATATAATACTAAAATTTACTACTAGTTGAATTATTAATTATGATGTTCAAAGCAAAGTGTTCCATATGATGTCCGCTCCAAGCCGATTACAAGACCGGGTACTCCCTCAATAAGAATTAAACAAAAAAAGTCGTTCGAGGATGCTAACCCCCACAACTAAAGAGGTGCTTAGATGAATCACAATGCTTTAATTGCATAGTTGTGACTTCTTGTTATTTGCTTGCAAATTGTGTTCTCTTGAAATTGTTTTGTTTCAAAAGTGTTGAATATTCAAATCAACCCTTTTGTGCAAGACTAGCTTTGTTCCATTGACCTCCAAGTCTTATGTAGAAGAAAACAACTCATTGCCTCTCCATTATATAGATATATAGATTTGTACTTATTGTTTTTTTTTTGCAAATTGGTTGTCGGGTTGGTAATTGCTAAATTTCAAGAGTAGAATAATCAAAATATTTTTTTTGTGGAAGACTTAGATTCATGACTTTCAAGTGTCGTTAAAAGATAACTCATAGTCTCTTAACTTTCTACAAAGGAATTAAATTCAAATTAACAGAGACACAAAATAGTAATCCGAAGATAGTTCAGTTTCTAAACAACTCAAACTCGGTCCAGGTTCATCTTGAAGAAAATTGGGCTCGAAGATTTCGGTTTCTAAACAAACTCAATACTAAAAGGTTTGGCTCGAATAACATCCTTAATAATGAGTCATGTCCATTAGTGTTGTTATATGAGCCGAATTACTCACACTCGGCTTAAACTTCCCTTGAAAAAAGTTCGACCGGAACCGGTTCACTTTCTAACCTTATGAAAACATATATGAGCATGGTTAAGTTTAGTTTATGCTCTTGACCTGTTTTGCTTGAATAACAACCTTAAATATGAGCTAATCTTGGTAGTGTACCAATAGTGTTGCTGAGCTTGGCTGTTGCAAAAATGGTTTGGGCTCATTTATTTAACTAAACTATATGGATATTAGGACATATTTTTAAATTCGGTTAAAACTTAGTGTTGGTTCGTGCTTGACTCAATTCTAAGCGAGCTGAACGTATGTAGAGAGAGGAGCTTCTTGAAAGCTAAACGAATGACGCTAATGCTTGTATAGAGATGAAGACACAACTTGAGCAGAAACTCTTGGAGGTTTAACAAGCTCCGGAAGAAGAACAGGAGTTGCTCAAAATCCTAGAATTAAAGAAGCTAGAGAAGGTGATGAAAGAAGCCGAAGAAGTAAATCTCGCTAAGAAAAATGTGAAGAACGAGCTCAAGATTCTTTATCAAAGAAAAAAAAGCAGCATTGGAAGAAGCAAACAAGAATGAGAAGAAATGTGATACGGGGTTAGCCGTGAGGTTACCCGATCTTTCAACACCAGAACTTAGGATGGAAGAAAAAGAGAAAAAGATGGAAACTTGAAATAAAAAGATGAATGAATGATCCGATGATTGTGATGAATCGTAGCTGGATAGATCTCTCCAATCTCGTCCATCCTCCCGTGGATATGGGTTGAATGGATCTCGATCCATGTCATCCACGCCTTTAGCTCCTCTATCTCGTCCTTCCTCCCGAGATAATCGTCTCCTCTTTATCATGTGATCATTTGTGGATGAAAATGAAGTCAACCTGCTAGATGCTTCTGTATCAAAAGGATGTTTTAGGAAAGATACATGGCAATGAAAGAGAGTTTCAAGATCTGAGATAATGGCGAAAACGAAGGTGAAATCTGACATGGCGGAATTGAAAGCTTTGAAAGCAAGCAAGAATGAAGCAAAGAAGAAGCTAAATGGTAATTTCTAAATCTAAGGACAAGTTAAATGAGAATTATACTATTCATTGGCGCAATTCTCCCTTTTTATACATAGATATAGATATAGAAATAAGGATATGATTAGTTATACATAATTACTATTCGGGTAGACAAAAATCACTAACCACACTACGGAAACGTATCCGCCCAAGCTGGGGCGGATTCTGAATCTGCATCTGCCCTAGCTTGGGGCGGATTCTGAATCTGCATCCGCCCCAACTTGGGGTGGATGCAGATTGCGTTTTTGTCCAAGATTGCGTCTATTTGAGGAAAGTGGATACCATGTATAGATTTGTATATTTGTGAACTATTTAATAAAATTTAAATTATTTTAAATAAATTGAATCCAAAATAAATTTAAATTTAAAACAAATAAAAGTCATATAATCTAATTAATGTGGATTTCAGTGAAGATTTTAAATTGAAACTGTTATGCAAAATTCTTTAGAACATTAAGTAGAGCGTGAATTGAGTGCCGGGTTAAAACCGTGTGCGGTTTTATTATCCGTACAACTTGAAGAAGAGAAATGGTCATTATCCTGTTGTTGCTCCTGTGGGACATGTATCTCCTCATGCTCACCACCTACAATGTCGTCTAGGTGTGGCTCGTCATCAGTGGAACCCTCCGTAGATAACCCAGGCGTAGTGATGATGGTGCCTTAACATCCCCTAATAGGCTCCTCCTCTGCAACTCCATCAACGGGCACCTCGACCGATGTGGAGGCAAGTCTATCCCGTCGAGCTTTAGCAGCTCGACGGGCAGATGCAGTGACAACTCTACTATCGCGCTTCTTCTTGTCTCTAATGTTTTGCATGGCCATCTGATTTTTTTTTTCCAAATAAAATTTTCCATTTTTAAATTTACATATTATATACTTTTAGATATATTTTGTAAAAAAATTATCTTGCCGGAATACACAATTACAACCTAATGTTCATATAAGATCCAATTTCAATTCTTCCTAAACTAACCGAATCGTCTTAAACTAATGTTCATATAAGATCCAATTTCAATTCTTCCAAAACTAACCCAATCGTCCTAAACTAATGTTCATAAAAGATCCAATTCCAATTATTTCTAAACTAACCAAAATTTCCTAAACTAATGATTTTCGAGCCTAAAATTAAAAAATAAACAACAAAAAATAGATAAAAACGTATAAAACGTACCTTAAACCGTTCTTTGAGTGTTCTTCCAGTCCTAGGGGGAGAATCCGAACCTGCAACGTGTATATGATTATACGGAATAAGAGGAAGAAAAAAAAAGACGAAAAAGTTGTTCGCCGGAGACGAGGCGGCGGCGGCAGCGGCAGCGGGGAAGGGAGGCGGCACCGGCAATCGGCATCCGCCCCAAGCTGGGGCCGATTCTGAATCTGCATCCGCCCCAGCTTGGGGTGGATGCAGATTGCGTTCCGTCGTCGTCCCGTAAGTAAAATATTTGGATGCAAATAACATCACTCTTAGTTATATTTAACGAGAACCATAAAGGAGAAACAATTCAAATTAGAGATTTATTCATCTTTATTTTCGGATTTGATATAATATTAATAAATAATTTAATTTCATATAATACTAAACACATTATTACTTTCCTCTATATATATATATATATATATATATATATATATATATATATAATTATGATAGATTCATCAATATAAGCAGAAATTATTTTCGTTATCCAGATAAATATTCAATCACTTTATCATGAAAAATAATTTTCTATTGTTGTGTATCACTGATAAATCAATAGTTTTATGTTATCGGTCCATTATGTCATCTAAAATTTTATTGATAATCTATTTTATTGTAAATAAAGAATATAGTTTTTCCGTATATCTTCATATCAAACAAATTATATACATTTTCGATATTTTTTTTTTCATATCTGTTACATACATTGTGGATACGCAAATTTTAAATTATTTATCTTCGTCGTAACTACGAATTGCATAGACAAATTGGTATAGATTAATGGACAAGAGTCAAAAATAGACAACTGACTTATCCGTTGACTTGTTGACTTGGTCGATTAGGTGAAGAAAATAGAGACAATTGAATGAATTGATATTTGACTCTTAATTCCCCGTCACTAATTTCTACGCAAAAAAGGTTTCCACCCACGGGGCCACAAATATAAAGAAAATAGAGATACCCACTTGAATAAAATTAAAAAAAAAAATCAAAAAGTCATAGCCTAATTTTAATGAAAATTATAAAATAGTGTCATTTTTAATTTCTCTCGAATTGTCACATCAGCGGAACAGGTTCAGTAACACGAGGTTGACGGGATTATTTTGAGAAATTATTCGGGAGGTAATTTTGAATTCTTTTTTTGTTATTTAATTTAAATGAAATTATTGTGGAGATTATAATATCCCGAAAATCCCGCCCTCTACCAAATTTTCCCATACTTTCCTTTTTTTCATATCCCACTGTCTTTTATATCAATTTTCTTGTTCAAGTATGGTCAAATTTAACGTTTGAGGCTGGACTCAAATCACGTCTATGACAAATGAAATTTTGTTATTTAGGAAATTCTCATCTAGTTGTTAAAAACCCTAATGTATTTTCCAATGCCCTTCAACACCAAAATTTCTATGAAAACCAATTTAAAGGCCCATTTCTGCATTTCATACAAATTTTGAGCTCTCTTAGATCTCTCGATCTTTCAACGAATGGCTTCAATGTACACTTCCATCATGGTTGGACAATCTAGAAAACCTTCCATATGTTGATCTTGAAGAGAATTTTTTTAGTGGCTCATTTCCTTCTTTCATTCAAAACTTGAGCTCTATAACATTTCCAAGTCTCTCATATAATCAATTTACACATTCAATTCCATCGTTTCGCTAGCAAAAGGAACCCTGAGTATCCTTCACTTGAATATAACAACTTTGACCGTATCGACGGGGTTTCACTTAATCTTTGCTAGGCCTAGGCAGTACGCTTCTACATTAGCGCACTCTCTCTTGCATTTCTGATTCATTTGTATAGGCGGTCTTTCTTGTGAGGAGCTACATCTTTCCTTTCATGAAGGAGTGAGGGGTTCATGGATATGGACCACGAACGGAGATAGACGGATTGACACTTCACCTCAGGATACATCCAACGATACACAAGAATAAGATTCCGACCAACTCTAGAACTCTAGAGAACCAAACAAGGCCTGCTTTTCCTCTCTTTACGAACACCATAAGCAATCTTTACAACTTAAAATATTTGGATTAACAAGAAGAGGTGTCAAACTTACATGATAACTTTACGTGGTGTAGCATATATCATTTGGAGTTCCTATTTCTGAGTCACAATAACTTTAGTAGTTTTTTCCCATTAATTGGAACTTTTGCATCCTCGAATACTTGGATCTATCATACAATGATTTTGAAAATCTTTCACCATCCTGGGAGGTGTCTTCCTTATTTAGTCTAGATTTGTCATGTAATCATTTGAATGTTGTGTTGTCGTCGATTGGAAACTTGTCATCCCTAAAGTTTTTAAATTCATCAAACAATAGCTTTGAAAATCTCCCTCCTTTCTTAGGGAAATTTTCATCTTTAGTTAGTCTAAACTAGGGATGTCAATGGGTCGGATGCAGTGGCGGAGCTAGGGGTGGGCTCGGCTAGGCCGTCGCCCACCCCACCGCAAGTAAAATAAAAGTAGTTTCATTCTATTTTTTTTGTAGTAAAAGGTGAACAGACGTTTATTTTCTTTCCTTTTAAACAAATGTCCATTTTCATAGTCTATCAATCAAAAGCGGCTAATACCTCCTATAAAGACTGCAACCCTATATCAGTATATCCTATAACTGTAATAACCGGAAAATTTTAATAAATTTTCTTGGTTATTTTTAATTTTTTTAAAATTTGTTTTATATTAATTAATTTTATATTATTTTAAACCGAGAACCCAATCGGATGTGAAAGAATTAAACCGATCGAATAATCCCTTTTACCAGACCGGTCCACTCTTATAATTAAAGAAAACGAACCGGGTCTTCCTTTGTTGGGTTAATAATGTTAGCCTTGTACCGAGCCCTGTCCTACCAACCCAATATTGAGGTCCTGAATGTATTTGTTCTTCCATGTTGGAGCAACGGGCCAAGTGGGGGCCGGACCATGTAGCTACCTTTCTTCATTTGGGCCAATAGAAGAACAGACTCAGCCGACCAAGAAGAACGTTGCTCACCGTCCTCTTCATCTTCTTCGTGTAACGACCTTAGCGCTGGCAACGGTTACAGTGTCATGAATGCCGGTCATTGAAGACGACCTCACTCCCGACAGTTTTCTATCTTCCCCAGACTGCACTTCCCTGCACTGTTCTCCCCTCGACGTCATCTCCTTGCCGATGAGCACCCAGGACCGAGACCGTATATCACCCCTGCTGTTGTTAACCACCACGGCCTTACCTCTCCATCCTGCGTCTTATTTGTGCCTTGTTGCAAGGTCCGTTGTGAAATTGTTGTCAAACTAAGGCCGGGACCCACTGTGAGGTCCTAGCCAGTAACGCTCCGTATTCCCAGAATTCGGGGTGTTACAATAACTCCTACAACTCTGTACTCTACCTGCAACCCTATAACCTATAAGGCTATAACTCCTACAAATCTGTACTCTACCTATTTCGTATATGTTAATTTATAATTATAAATTAATTGTATTTTTTTTACTCTTATCAATTGTTTCGGTTACTTATAAATATTTAAAAAAGATTGTTTTAATGAGAAAATTCTATTGATTATTATATTCTACAAAATATATGGATATAAACATGTAACACCCCAAATTTTGAGAACCCGGAATGCTACTGGTTAGGACCTCACAATGGGTCCCAACCTTAGCTGAACAACAACGTAACTAGAATCTTACAACAAAGCACAAAAAGAAACCGATAAAAGTGAAAGATATTTTATTATGCATGACTCAAAAAGGAAGAACATCATCAGCCGTTCAAAAGAAACAAACAACTAAGAAAAGAAGGGAAAGATCCCCAACACATCCCAAATGAAACTCAAAAGAACAAATATGGAAACCCCGGCTGACCACACTCTCCGACTCCCTCAACAACGGCTAACCTGCAAGGTCTACAACATAGGTTTTCACCGTTAGCTAATAATCACTATATCAACATATCCATGTAGCACAAACACACATCAAGGATAATAAACACATCACATAAAATACACATGAACTGATTATTATCTTTTCATTAAGTGATTCACTTTTATTAGTTCAACTTCATTTGTGGCACGAGAATCCCATCGACCTCGCCTTTGTCCCCGTAAACCAACCGGAATGGTTCCAATGCATATCTACCGTATACCGTATGGACTGGTCGTAGAGAACCTCCCAGCATCTTACAATGCTAGGCAGCGATGCCACGACCCATTATCATACACTTGGGTCTAATTAAATTATATCGTCGTTATAATCAATTTCCAATAAAACAATAAACACACACCACCACATAGCATACACTCATATAACATCATTAGCTAAGCAAGTCCATAAGACTTACCTGAACACCACGTCTATCAATCATCACCAATATCGTCAGCTCGGTTAACACTATCAACTACCTGATCAAGAAAGATCGACTTAGAATCATCATTCTAAATCTTACAAGATTTCTAGAAGGCTACTATACTAACGAGTAAGTTTTCGGATCAAAAGAACGAGAGAACCTAACTTTAGTGGAAATTACCAAAACGCCCCTCACTTTTTGGGAAATTTCGAAAAGTGTCCAAACTAATTCCAAGTCTTCTCTATAGCTAAACAACACTTATTAAACCTCAAAATTCCAAAACAAGTTTGAGGGTTTGCTCAAACTTACATTCTAAGTCCAATCTCGCTTCCCAAAATTATATCGAGTAACCTATTTTGGCCTATCGGAAGTACCTCGTACTAAACTCCGAAAATTCTAAAGAAAATATACCCATACTCCCGGTTATCCTCACTCTAGGCTAGAACAAATGAAATCCATAAATAACCTTCTACATGTTCTACATAAAATCCCAAAGATACCTTCAAACACACTTAAGTTTCAAAACTAGATTCTGAGTCAACTTTGGAAGATTATAACTCTTAATCCGACCGTTGGATCGTTTCCAAGTTTTAATACTATAAACTAGGTATATCCATCTATGACATACTAAAAAATTCAACGGTAAATTATATCTCTAAGTCATCGAAACTTGGTTCCAAAGTCATCTGTTCAACACAGTTTTCTGAACAAGCTAAAGGAATCATTCAAGAGGTCTAGGGTTCGAGTCACGCTGCTCACACTCTCAGAATTATAAAGGATCTGAAGACACGAGTTCAATACTCACTAGAAGCAGAATTTCCAAAAAAAAAACGTAGAACCAAGATGTCTTCGATTCGGTACTCATAAGTTCCACACAGGAGCCAAAACCTAACCTACACATCTCTAGATCGAAACCCACAAGTCTTCCACTTCCACAGCTAACCAACACACTACACGATCCATATCAATCCTAATTCCAGTCATATAATTCTAAGGATAAAGGTGCAGAAACGTAACCAAGCTAAGAGTGAGAAGAACTAAGATCTAGGGAGGAAACTTACCTACAATCAACCACTGCCGACCCCAAGTACTCCACTGCGGCTTCACACCAGTGCACTCGGTCCCTCCCTTCTCAGGTCCAAGATGAAGCAGAAAGAAACAACAAGAAACAAGAAGAGCTGATAAGAAGAAGGAGAGAAGAGAGGAGAAGAGAAAAGAAGATTGCAGCCCGATACTCACCAGTCGATCACCTGTCTGAGATCGAAGGTTGAAGATCCGTGATTCAATCAAGACTGGAAACAGAGGAGGTCCCGCCGGCTGCTACTGGAGAGGAAGGAGGAAACAACTCTGTCGGTTGCTGCTCTCTGGCGTCGGTTACGTGGGAAAGGAAAGATGTAGCAGCAGATCGACACCCAATCGTGTTGATGAGGCGTCGAGCGTCAGGTCCTTGCGTGGAGCGGAGAAGGATGAGAATGAAGGTCCAGCGTGAATCCAGCGGTTGTTGGGATTTGGTCTTGATACTGAATCTGGAAGTTGAAGACTGAATTAGAACGAGCTCGGCCAAAAGAAGAAGAGGAAGGAAGATGCAGACCGTAGCCCAGGTTCAAGATAAACGAAGCAGGGCCCAGAGAAAGGAAGAAGCATTTGAGGCCTAAGCCCATGAAGGAAAAGAAGACCATCTTGGTCTAAGCCAGATGGACCGGCTCTTTAGCCTGGAAAGGGACAAGGAAGAGAGCCAAGCCCGGCTGAGGTCACATCTCGGCCAAATATGGCCCAAGCCCTATATAGATTAGTTAATAACCCAATTAAATCGATTTTTAATTCGATTAAAATCCGGTAACGCTACCGGTATCGGAAATTAAATTTTCCGGTTATCACAAAATAAATATAGATAACCATTCGTATGTGTATACATTTATTAATGAACACTTTCTGTTTTTAATAATTTAGCTATTTGTTATGTGTTTTATAAAAAAAATAGTTGTGCAAAATATCATGTTAAATTTCAATTTGAGTGACTTATAAAAAATATGTTTTTAATCATCTAATAATAACTAAAAAATGCTAACTAGGCCATTAAGACATACATAATTGTAAATTGCTGATATAAAACATGTTATTATACTCGTTTCTAGTCATTTAAATGGGTTATCAACGACCTTGTTATGTTATTATAAACGTCATATTTATTTTACTCTTTTCCATTACAACTAATGTTTATATATATATATATATATATATATATATATATATATATATATATATATATATATATATATATATATATATATATATATATATATATAAACTCAAAATTTTATAAATATTTTATTATATAATTTTGAATCTCGCCCATCCTTATAAAATTTCTGGCTCCGCCCACTCGGATGATGGGTGGGTGAACCACTTCCATCACCCACCCATTAACCATATCGGGTTTAATCACCCGTCGGTTGACCGGGTGGTTTAGGTTTATCCGCGGGTGATGAAAAGATATGAGTATTGTCAATTTATAATTTATTTTCAAAGTATTTTTGCTCTTATAGTACAAAACTAGTATGTTCAAAACCAATAATATCTATAATTAAAATAAAAACTATTTAAAATGTTATATTATAACGTAAATAACAATAAAATGTCATATTCTTTGTGAGTTTTATGACTAATTACACAAAATTCAAGATACTTCGGGTCTATCGGGTCGGGTGACGGGTGAAAGACCTTCACACATCGTCCACCCATCACCCGGCCTTTTTGGGTTTTCAACCGCGTTTATGGTTCGGGTGATTCGGGTATCCATCGGGTGCGGGTGAAATTGTCACCCCTAGTCTAGACTTGTCATATAATTATTTGAATGTGTTGCCATTACTCGGAAACTTCTCATCCTTGCAAGTCTTAAATCTATCACACAATAAGTTAGAGACTATCCCTTCATCCTTTCGGAGGTTTTCATATTTTTTTGATTTGCGTTCGACAAAAAATCATTTGAGTATTGTGAATCAAGTAAGTTTGACTAATCTTTCTAGTTTAAAACACCTTGATCTAAGTTCAAATGCTCTGTGCCTTAATCTCTCTTCCGACTTGCCTTAATCTCTCTTCCGACTTGCCCGACTGGTTGCCTCCATTTTCATCTCAAGACCTTGAATTTGTTACCTTGCAAAGTGAATAACACATTTCCTAAATGGCTTCTTAGTCAAAAAACGTTATCTCAAACTTGGAATTTTCTAATACAAAAATCATTGGACCTCATCTAAGTAACATCGGTCATGTCATGTCATCTTTGTCGAGTCTACATCTTGCTAATAGTCACATTAATGTTTCCATTCCAAGATCATTATGCAAGTTGACAAGCTTGAGCATCCTGAATCTACAACACATTATCGGAAATCATCCTTGATTATTGAGTGAACTCATCAATCATTGTTATGATATTATCTTCAAATAGATTATCTGACCACATACCCAACTCATTAACAAAGGTTCACACATTACAACTGTTGAGCTTGAATTCCAATTCTCTCAAAGGAAAAACTCCCTTTGTCCTTTGCTCGTACAAAATTCAAATTTGATAGTTTTAAATGTGGATAGGAATAATCTTTATAGAAACATTCCAACATGGAGTGATGCAGACTTTCAATCCTTGCAATTTCTCATTCTACGGGAAAATAGGTTCAAGGGAGTAATTTCACCACAACTCTGCTCTATTCTTACCCTTCAAATCGTCGATTTTTCAAGCAATTATTTGGAAGGAACCATTCCGGAATGTTTTGGTGACTTTAGGGGTATGAGTTGCATGGAATTACCTATCAGTCAAACATTGTCCTTCTATTTGTTTAATACACAAAATCCAAAAGAATGGAGTGTTATGAAGGTCATAAAAGGGGAAGACCGAGAGTATACCACGGTATTACAACTATTAGTTAACATGGACCTTTCACACAACAACCTAATAGGTGTAATTCCAACAAATATTACAACCTTGACATGCTTTCTCGGTATAAACTTATCGCATAATCATTTGAAGGGGGCAATTCCTAAGGAGATTGGAAGGATGACAACTTTGAAGTCTGTTGATCTATCATACAACAGATTTTCAGAATCGATCTCAGAAAGCATCTCGTCTTTGACTTTTTTATCCACAAATGAATTTTTCATTCAACAATCTCCAAGGAAAAATTCCGACTGGTAGCCAACTCCGAACTCTTACTGATTCATCTTACATGGGGTAATCCGAGCTTGTGTGGCGACCCATTGCCAAATAATTGCTTTGGTAACGAAATTTATCGGGCACAAACAAGCAAAGAACTTGAAGAAGAAGAAGACGACGGTAATAGCCATGAGAATATATGATTCTACTTGGTTATTATGTCAGGTTTTACTGTTGGGTTTTGGGGAGTTATTAGAAGTTTAGTTGTTCAAAAGAGATGTACATTCACATTTTTCCAACTTGCTAAACAACTTGCCTATTGGATATATGTGAGAGTTACAATAAGAATTATTCGTGCAAGAAGAAACTAAAGATTGCAATCCTCATGAGAAGTTGAGAGTTGCAGTTATGATTATTTGTAGGCAGTGTTTTTCACTATCTAGCAATATAAATTTGTCAATTTGTTTAAGCAGAGTAACATGAATGATATGTAATGTTGTTTAAAACTGGATTGAATTTGTTGGCGTGATGATGCTCATTCTGAATCATCATACCCAAACATCATTTGCATGTAATCTTTTACAAGAGCTCGCCTTTGAGATTAAATCCAAAAAAATTCTTTGAAAAACATAAATTTCCAACAACTGAAAGCTTCAAAAACACAATATATAGCATAACATCATAACATCAGATTCAAATAACATCAGATTCAAAAGGAATTGAGAAGCATATATATATATATATATATATATATATATATATATATATATATATATATATATATATATATATATATATATAACAAACTGTCACTTCACTATTTATCATTATTTTTATAGCGGTTAAAAAACGTTATTAGATACTTTTAGAAGCGCTATGTCAAATCTCACTTAATATATACAAGACTTTGTACATGCAACAAAGCAAAAATGCAACCACAAATCTTCTTTTATTAGTTTCTTAATTTCTTTATAACTTTTTTTTTATCATTCTTAAGACGATTTTTTTCTCCGAATAATTGTTGTCTTATTGACGAAAAAAATTTCACATTTTCTGTTTGTTTATTCCTTTTGCACAAATCTAGCAAATATAAAAAAATATGAAAAGACCGCCGTTATTTTTACCATCCAAACACTACGTTTAAGGTAATAATTTTCAAAACGGCAAATAAACTTCCCTTTATTTTTATGTTACTTTTCTATCTGATAACTTAACCAAACACCAAATAAAAATCAAATCTCGATTTGATGTTTCGTAGGTCAACCCTAAATCTACTTAGTATTCATTGAACCACAATCTCATAGAAAATAAATGACCCTTTTCACCTATAAATTATTTGTAACATGCTTACTTAAATAGTATAACTTTAGAGTTCCTCAATGAAATCCTTGTGCTTGTTAATTGTATTGCAGCATGACATATTCACATGCATAAGCTTTTCTAAGTCTTTTTTAGCTTATATAATTATATAAGAGAAAAAATAAAGCCATTAATTAGATGGAACTATGTTAGTTTAGGATCTATTTTTTCAATTTTTAAATTCTCTATTTATATTAGTTCTCAAACTATCAACCTCACCTGATAATTGATGTGGATAGCGAAATTCGTGAAAATATTTAATGTAAAGTTGTAAACAGTATAGGCTGATAATTCTTCGAAAAAAGTTAATGAACCGTTCCAAAAAAATAAAAGTTCACGTGAACGATTACATAAAAAATAATATATATTTTAATGAAAAATAATTATTTGATTTTGTTAGTCAGCATCGATGTATACTACTTTAGTAATTATACATAAATATAAATATAAATATAAATATAAATAAATAAATATATATATATATATATATATATTATTCTGAAATATATAATTTGTTTAAAATTCAAAGCCTCTTACCCTATTTATACAAGTTTTAAACTATCGACTCCACTTGATGATCGATGTGGGATAACAAATCCGTGAAAATAATTAACGTAAATAAATTGTGTTGATAAAGACTACGGCCCACGTATTAGTCGGTCAACAACCCATATATCAGTCGATCAACGACTAACATATTAGTGTATCAACAACCCACATGACTGTAGGTATAAGACCCACGTACATTACATTAGGTCAATGACTAACATTACATATATTTATGCTAAGAAATGTGAGATTTGTTTAATCTTCAAACCCTATATTTATACAAGTTTTGAGACTATTGGTCTCACTTGATAATCGACGTGGGATAGAAAAATCCGTAAAACTATATAACTTAATAGATAATGTTCATAATCATTCGGAAAAAGAAGAAGAAGCAAACTACAAAAACTATTAAATAAAAAAAAAAATTGTGATAGAGTCATGCTGTCACGATAGAGGCATTTCCGTCACAAAAGACCTTTTGCGACGGCTTCGCGACGACATGCATTGTGTTGCATGGTGCGGCGTCACAAAAGTTTTCTTGCGACTCCAACTCCTGTCACAATACACTTTCGACGGCATTGGCGACGGTAAGGATCCGTCGCAATTGTTACTCCTGCTAATATAAAAAATGACATATATCATGTTTTTCTTACTATATATATCCCACACAATTCAAAATCTAATTTTTTTCAAAAAAAATATACCATATAACACAGATGTATAGATCCAGGTTATAAAGTTTTTTATTGAAAAATATAAAATAAATTCCATTTGGAGATTCATGCATCTATTCATATCTGAACAATCTTTTCAAAGTAGACTGACTATGAAATTTAAAAGCTAAATAGAATCAAACAATTAATTATAATGATCTTACTATATGTCGAGTCCTACCTATATTCAAAATTACACCCAAACTAACATATTCTATGTAAGTGAAAACACTAGCCGTCGTGTCGTGGGATGTAAATCCATAACATATGCTTTTGTCATCTTTTCAAAACATATACACAATGATTAATACTCGAAAAACCTAACCTTCTCTGACAGCTCTACATAAGCAAATGAGATACTTTCGAAGCTAGGTAACAAAAGGCCAATTGAGGTAAATGTCTATTACTTTCAACAAGAGGGCTTAATGAATATATTTTACATGAAGTAATCATTTGACCATGAGGAATGGACTGAGTCAGAGGCTAACATGAACCCAGTGGTTTTCTACAATTCTCTATCAGTATCGGACATCCTACTATTATAAGCTCGGTAAGGTGGCTAACCCAACCATGCAAAGATGTAAACTCAAGACAACCCTTGATACATAGATAGTCAAGGTTGAAAGATCTCGACAATTGTCCGGCAAAGACTTCATCATTTTATATCCATGAAATAAAGCAATTCCAAGCCCTCAAGGTTTCCCAATGGTAACAATTTAAGTTCATGCTCATCAATGTTATAGATAGTAAAATTAAATCTTAGATTATTTAGTTGTAGGAATACATTGCTTAGATGAGGACCTCAGGTACTTGATACATACTAACTAATACAAACATTTGATGTTCGAGGGAGCTTTTCAGTTTGTCATATTATCATATAATGAGGGGTTTATATGTTATTCAAGATCTACATTTTGAGATGCTCTAATAAACATGACATTGGTAAACAATGATTATACATAACTAACCTCAACTAAAATTTGTGCTTTCCATCTTTCATTGCCATCTCTGTGTACTAAAAACTGTACAATCAAAATTGTCCTAATGTCCTATTAATGACCAAAGTTATGTAGAAGATATGAGAGCATGAAATAAATCAGCAACAAGGATCAATCATAAAAAGCTCAATAAAAATTAATGAAATATAAAGTAGGAAGAAATTTCAAATTACATGTTACAAACTTTTAGTTTGATTATCAAAATATAGAATACAATAAAACCTGACAGGGTTTGCAAAAAGGCACTGATCTGAAAATATTTGATTGTCTTGCTTGTCTTGTTAAATCTATATTCAAATATGATAAAACTTATAATAAATTTTAAAATAAAGCTATCGAATCTAAAGCGATCCAAATAGTAAACCGATCGAAAACACTAAAAATTTGGTGATGTAGTTCAGGAAAACCATATTATGTGGGATCTCAGGAGGGGAGAGCATACTCTATCCACTAAGCAGTATTTACGGTCGTAAGAACAAAGTTTTAGAGAAGCAAACGGATACAAAAAACAAGTAAAACTCCACATGTCAAAAGGTAAGGAAAAAATGAACAAGACAAGAATGATAAGAGAAGTTATCGTCAAGAACAACCTAGGTGGCTTGCAATCAGACTTCCAATGAAGTTAGATTGGACGATGAGGAGAACGTCTCGATCATAATGATTTCAGACGAAGCGTTCGGCTCGGATCTCTCGTTCTCGGAATATCTCTGTTGTTTTTTCTTTTTCTCTCAGAAGCTCTCTCGGAAACAAGCGTTAGCGGCATTAGGGTTTGATGAAGTCATCGAAGCTTAAGTACATGAGGACCAGAGGCAAAGATAAACAACGCAATGTTTCATCACCAACGTTGCGTTTCAACGTTAATGATCACGTGAGTAACTCGTGCTTGCTAGGCTGGAGTATCAAGTGAGCCTCAATCAAATAGACCGACAACCTCATTAATCCCACCAACGAGTAACAACCCATTTACTTTGTCCAAGATCATCAAACCCGATCTAATGACATTTTCAAACTGAACCGGACAAGGATTAGACTGAACCGGGTTTACTAACACAAAACCTAACAAAATATTTGAAACAGAGTATCAACTTCCAAAACAATTCTTTAACACTGCATACGACCGCGTCTACTAGTACAAAGATGTAACCCGGAACCAACACATCTTGGGTGTTGATTCGTAAACTTTGACCAACAGTTGCAGGCAATAATAAGGCATGATTGCAAGCAAGAGAAACGCCAAAGATAACCATATAACATTATCATTTGATAATGTTAAAATGATTTACGTGTGTTACACAATTAAAATGACAATAAGGAGTTCAATTTCGACATTTATAAGAAGATTAATCTAGGGAGCTAGTATATCCTGTTCAGAATGTCAACTGTACAAACGATAAAAGGTAAGATGTTTACCTCCCATCATCAAAATAGACGGGGTAGGTATCTTGATCATCAATCTAGCACGGTAAAATATGGTTGTGGTATCCATAAAATCGTCACTCACATGGTTGTCCAAATGTTCACACACCTAATAATGGTGTATAAAGGCTAGATACTAAGGTTGTATTCTCTTCCTTAGAGGCTAAACAACAGCCGAAGTTATTTTGGCTCAACAACAGCCATGCTTCCTTTCTACAAGCGTGTTATCTTTGACCGATTTACGATTAGAAAATAGTCATATGAGTTTTGTGAATCAAGTGAGTTTGGCTAACTTCTCTAGCTTAAGACACCTTGATCTAAGTTTGAATTCTCTAATCCTTGATATCTCGTTTGATTGGTTGCCTCCATTTCAACTTGAGACCTTGAAATTGCTACCTTGCAAAATAAACGGTCCATTTCCTATGAATTCTTAATCAAAAGAATATTCTAGAGTTGAATTTTTCTAATACCGAAATCGTTGGGAGCCCAACATGTATTGGCACCTACATAACAGACTAGCAGGAGGATGGTCCAATCTTTTTTTTAAAAGTATTTGCAACAACGTAACATACTAGCAAGAGGATGATGAGGGGAAAACGTTTGAGTCAATAATGCTCCCTTACATTTTGTTGGACGACCTAAACGAAAGTCAACAACAATCAGAAAAACAAGGTGGGGCCACTCCTCAAGTGATTTTATTGCATCACCTCCAAGTCCAAGAACTTTAGATAGTGATGATTATCCTTGGGCTATGGTACCTATGGTGAATCCTAATGAATGGAGTGCTGTAGAGGTCATTAAGGGGGAAGAAAGAGAGTATACGACAATATTACACCTGCTAGTCAACATAGATCTTTCATGCAACAACCTAGTAGGTGTGATTCCTGCAAAGATCACTACCTCAACATTGCTTCTTGGTCTAAATTTTTCGCATAATCATTTGAATGGAACAATTCCTAAGGAGATAGGAAGTTGTATATCTTTGGAGTCCCTTGGTCTATCATGCAACAATCTTTCAGGATCAATCCCTGAAAGCATCTCATCCTTGACTTTCTTATCCACAATGAATTTGTTATTCAACAACCTTCAAGGAAAAATTCCAACCAGTGCCCAACTCGGATCTCTTAATGATTCATGCTACATTGGGAACCCGGGCTTATGTGGTGACCTGTTGCCAAAGAAGTGTTTGAGTAATGGCATTGCTCCACCACCAACAAGCAAGACCCTTGAAAATGAAGACAATAACCGTGATAAGCTTTGGCTCTACTTGTTTATCATATCAGGTTTTGTCACTGACTTTTGGGGAGTGATCGGAAGCTTAGTTGTTCTAAAGAGATGGAGACATGCTTTTTTCCAGTTTGCTGAATATCTTGCTGATTAGATATATGTTAGAATTGCGGTGAAGATTGCTCGTGCAAAATGAAGAAGCTGGAGATTGGAAGTGTCGTGAAAAATGCAAATGATATGTAATAGTTGTCTTGTATGATGTTGTATTAGACAATTTTTTATTGAGTACTCTTAATGTTTGTATTTTTAGTCCATACTTTTATTACGGTTGAATTCTAAATGGTATGTAATGATGTTCAAAATCTTGTAATTCATTAGTTCATGTCGATCTTTAGCTTTCATTATAGTTATTTGTAAGTTTTCGCTGTAAATATGAAATGTTTTCAAAATTCACAACTATAATAATGAATGTTTTGTTGAATAGATGAGCAAAATAACATCGATTAGTGATAACAACCCATCCTAGACTATTGAAATATAGTAAAACATGAATTAATGTTTTGTTGAATAGACATGCTTTCATTATAGTTATTTGTAAGATTTTGCGGTATAGGCCCGTTGCTGACAGGTCGGACCAAACTCCGGGGTAAAAGATAATGGCGTATCAAGATGCACTTGAATTATAAGAGGTTTGGCAGGGTAGTAATCATAAGAGAGGTCGTTTTCTCGTAGACCCTTTGATCTTCATCCGTATGCATAAATAGCCTAGCTGCATCGACAAAAATGAATAAAATAAATCTAGTGAGGAAATATGAATTCAAATTAACAGAGACACAAAAGATCAAAGTGGACCACAAACTATATTATAAGTTATTAAGCTACGAAAGGTAATTGCATCCCATTAAGTTTGAACCCTAAAAACATACTAGAATGTGCAAGACGGTTGATTACAACTAAGTTGACAGGAAACTCAATATAAATAGCTTAGAGCTCTCTCTTTAATGAATATTTTTGTTCAATTCCTTTGGATATAGCTTTAGTAATCATCAAGAAAGACAAAATTTAAACTAATTTCACATCACCAGAAAATAAGCCTGGTATAACATTAACTTAATAACCTGGCTACATTTGGCTCAATATGTGAAGCAGATACCCAGCTGATTCCAACATTCTTATAGATTTTCTTCCCCTTCATCAAACTTCTAAACTGGTCAGCAATATCCCACTTCCCAGCTGCTGCATAAAAAATGCCTTGCAGCAAACTTCACCTGTCAGTTCAATACCATTCTTGATCATATCTTCATACGCAGACCAAATTTCATCAACATGACCAGCTCGGCCAAGTATGTCAATATAACAAGCATAATGCTTGCTTCCTGGAATGAAACCGTATTTCTTTTGAGCTAACCGGAAACATTGTCGTCCTTCCACAACAAGCCCTGATCGAGAACAAGCTGAAAGAACAGCAAGAAAGGTCCCATCATTTGGGGTGTGGTTTCCCTCTTCTTCCATCTTCTTAAACAAATCAACTGCCTTAACACCATTTCCATTTGTCCCATATGCATCTATCATGCTAGTCCAAGACACCACATCTCTCTGAGGAATCCGGTAAAAAACAAGACTTGCCAATGAAGCTTCACCACACTTGGCATACATATCTAACAAGGCATTGCACAACTGGGTATCATTAAAAAGATCAAACCGGACAGCAACACAATGAATTTTCTTTCCTGCCCACAAAAGGGAGCTATCAGAGCAAGCTGACAATACACTCGTCAAGGCAAATGTATTCACTTCATGGAACTCATGACCGACAAGGCTTCACTATATCTTCGATTCCTAACACAAGCAACAATGAAGGAATTTTGCATAACATTATCTTTATTTTTCCCCAAGCTCTTATAAATATGAATAACTTTATCAATCATGTTGAAGTGAGAGTAGAAGTCAATGAGAGCCGTTCCTAGAACAACCAAATCATCACTTCCTAAGGTGATAATCAAGCAATGAACCTGCATACCTTGCCTGAGAGCATTCAGACACACACAAACCTTGAGCGCAGAACACAAAGTGAAGTCAGTAAGCCGAACACCATCCCTTCTCATCTCCTCAAATGCCAATATCACCGTCAGAGCTGAACCACGTCGTAGATAATTAGAGATCATAGCATTCCAAGTGACCACATCTTTGCAACTCATTTCATCAAAGACTCTGGAGGACTCAACCATTAATCCGTGCTTAGAATACATGTCCATAAATGCAGTTTGGGGCACAATTTGAGTATCTGAACCAAATTTAACCATCAAGGAATGAACTTGCTTCCCACATAACGAGTTGGGTAAGGCTGAGCAAGCACTCAGCACAGGAGTGAAAGTGTAGGGATCGAAGTCCGCACGAGCGCGATGAATGCGTTCGAAGAGGGTACATGTTGCCATAGGGTCGTTCAGTCGTTGTTCCGGACATGAGTGGCGAGAACGGAGTTAAGAGCTTTCAAGTCTCTTTGAAGCAATTCGTCGAACAGGTGGCGGGATTTTTCTCTCGGAGCAGAGAAGAATGGTAGGAGTATGTTAGGTGCTTGCTGCGTGGAGCGAATGAGTCGAGAAGGGATTGACATTCACCGCAGTTGCAGAACGAGGACGGAGTTGACTGCCCGGAGAACTTCGTATTGTAACACAGTTCAACTTACAACGATTGCAGCCAAGCTAAGACATATTCGATTCATTCTTACGTTGGCGTTAACTAATAACTAGTATAAATCCGGTGCTTTGTGCGGATATATACAAAGACAGTAAAATACATATTATAATAATATTTTTCTATATATTATAGTTAAAAAGTAATCTCTTTTTTAATGATTTTAAATGAAAATTTGACCAATCGATTATATTAAGAAAGAATTACATAAAAAAATATTTACTTTATCAAATAAAAAAAATATAACCCAAAATAATACCAAATATTAACAATGAACCGAAAATAATACAATTTTTAAAAATTATTAGAAACAATACAAACCATAAATGTATTTACAACAAATAATATGTCATACTTTTCCGGAAAAAAAATCCTAGTTTCGGCGATGACGTGGCTACCAGAATCTTACATGTGATCAAAAAATAGATTAATTGTGTGATATGGATTTTATTTGTTTACAATCAATTTAGTAATATTTCATATATTAAAAATTCAAAAATTATTATTTTTAAATGATAATTTTTGAAAAATATTGTAAAAAATAAAGTTTGAACATATTTATTTTTAAATAGATTTATAAAAATAAACAGTTCATATATTTATTTTAAAAAAAAATTATGAAACAATATTTTTGAAAAATATTTTTGGAAAAATATTTTGTAGAAAATTTTGTACAATTATTTTGTAAAATGTTTTTTTTAAACATAAACTGTTTTCTTGTGGAGTTTTGAAAAAAAAAATTTGGGAGTTTTATTTTTATTATATATTTTAACTTATTTTTAATAAAATATATTTTTTGCATAATAGGGGGAAAAAAATCTATACGGATCAGGTTAAAGAATAAATTTTTTTAAAAAACCAAATAGTTTTTACAATTGTTTTTATAAATTAAAATTTTCATTTAATAAAAAAATTTCGAATTTTTTTTGAAAAAATCAATTGTTTTTTAATTATTAAAAAAGTTTGTATTATATTAAATAACTCTAAGTTATTTGTTTTTAAAATAAAAACCACATCATACCCCTCATCCAAATAATATGATGACATGTTAGATTCCGGTTGCCACGTCATATCCGGAGTTAGGTTTTTTGTCGGAAAATTAAACGTATTATTTTTAGTAAATGTATTGATAGTTAGTATTGCTCTTAGTAATTTTCAAAGTTGGTATTATATTTGGTTCAATGTTGGTAGTTGATATTATTTTGGATTATTTTTCCAAGGAAAATGTATTTAGGAGTGAAACAAAATCTCGGTAGATGTATGAGTTTGTCAACCGACATATTTTGTTATTTGAACGCTTTTTTTTTAATATAGTTCGTAAAATTTGATGTTTCTGATTCGTAAACTTTTATGTTTCTCAACCGTTTTATTTTGTTATACGAAGGACTTGATTTGAAGATAGGTGGATCGTTGAGTGTAAATACATCTACAATTGATTATTATAAATATAATGTCGTTAATATGATGCATATTTCAAATTTGCGGTGGTTAATTGGGAGCTTCAATTGAAAATCCAGATCCGGTGGAGCTCAACCTCGATAAGTGGAGAAGAGAGGTCAGTCAGTTGCCGTGCTAGGTTTTGGAAATTTTCATTGGTGACACAAAGTTAACGGTTTCTCATAAACAAAATAAAGGATATAAAAGAAAACTAAATTGTAAAAGTTCTACAAGCATAAACATAACAATGTTCGACCTCTTTGAAATCAGCGGTGTAAAGTTTTTTCCCAAAGAAGGGTTCTCGTGTTTTGTTAGCGATCAATGTTCCACTTATTTATTTTGCATCTTTAACTTGCACGGATATTAGAACTTGGTCAGATGGTTACGATTTTTGAAAAAAATTATTTATAAGGAGTTTTTAAATGCATCACGCTCTTTGTTTTCTTCTTTCTCCTTCCTCGTTTTCTCTTCGATCTCTTATTTAATCGATTCAATGAATTGATTCAACTTCTTCTTCCTTCTTTGATTTCAAGTTAATCGATTCAAACAAGATTAATCGATTCAATTTTTCTTCCTTCTTCAATTTCAATCAATTTTTTTCTCTCACCCCCCAACCTCTATTGATTAACCCTGAATTAATTAGGTTTTGAACGTTATTTTTTTCAATAATAGTTCATAATGTTAACGTGATTCATTCAAACTTTTTTGACATTTAGTTCATTTAACAAATTGCATTTGACATTTGGTTCATTTAAGAGTTGCATATACAATTTAACAAATTATATAACAAATAATAGTTCATAATGTTAACGTGATTCGTTCAAACTTTTTTGACATTTAGTTCATTTAACAAATTACATCTGACATTTAGTTCATTTAACAAATTACATAAATACTTTAACATTAACAAATTCCACAACACAAATTACATAAGAACGGTTAGTACCAAAAATTTGAACGAAAATATGAACTAAGAGAGAAAGGTGGAAACAAATTGCATAAAAATTGTTAGCACAAACAATATGAACTAAATTTTAAAAAAATATGAATGGTTAGAACAAAAAATATGAACTAAATTATATCTCTCATTTAGGGAAAACTCAATAATAAAGATTTAATCAACCTATATGTGGAATGTCTGGTACACGAGGAACAAAAAAGATCTTTAGTAACAAAACTATCACTAATGTCACCCACACAGCTATCAACCAAGTCCAAGAGTGGAATAACTCGAATCCCAAGCTACAAACCACCAAATTAAATACATCACAAAAAAGGAAGGTAAGGAAAATACACTTGTCCTCACCAAGGCAAGGAAGCTTTAAATTCAACTTTGATGGATCCCAGAAAAGCAATAATAAGTGTACATTTGGATAAATCATAAGAGACCCCAATGCAAAAATAATAGCATATAACTTTAGACAATGTGGCAAACATCCATACTACATGTAGAAGCTTACGATTTGAGAAACCGTCTCCTTAAAGCAAAAGAATTAGGGATGAATATTGAAATTGAAGGAGATAACCTATCAATCATTAATTCAATCAAAAAGACTTGGAAACCTCCAAGAAAATGGATCTTTGTATCACTGACATTTTAACTATTTTATCTAGTTTCGTGCATGTACAAGTCAATCATATTTTCAGGGAAGTCAACGGCGTTGATGATAGACTCGCAACTTTGGACCATGACAACCTTGCAGCTGGAGGAGCAATCTCGAAGGAAGTGAAAGTCATCATACGAAAGGATGTTATAGGATGGTCGGCCCATAGATGGTGACCATGCCTAATCTCTTACCCATGTAGTCAAAAAAAAAATGAACTAATTCAGCTAGATAAAAGAAGAATAGTTAACAGTGTTCACAAATTACATAAGAATTGTTAGTAACTAAATTAAACAAAATATGAACGGTTTAAACAAACAATATGAACTAATTCAATCAGAGAAAAGAATAAGAATTAACATTGTTTCACCTTGTTAAACGCATGCGTCATCACTGTCGTTTATTGTTTTGATCTGACGATTGAGAACCCTTCCTACTTTTTAACCTATGACCCTTTCCACCCGAACTTGACCCTATATATATAATTCAATTACCATTAGGATAATCCATATATTTATATATACATACTAAAGTAGAGGTTTCCATATTTGTCCGATTTGCAATTGGCAAAAGATAATTTGAGTATTGTGAATCAAGTTTGAATCATTATTCTAGTTTAAAACAACTTGATCTAAGTTCAAATTCTTTTTTCTTTAATCTCTCCTCCGACTGGTTGCCTCCATTTTTAGCTCAAGACCTTGAATTTGCTACCTTGCAAAGTGAATAACACAATTCCTAAATGGCTTCTTAGTCAAAAGAGTATCTCGGAGTTGGATTTGTCTAATACAAAAATTATTGGACCTCTTTCAAGTAACATCGGTCATGCCATGTCATCTTTGTCGAGTCTACATCTTGCTAATAATCACATTAATGGTTTCATTCGAAGATAATTATGCAAGTTGATAAGCTTGAGCATCCTGAATGTACAACAAAACAAGTTATCAGGAATCATCCCTGACTGTTGGGTGAACACTTCAATCATTTTTATGATATTATCTTCAAATGATTATTTGGCCTCATACCCAACTCTATAACAAAGGTTCGCACATTACAACTGTTGAGCTTGAATTCCAATTATTTCAAAGGAAAACTCTCTTTGTCCTTTGCTCGTACAAAGTTGATAGTTTTAGTGGGTAGGAATAATCTTTATGGAAAAATTTCAACATGGAGCAAAGCAGACTTTTAACTATCATTCTACGAAAAAATAGGTTCAAGGGAGTCATTTGACCACAACTCTTCTCTATTCTTATCCTTCAAATCATCGATTTTGCGAGCAATTATTTGGAAGGACCCATTCTAGAATGTTTTGGTGACTTTAGAGGCATGAGTTGTATGGAATTACCTATCATTCAAATATTGTCCTTCTATTTGTTTAATACACCATATCCTAATGAATGGAGTGCTATGTAGGTCATAAAAGGAGAAGAACGAGAGTATACTACGGTATTACAACTACTAGTTAACATGGACTTGTCATGCAACAACCTAATAGGTGTAATTCCTGCAAATATCACAACCTTGACATGCCTTCTCGATCTAAACTTATCGCAAAATAATTTGGACGGGCAATTCCTAAGGTGATTGGAAGGATGACAACTTTGGAGTCCGTTGATCTATCATATAACAATTTCTCAGGATCAATCCCAAAAAGCATATCGTCTTTGACATTAATATCCATAATGAATTTGTCATTCAACAATCTCGAAGGGCAAATTCCGACCGATAGCCAACTCAGAACTCTTACTGATTCATCTTACATGGAAAATCCGAGCTTATGTTGCGAACCATTGCCAAAGAATTGCTTTGGTAACGACATTTCTCAAGCACCAACAAGCAAAGAACTTGAAGATATGGCCCTACTTGGTTATCATGCCGGGGGCAAAACAAGCAAAGAACTTGAAGATATAGTTCTACTAGGTTATTATGTCGGGTTTTACCGTTGGGTTTTGGAAAGCTATTAGAAGCTTAGTTGTTCAAAAGAGATGGAGAGACATTTTTCCAACTTGTTGAACTTGCATATTGGATATATGGGAGAGTTACAATAAGGATTGCTTTTGCAAGAAGAAACTGAAGATTGCAAGCGTCATAAAGACTGCTCTTGCAAGAAGAAACTGAAGATTGCAAGCGTCATGAGAAGCTGAGAAATGCAGTTATGATCATTTGTAGGCAATGCTTTTCATTATCTAGCAATATAAGTTTGTCAATTTTGTTTAAGCAGCATAACATGAATGTTGTGTAATGTTGTTTGAAACTGAAAATTGCATGTTTTTGTTGAGTGTTGTGTAATTTTGTTTGAAACTGAAAATTGCATGTTTTTGTTGAGTTTCTATGAAGTCCGTTGTCTAATGTGGTTAGCATTTTTTATATATATAAGTTTCAAAAAATAAAACAAGAAACTCAAAGTGTTATAGAAACGTCGGTTTATATATATAAGTTTCAAAAAATAAAAACAAGAAACTCAAAGTGTCATATCAAACATCAGTCGGCTATATATAGCAGCAAACTACCATATATAACATATTGCATGGAAACAAAGAGAATTTAGAGAGCAAGTATCACATAAATGATCAACATATTAAACTTGCTGTTAAATACATATGAGTGCAGATAATTTACCAGCTACCATCCACTTTCAGAGGACGAAGAGTCATGGTGTCATCAAGCCAAAAGCAAAAGAAGACATTGATCAATGATCAAGCACATACCTACTAGTTTATCAGTCAAATTTACTTAAATAAAGAGTCACTAATTGGAAAGTGCGTGGCTAAATTACCTTAAATTACTTGAGTGAAACTTAGATAATGAGTTAAACCATGGGGTTTACTTTCTTCAGCAAATTCTTGATTTCGTTCTCCAAACTGGCTCGAGTCTCAGGAGAAATTGTGCTAGCTGACTTCTCCAACATTGATGTCATTAACTCTAGGCTATGCTTCATTTGATCAAGGGTAAGTTCATCGCTGGAATTATCATTCGGGTTTGGGCCTGTTGAAGCAGACGCGACATATGGCCCTGCATCCTGCAAACAGACCTCTAAGGAAATTGGTTTCACATTGTTTCCATTGATATATGGAATGCCAGGTTTAGTTCCTTTCTTCCTCATTCTCTTCTTTTGCCCTGGCTCACCTGGCATCCCATTTTTAGAGTCCGGACTGGACCCCACAGGCGGTGAGATTGTCGCCTCCTTCCTTTTTCGCTTCCTTTGTTTGATACCGCGAGGCAGAGGACTAGAAGCAAAATTCACATCCACATCATAAAGGCCGGAAGGAAGCTTCTTATTAGATCCTTTTTTCCTTTTCTCCTTTCTTACTGGGTCTTTGGTTTGCTTTTCGACATGGGCGTCTAAATTTGGATCTTCTTCAGCGTTCTCGTCATCTACAGTGTCCACCAATTCAGAATTGGGCAGTCCACGGAATACAGATGCTCGAAACCTGTTAAAGAACAGCTCTGCAGGATCAAAGACACTGTCGTAGTAAGGATTTAAGTGATCAAGAGCTACCATATGGAGTTTCATGAGAAGCTCAGCTGAAGTGGCGGTTATTTCCTCAAACTTAACAGAACCAGTATGTGATTTCCTAGAGCCTGTCCTCCCTTTGCTACATTTCACAAGTGAAACATTATCCAGGACCTTAGAATCGTCAATTTCTGAATCTCCTAAATAGGGCAAAACCTTTGATTCTTTGCCAAGGTTTACGAAGGGAGGACATAAATACTTGCTCTTTTTCCGTTCTCTTGACTGTAAACTCTTTGTAACTTTATCAGAACCACCATGATCATTTTCTACACCAGAAACCTTGTCTTTCTCTTCAGCATTGTCGTTATTCTCTACACTAGAGAAGTCATTCTCAGGAACAGTCAACAGGCAATCAAATTTACAAGAAACAGTAAAACCAGATGTAACAATGCATCTGTTACTTTCTTCAACAGAAATATCATCCGATTTTACTGCAACTGTTAGAGAGTTCATCAAATCAGTAGATGTATCAAACGTGAGCTCACAAGCATCTACGTCCCCGGCGTCAACCATGAGACTTTCACATTTAACATTGGAATCATCATTTTTATGTTCAATAAATATTGCTGCAGCTCCTGGATCGAATTTGCTGTCTGACGACGCTCATCCTGAATCATGTCCATTCCCAAAATAGTTGCAAGAGCCCCGCCTTTGAGATTTAATACCAAAAAAAATTCTTTAAAAAGGATAAATTTCCAACAACTAAAAGCTTCAAAAGCCCAATATATAGCATAACGTCAGATTCAGAAAGGACCGAGAAGCACATGTATACATAGATAACAAAATCGTCACTCCACCATTTATCATTATTTATAGCGATTCAAAAATGCTATCAGTAGATATAAGGCTTTGTACATACAACACAGAGAAATACAGTAACAATCTTATTTTACTAATTTGTAAGTTCTTTAAAATTTTTGTTTTTTATCCTTCTTAAAACAATTTTGTTGAATTCTGTTGATTACTTCTTTTTTTTTCATAATGATTGTTGTCTTATCAATGAAGAAAATTACACAAGTTATATTTACTTATTCCTTTGTACAAACTAGTAAATTCAAAGAAGTATAAAAAGGTCGTCGTTATTTCTAGATAAACAAACCAAACACTGCTTATAAGGTAATAATTTACAAAATGACAAACAAACTTTCCTTTTATTTTTATGTTAATTTTCTATCTATAAATGAACCAAGTACTAACATGAATTGAGATAATAAAAATAGGAAGGTATTTATATCTATCCAGCAAATCAAAGATTTGGCCCGATGTTTCATATATCAATCCTAAATCAATGTCTACTTAGTACTCATTGTAGCACAATATCATAGATAATAAATGACCCTTTATGACAAAATTATAACCACCTATAAATTATTTCTAATATGCAAACTTCAACTAGTATAGCTCTAGGGTTCCTCAATGAAATTCTCTTATCGTTCGTTATATCACCGGCTTATTAATGCATATTGCAAGTCTTGGAACATGAGAGTTTGTTCTTTGACTTGGAAACTCATACCCCACCCAATGATTGAAACACAGGAGGATTAAATTCGTATCTGTGTTTTTTTTATAAATTACAAATCAATTAGTACTGAGTGAAGTTTGCAAATCTTGCAAAAAAATCAGGTCTGTTTTCGGTCAAAAGGTGTTGAACTTTATGTTTGGGTTAATCCAGCTTCAAATTGCAAGTTGAGTTTCCTATTTTCACTTGAGCTAAAATTATATTCAGATTGAACCAGAAGTGACGACTTCTTTAAACAACAATAAAATAGTATTTGATTTTGACACCGGATATCTATCCTCGAATAATCAAAGATTTATAAGAAAAAGGTAAAGTAAGAAAATTCCACAATCGTCAACTTCGGACAGTGACCACTGATCAAAGTCAAACAATGACCTACCAACCCTAGCACAGTTCATTCCGAAAAGAAGTTCATACTACTTCGAAAGTAACGCGTTGCACAATCAACACAGTAATGAAACACAAAAAACAGCAGAATCACCTCAAGCTAGACCGAAAGGAGGGGAGAAATTACGAAAAAAACAACAAATGCCCTAAATTTCAGTAACCAGCAACAAGCAACAAAATTCAAAAGCAAACTGACATCAAATCGCGAATTAATCGCATTTCCACGTCTCGATCAGCATTCAGAACTCAAAGAAAGAAGAACTTCGAAAATCCAATGAAATCGTAGCAACTAAACAAACAAACACAGCAAAATCACATAGCACTATCAGCAAAAACGATGAAATCATTTTGTGGAGATAAAATCGATGGAGAGGAAGAGATCACAGCCTAACCAAATAGAAGAAGAGGGCAAGAAATAGATGCTTACAAGAGTGAGTCGGCGATGGAAGCTTCGAGAAAGAGAGCCTATTGTGTCAGGTTGATAGGGAGAAATATAGAGCGAAGAGAGAGGTGTAATCAGGTTTATAATGTTGCCTTGAATGAGGACTAGAGGGACTGTACACTTGTACCGCGCTACACCGGCAACGTTCCTACACGGTTCTCTTGCCTCCATATTTCTTTTTCCTTTTCTTTTGTTGGTTAAACTATACAAACCCTTTTGTATATAAATAGAATGAAGATTAGGTTTTTGTTCGACGTAGATTATCGTAGAGTTTTTAAAATTAGAAAGCTTTATGGCATTTGACATGGTAATTTTTTTTTG
Source organism: Fagopyrum tataricum (assembly GCA_002319775.1). NCBI lineage: Eukaryota > Viridiplantae > Streptophyta > Magnoliopsida > Caryophyllales > Polygonaceae > Fagopyrum > Fagopyrum tataricum. The sequence continues at coordinate 42,875,658 of CM008282.1, forward strand.
AAGGGCTAAACATGTAATCTATTAAATTAAGTCAACTTCGGCAATATTTGAGATTATCTGTGGAAATCCGCCTTTCAAAGAGCACAATTAAACCGCAAGATGAGCTACGGTATTTGACATGGTATTTTAATTTGAAAAGATTATGTTTTTAGGGATATTTTTAAAGAGAGTTTAGAAAAGTTATAAAGATAACTTTGAGGAGATTAATTATAACTCTTAAATTATAAAACTATTTTAGTATTATATTTGTATGCAAACTAGTGTATTGTATGCACCTTGTGTGGGATTGTAATTTAAATTTATATTTATAATAAACATGTTAAAAATGAATCTTAATCTTTTCTGAAACCTATTCATATATATATAGGTTTAAAATAAAATGATTTTAAGAATTAAAAATATAAAAAAATACATAATTTATAAAAGTTGAAATTAAAAATTAAAAAAACATAATGTAACTTTAAAATTGTTTGTCGAAAATAAAAAATAATTTAAATTAAATTCAATAATTAACTTAAAATTTTTAAATTAAAAAATTTGAAATAAGGAGAGGAAAACGAAATAAAATTTAAAATTGTGCCTACATTATTCTTTTAAAAAAAAGTAAAACATAATTTAAAAAATGTAAAGAAATTTTCAAAATCTCGTTTACTAAAATTTTAAAGATTTGGTTTGCTATCAATATCTTATGATTTTTTTTTTATTTTAAGATTTGATAGGTAATATTGTGACAAATTTGTAAATAAGTCAAAAAATTCTTACATGACATGTTTAAAACGTGACGTGAAATTGTTAACCTTTTATTAATGCTTATAGAAATTATTTTATAAAAAAAATAACAAATTTGTAAATATAAGTCATATGTGACATACTGGCATACCTCAGTGGTTGACATGTGCCGTGTCCTGCACGAGTTAAGCATGTTACTAGTTTTATTACCCGTGTCCTGCATTAGCGATTAATTGTGTCATAAAAAATGTTTGATAATTCATATGTTGTTAATTGTCTTAATTAATAGTTATGTGATATCTGTTGTAAGGTTGTAATTTTCACATTATGAATGGAAATGAAGCAAGTGTGAGACCCCTATTCTTTCGGACCGAGATCGGACCATAGCCGAGATTGGCTTTGGGCCGAGACTGACCTTGCCGCACCGCGGGCATGTTGGCTGCCCCTGCGGGTTCGCGCTCCCGCAGCCCAATGAACCGCCCTGCGGTTTTCCTGCGGCTGCAGCCGGCTTTGTTGACTTCGTTGACTTCGTTGACCCGTGCTTTACCTTTGCTTATGTCTCTTGGCTGATCAGGGTTTCCATCCTCACTCCTTTCTTCAGCTTCCCACGTTCTTCTTGCTACTCCCTTGCTTCACCTTGATCTTGTCTTGGTTTCCTTTGGTTTGGAAGAGAGTTGTTGTACTTTGTGGTTGATGATGATGCTAGTGTGTGTGTTGTTGAGCTTGGAAGCCCGCTTTGGTGTGTGTTGATCCTCCCTGCAGCCTAGGATCTTCAGTAGTGGTGAGTTCTTGCTTCTTCTCCTTCTCTTCTTCTTTGATTCAATCTTTCTAGCTTAGGATTAGATGTATGCTAAGGGTATTGATGTTAGTATGTGTATGGACATGTTTGTGTGTGGTTTGGAAGAGAAAATGGCGGGATTTAATCACGGGAAGAGCCGAGGAGAAACTGCGGAATCGCCCTCTGCAGTGTTGCCGCCCCGCGGCCAGAAGTCACCGCCCCTGCGGACCTTGTGCCGCAGCGCCCGCGCCGTGCCTGCGTTGCCAACGACCCTTGTCACCGCCCCCGCGGTTGAGTGTCACCACTGTAACACCCCGAATCCGTAGGACTCGAACTGCTACTGGGCTAGGATCTCACAATGGATCCTGACCCTAGCCTGACAACAGCTTCACTGAATCTTACAACAACGCACCAATAGATTAAAACAAAACATAAAAACTGATATATATAATATATATATATATATACTTGTCAAAAGGATAATACAGAGTACTGCTGAGTACAAAGTCAAACTGAAATCCGTACAATAATGATAATCTCAAAAACCCACGAATATGCCCGTGTACGGAACCCTTAGCAGATCACCCTCCGGATCACTCCGCAACTCTCCTAACTTGCGAGGATCTACAACACGGTATGAAACCGTTAGCTAACTATACACATATATAAGAAGATGCTAAAGCACAAACACACCTCAGAAATGATAAACACTTCAGCATGATATCAAACATTTACCCGGTTATTATCTTTAATAAGTTGAATCATTCAATCGTATAAATAGATATATATATGAAGATAGGTGACACGAGGAATATAATCCCGCGCCTCTGAGTACTCTAACCATCTGGGGTAGTATCAGCACACCTCCCGTGTACCCTGTGGGAATGGTGAGGGGCCTTCCTTTATACCAGATCTGGCCTGACTACAGAGAACCTCCCAGACTCCACTACGGGATGAAAGGGAAAGGTTATCACAACCACTACAATGGGCGGTCAATATAACATAGGTCGGTGACCAAACAATAACACATGCTATAAAGCACATAACACACACCCTCAAGCATACATCCAATATAAGGATAGTAGCTAAGTAAGTCCTATGGACTTACCTCGATCTCAGAAGTAACTCAAGTATGATCCACTATCAGAAACGTCCACTCCAAACTGGAGGACAACACAGCCTATACAAGTCACACATATATATATATATATCACAATCCTATCACACAAAGGGTCACACCTAGACCCAAGGGATCCAAAGGGATCATATCCAACTCATAACCTCAAGGCCGTAACCGGCATATCTATATCATACGCATCATAAACCGATACCTAGCATGAACTAGTTCCTCTCATACTAGAAAGGAAAGGAACTACCTAACTATAGGTAGCCCCGGACAAACGCACCTGCGTGATCTAAGGACGCAGGGCGAAAGCAAAAACCGCAGGCGCGGCGGACTCAGCCGCGGGGGGGTGACAAGGATCGCTGGCAACGCAGGCACGGCGCAGGCGCTGCGGCACGTCTTCCGCAGGGGCGGTGACTTCTGGCCGCGGGGGCGGCGACAGTGCAGAATGAAACCTCGCGCTTCTCTTTAGCTCTTCACGTGATCAAATCACGTTACTCTCTTCCAGATTCACATACATACATATCAATACACATTCCAACATCAAAACCCTAACATACATCTAATCCTAAGCTAGAAGGATTGAAACAAGGAAAGAAGAAAGAAGAAAACAAGGAGGACATACCACACTGTGGTCTAGGCAAAAACTCCAAGATGTCCACTAGCTCTCAAGCTCAGCATAACACTCACACACAACAACATCACACAAGATCAATCTCCAAGCAAAATCCAAAAAAACTCAAGCAAGCTCAAGGAAAGGATGAAGAAGCAAGAAGGACGTAGGACTGAGGAAGAAAGTGAGGAAGGTGACCCTTGCTCAGCAAGGAAAGGAAAGAAGTAAACAAAAGGGTAAAGCACGAGTCAACAAAGTCAACAAAACCGCTGCAGCCGCCGGAAACCGCAGGGCGGCGGTGGCCGGCGGGAGCGGCGGCCAATCTCGGCCAAAGCCTCGGTCAATCTCGGTCCGAAAGAAAGGGCTCTCACATCTCACCCCCCTAAAAACAAGTTTCGTCCCGAAACTTGCAAGATCCTAAAACACTCGGACTCAGAAGCCGAGGTAACACTCTCTATAACCTCAAACATAAGCATGGAGGAAATCATCAACTCCAGCAATATATACTATCCAGGGCCTAGAGAAACCATCTCTAGCCAGCTATAAACACATCACAAGGCATAGAGGAAGCACATCTCTAGCCATATCATAACCATAACAGAAAGGCATGGAGGAAGACATCTCCAGCACTACTATGTCCATCAAAATAGCATGGAGGGAACCATCTCCAGCTAAACCTAAGCACAATAGCATGGAGGAAAGAACCATCTCCAGCTATAAACAAAAATCATACTAGCATAACAAGATCTAATAAGATCATAATCACATCAAAGCTAGCATGAAATAAACACATCATAGCATATAAGCATATAAGCATATAAGACTCACCAAGCTAGTACTAAGATCTACTCGGTGATCCTACTGGTGCACCTATCTCGGCATAGAACTCTGGATAGTTCCTCTGGATACTATCCTCAGTCTCCCATGTAGCCTCCTCAGGTCCTCGTCTCGACCACTGTATCCTAAGCATAGGTATGTCCTTCGAACGCAGGCGTCTCATACCTCGTTCTAGGACTGCAATCGGATGCTCAACAAAAGTGTGGTCCGGCTCAACCACCAAATCCTCATAACTCACGATGTGTCTCGGATCTGGTATATACTCCCTCAGCTGAGACACGTGAAACACAGGGTGAACACCCTCTAATCTCGGAGGCAAGGCTAATCTGTAAGCTGCGCTCCCAACTCGATCCAGAATCTCGAACGGTCCGACATATCGGGGACTCAACTTCCCTTAATGCCAAAACGCCTAACACCTCGTGTCGGGGACACTCTCAGCCACATGGGCTCCAACCCTGAACTCTAGAGGTCTACGCCTCCTGTCAGCATAAGACTTCTGACGGCTCTGTGCAGTCAGCATACGCTCTCTGATCAATGCTACCCGAGCCATATCATCCTGAATCTGATCAGGTGCTAAACCACTGACACTGCTCTGCTCATCCCAGCATAACGGGGTACGACATCTCTGTCCATACAGTGCCTCATATGGGGCCATCCCAATAGATGCATGCCAGCTGTTGTTGTAGGAGAACTCAACAAGTGGGAGATGATCCGTCCACACCTGTCCCCAATCCAACACACAAGCTCGCAACATATCCTCCAGCGTCTGAATGGTCCTCTCTGACTGACCATCTGTCTGAGGATGGAACGCAGTCGTGAAAGTGCAAACTCGTCCACAGGGCAGTCTGAATCTGCTGCTAGAATCTCGAGGTAAATCGCCCATCTCTGTCTGAGACGATCGTCCTCGGTACACCATGGAGTCTCACTATCTGCCTAGTGTACTCCTCAGCTAATCTGCTCACCGGCCACGTCTCCCTGATAGGAATGAAACGTGCCGTCTTCGTCAATCTGTCTACTATAACCCAGATGGCATCAAAACTCCGGCTCAGCCTCAGTCCGGTCACAAAATCCATGGTGACGTCCTCCCACTTCCTCTGTGGAACAGGAAGGGATGGAGCTCACCTCCAGGTCGAAAATGCGATCTTGACCTGCTGGCAGGTCGCACACTGAGCTACAAATCTGGCTACATCGGGCTCAGCCCTCCCCACCAATATATACGTCTCAAATCCTGATACATCTTACTCGTACCTGGATGTACCGAGTAAGGGGTGCAATGAGCCTCCTGTAAAATCCTCTGCCTCAGCTCTGTATCAGCAGGTACACAGACGCGGCCATGGCGCCTCAAAACTCCATCTGCTCCAAGCAGGAATTGTGGCCTCATCCCGAGACATCCTATCTCTGATCCTCTGTAAAGTCGGGCAGTCTCTTGTTTCTGTCGGATCTCATCCAACAGATCAGGAGGACCTCTAATGTACAGCTGGGCATCCTCATCAGAAACTGGATGTCCAGCTCTAACCAGATCAGGTCTCTCTGCAACTGATGTTGTAACTGTCAGCTCGCAATCGCCTGCTCTCGAGGCGTCTTCCTGCTCAGGGCGTCGGCGACAACGTTTGCCTTCCCTGGATGGTACAAATCTCTAAATCAAAGTCCTTGATCAGCTCAACCACCTACGTTGGGGGTTATTCAATTCCCGCTGCGTGAAAATATACTTCAGACTCTTATGGTCTGTGAAGATCTGACATGTAGCACCATACAGTAATGTCTCCAGATCTTCAGTGCATGAACTACCGCTGCCAACTCCAGATCATGAGTCGGGTAGTTCTCCTCATACGTCTTCAGCTGTCGAGACGCATATGCAATAACTCTGGCCTCGTTGCATCAGAACACATCCAAGCCTAGCTTGGATGCATCACTGTAACCACAAAATCCTCAGTACCCTCTGGCTGTGCAAAATAGGAGCAGAAGTCAAACGCCTCTTCAACTCCTCAAAACTCTGCCTGCACTGATCAGACCACACAAAATCTGGTAGTCTTCCTCAGCAAACTCGTCAGTGGACGGGCAATCACAAAAACCCTCCACGAAGCGTCTGTAATAACCGGCTAGGCCAAGGAAACTACGTACTTCCTTGACGTTCGTCGTGTAGTCCAAGTTGCTACTGCCTCTATCTTCGTTGGATCCACCTTGATCCCCTCAGCTGAAACCACATGACCCAGGAATGCTACCTTTGGCATCCAGAACTCACACTTAGAGAACTTAGCATAAAGTTCTCTATCCCGCAAAACCTGCAATACAGTCCTCAGATGTCCTGCATGCTCCTCTCCACTGCGAGAGTATACTAGAATGTCATCAATAAAAACCACCACAAACTGATCCAGGAAGTCGATGAAGATACTGTTCATCAACTCCATAAAACGGTTGGGGCATTCGTAAGCCCAAATGGCATCACTACAAACTCGTAGTGGCCATATCTGGTCCGGAATGCTGTCCTCTGCACATCCTGCTCCTCACCCTCAGCTGGTGATACCCGGAACGCAGGTCAATCCTGGAGAACACAGTAGCTCCTGTAGCTGATCTAACAAATCATCAATGCGCGGCAGTGGATACTTGTTCTTGATGGTCACCTTGTTCAGCTATCTGTAATCAATACACAGTCTCAGCGATCCGTCCTTCTTCCGTACGAAGAGGACAGGTGCTCCCATGGGGACACACTAGGGCGAATGAAGCCCTTCTCAGCCAACTCCTCGAGTTGCTTCTTCAGCTCCAGCATCTCGACAGGCGTCATCCCGGTATGGAGCCTTCGAGATGGGTCTCGTACCAGGCTCTAACTCGATACTGAAATCCACACTCCTCTGAGGCGGCAAACTGGACGGCTCAGCAAAAATATCAGTAAACTCACAGACAACTGGAATGTCCTCTACAGCTGGACTCTCCCCCTCCTTCATGGCATAACACCAGAAGGCCTCGCAACCCTGTGCAATCAGTCTAGTTTCCCGTATAGCACTGATAACTGTGCCTACCTTTCCAAGGTCCCAACCTCGAAAACCTCTATCTGGCCTAACTCGGTAGAGAGGGTAACAGTCCTCCTACCTACATCTAGAACTGCAAAGTGTCTAGCCATCCAATCCATACCTAAAATGACCTCTTCATGCTCTAGTGGCATGACAAAGAAGTCAACTAGTAACACACGGGTCCCTACAGAAATGGGACAACCGTGAATCTCACGGGTACCTCTGACCCTACCACCATCAGGTAACCCTATAATAAAGGGCATCCCCTCAACTGTATCTAACCCAAGACGCTCTACACAGGCATCAAAATAAAAGAGTGCGTAGCACCAGTATCAAATAAAACTCTAACAGTAAACCATGAATCAGAATGGTACCTGTAGCAGTAGGTGCAGCTGGCTCCTCTGCACTCCTCAGCTCAAAAACATGACCCTGTGGGCCTCTGGTATCAGTGTGCCCCACCACGGCCTCTGCCTCTACTCGGCCCAGGAGCAGATCCCTGAGTCGTAGGGCGATCTGGGACTCTCTACTGTCCCTGAGTCTGTTGCTGCTGCTGAGGTGGCCTCTGCCCACCTCCCGCTACACTGGCAGGAGAAGAACCCTGCTGAGATGCAGCTCCGCCCTGGCGGCAATAAACGGCTCTATGACCCTGTCTACCACAGGTAAAACAAGTCACTAACGGCCTCGTGCACTCGGGCTTCAGATGCCCTGGATCTCCACAGTTAAAACACTGTCGTCCCATCTTTTAGCTGGTGCAGATACAGAACGACCCTGACGTCTCTGACTACCCCCAACTAGCAGCTCCAGCAGTACCATTGGTCTGCCTAGTACGCTGTCTCTTCTCAGACCTTCCGGCCTGAGAAGCTCTCCTCTGTCCAGCCCTCTCTCTCTCATAATCGGCAGCTCTGTCCTGATAGTCCATCAAGGACTCACAGTGAAAACCTGCCATGTAGGCTCGGGTACCATCCCTCAATCGTCGAGAGAACAGATAAACATGCTGATTAACAGGAGGTGCAGCTGGACCCAGTAAAGCAGCTCCTCCTGGAATCTCTTGATGGCCTCTGAAACTGGCACATCATCAAATCCGGCCTCAAAAAATCACGCAGTTTCTCCTTCCTCAGTGAGGCAGGGCAGAAACGCTCTCTAATCAAGGTCCTCATCTGGTCATAACTGGTAACCTGACCCCGTACTGACCTCCACCAGTGCTGTGCCAGCTCTCTGAACAGAGTCTATACCAACTCGATCTGCCTATCAACTGGACATCGAATAGACTCCAAAGCTGAGTCTGCCCGATCCAGAGCTCAACCTCCAACCCCACCTTCCTAGTGAAATGAGGTACACCCATCTGATGGAATGCCTTCAACCAGGTATCTGGTCTAGGCCCTCTATGCTCCTCCGGTGCTCTGGCAATCTCAGCAGCAGGTACATGTACAGCTGGTACTTGGGTGGGACCTCTCAGATGGTCCCTTCTGTGCCTGTAAGTCTGGGGCACGCCTACCGGCTCTGGCAGCCTCCTCAACACGTCTGATATAAGCCTGAAACTCTGATCTACCCATAGAGACACGATTAGACTCACCAGACTGGGCTATCTGTGGCCCTTGTCCCACAGCTGCCCCGTTCCCAGTCTCAGGAACGGCGCTCTCTGCAACCTCCTCGTGGATCTCTCCTGCTGCCGGGAACCATCAGCAGTATCTACCTCGTCCTCGGCCTAGAGGGGGTCTACCTCTACCTCGCCCAACTGCAGGTAAGACTCTAGTCTGAACCATCTGCAGAGGACGTAAACCTAGCTTAGAAGGCTATATATATGCCATATGTATGTATCAAATCAATCACAACAGAATATCTATATATGTGTACTGTCGAGATCTTCAGAGGGGTGATGGCTCACGTACACGATAACCCAAAACATTTGTACTCATTTTAAAAAAACCTTTTGAAAAGTCAGACCCCTTTCGGGTTCTGTTTATTTATCTATTCGAACTTTATTGCAGATTACTAGAGCCATTGTTGTCAACCTGGGCTCTGATACCAACTTTGTAACACCCCAAATCCGTAGGACTCGGAGTACTACTGGGCTAGGATCTCACAATGGATCCTGACCCTAACCTGACAACAACTTCACTAAATCTTACAACAAGGCACCAATAGATTAAATCAAAACATAAAAACTGATATATATACTTGTCAAATGATAATACAGAGTACTGCTGAGTACAAAGTCAAACTGAAATCCGTACAATAATGATAATCTCAAAAACCCCACGAATATGCCCCGTGTACGGAACCCTCAGCAAATCACCCATCCGGATCACTCCGCATCTCTCCTAACCTGCGAGGGATCTACAACATGGTATGAAGTTAGCTAACTATACACATATATAAGAAGATGCTAAAGCACAAACACACCTCAGAAATGATAAACACTTCAGCATGATATCAAAACATTTATCGGGTTTATTATCTTTAATAAGTTGAATCATTTCATCGTATAAATAGATATATATGAAGATAGGTGACACGAGGAATATAATCCCCGCCTCTGAGTACTCTAACCAGTTGGGGTAGTATCAGCACACCTCCCGTGTACCCTGTGGGAATGGTGAGGGGCCTTCCTTTATACCAGATCTGGCCTGACTACAGAGAACCTCCCAGACTCCACTACGGGATGAAAGGGAAAGGTTATCACAACCACTACAATGGGCGGTCAATATAACATAGGTCGGTGACCAAACAATAACACATGCTATAAAGCACAAAACACACACACCACACTCAAGCATACATCCAATATAAGGATAGTAGCTAAGTAAGTCATATGGACTTACCTCAATCTCAGAAGTAACTCAAGTATGATCCACTCTCAGAAACGTCCACTCCAAACTGGAGGACAACACAGCCTATACAAGTCACACGTGTATATATATATCACAATCACATCACACAAAGGGTCACACCTAGACCCAAGGGATCCATAAGGGATCATATCCAACTCATAACCTCAAGGCCGTAACCGGCATATCTATATCATACGCATCATAAACCGATACCAAGCATGATACTAGTTCCCTCATACTAGAAAGGAAAGGAACTACCTAACTATAGGTAGTCCCGGGACAAGACGCACTTGCTTGATCTAAGGACGTAGGAGCGGAACGCAGGAACCGCAGGCGGCGGCACTCAACCGCGGGGGCGGTGACAAGGTCACTGGCAACGCAGGCACGGCGCTGGCACGGCGCGGGCGCTGGCGCACGTCTTCCGCTGGGGCGGTGACTTCTGGCCGCAGGGCGCGACAGTGCAGAATGAAACCTTGCGGCTTCTCTTTAGCTTCACGTGATCAAAATCACGTTTACTCTCTTCTAGATTCACATACATACATATCAAAACAATTCCAACATCAAAACCTTAACATACATCTAATCCTAAGCTAGAAGGATTGAAACAAGGAAAGAAGAATGAAGAAACAAGGAGGACATACCACACTGTGGTCTAAGCACGAAATTGCTCCAAAGATGACACCTCCACTAGCTCTCAAGCTCAGCATAACACTCACACACAACAGCATCACCACAAGATACAATCTCCAAGCAAAAATCCAAAAAGAACTCAAGCAAGCTCAAGGGAAAGGATGAAGAAGCAAAAAGGACGTAACCGAGGAAGAGAAGTGAGGAAGGTGACCCTTTCTCAGCAAGGAAAGGAAAGAAGTAAACCAAAAAGGGTAAAGCACGAGTCAACAAAGTCAACAAAACCGGTTGCAGCCGCTGGAAACCGCAGGGGCGGCGGAGATGGCCGCGGGAGCGGCGACCCGCAGGTGCGGCGGAGATGACCGCGGAGCGGCTGGGACAATCTCGGCCAAAGTCGAGCTCGTCAAAGATCAATCTCGGTCCGAAAAAAAAAAGGGCTCTCACAACCGCGGCCCGCGTTTCCAGCGTTCCGCCCCTGCGTCCCTTGATCACGCAGGTGCGTCTTATCCCGGGACTACCCATAGTTGGGTAGCTCTTTTCCTTTCCTAGTATGAGGGAATTAGTATCATGCTAGGTATCGGTTTATGATGAGTGTGATATAGATATGCCTGTTACGGCTTTGAGGTTACAAGTTGGATTTGGATCCCTTGGGTCTAGGTGTGACCCTTTGTGTAATAGGATTGTGATATATATGTATGTATGCCTTGTATAGGCCGTGTTGTCCTCAGTTTGGAGTGGACCAGTTGGAGAGTTGATCGTACAGTCGTACTTGAGTTTACTTCTGAGATTGAGGTAAGTCCATAAGACTTACTTAGCTACTATCCTTATATTGGATGTATGCTTGAGTGGTGTGTGTGTTATATGCTTTATATCATGTGTTATTATGGTCAACGACCTATGTTATACTGACCGCCCATTGTAGTGGCCGTGATAACCTTTCCCTTTCATCCCGTAGTGGAGTCTAGGAGGTTCTCTGTAGTCAGGTCAGATCTGGTATAAAGGAAGGACCCTCACCACTCCCATAGGGTACACGTGAGGTGTGCTGATACTACTCCAGCTCGCTAGAGCACTCAGAGGCGGGGATTATATTCCTCGTGTCACATATCTTCATATACATCTATTTATACGATTGAGTGGTTTAACTTATTAAAGATAATAAATCGGGTAAATGTGTGATATCATGATGATGTGTTAATATTGATGTGTGTTTGTGCTCTAGCATCTTCTTATATATGTGTATAGTTAGCTAACGGTTTTTATACTGTGTTGTAGATCCTTTGCAGGTTAGGAGAGCTGCAGAGTGATCACGAGGGGCGATCTGCTGAGGGTTCCGTACACTGGGCGTATTCGTGGGATTTTGGGTTTATCATTATTGTACGGATCTCAGTTTGACTTTGTACTCAGCAGTACTTGTATCATCCTTTTGACATGTATATATATATATATATATATATATATATATATATATATATATATATATATATATATATTAGTTTTTATGTTTTGTTTTAATCTATTGGTGCCTTGTTGTAAGATTCAGTGAAGTTGTTGTCAGCTAGGGTTAGGATCCATTGTGAGATCCTAGCCTAGTAGCCGCCTCGAGTCCTACGGATTCAGGGTGTTACAAGGTTGGTATCAGAGCCCAGGTTGACAACAATGGCACTAGTAATCTGCAATAAAGTTTGAATAGATAAATAAACAGAACTTGAAAGGGGTCTGACTTTTCAAAAGGTTTTGGTTTTGAAATGAGTACAAATGTTTTGGGTTATCGTGTACGTGAACCATCGCCCCTCTGAAGATCTCGACAATATAGATATATATAGATATTCTGTTGTGATCTGTTATATATCTATACATATGGCATATATATAGCCTTCTAAGTTAGGTTTACGTCTTCTGTAGATGGTTCAGACTAGAGCCTTACCTGCAGCTAGACGAGGTAGAGGTAGACCCCTCTAGGTAGTGGACGGGTAGGACTCCTGCTGACGGTTCACATGCAGGAGAGATACATGAGGAGGTTGCTGAGAGCGTCGTTCTTGAGACTAGGAACGGGGCAGCTGAGAGACATGGGGCACAGAGAGCCCAGTCTGGTGAGTCTGATCGTGTATCCATGGGAGGATCAGAGTTTAGAGCTTATATAAGACGTGTTGAGGAGGCTGCCAAAGCCGGTAGACGTGCCCAGATTTAGGCACAGGAGGGGACCATTTGGAGGTCCCACATCGTTACCCAGGTACCAGCTGTACAGGTACCTGCTGCTGAGATTGCCAGAGCACCGGAGGAGCATAGAGGGCTAGACCAGATACCTGGTTGAAGGCATTCCATCAGATGGGTGTACCCCCTTTCACTGGGAAGGTGGGGTTGGAGGTTGAGCTTTGGATCGGGCATGTAGACTCAGCTCTGGAGTCTATTCGATGTCCAGTTGATGGCATATCGAGTTGGTACAGACTCTATTCAGAGACTGGCACAGAAACTGGTGGAGGTCAGTACGGGGTCAGGTTACCAGTATGACCAGATGAGGACCTTGATTAGAGAGCGTTTCTGCCCTGCCTCACTGAGGAAGGAGAAACTGCGTGATTTTATTGAGGCCGGATTGATGATGTACCAGCGAGCCATCAGAGATTCCAGGAGAGCTGGCATTACTAGGACCAGCTGCACCTTCTACAGACCAGCACGTTTATCTCTTTTCCCGACGACTGAGGGATACTACTCGGGCATATGGCGGGATTTCATGTGAGTCCTTGATGGACTACCAGGACAGAGCCGCCGACTATGAGCGTAGCGGGCGAGAGAGGAGAGCTTCATACCGGAGGGTCTGAGAAGAGGCAGCGTACAGGGCAGACCAGTGGTACTGGTGTTCTGCTAGTGGTTGGCGTGGTCAGAGAGCGCCAAGGTCAGCCTTCATCTGCACCGGTTGCAGAGAAGGGACGGCAGTGTTTTAACTGTGGAGATCCAGGGCATCTGAAGCCGCGAGTGCACGAGGCCATTAGTGACGTGTTTTACCTGTGGTAGACAGGGTCATAGAGCCGTTTATTGCCGCCAGGGCGGAGCTTCTCTCGCAGGGTTCTTCTCCTGCCAGTGCAGGCGGGAGGTGGGCAAAGGGCCACCTCAGGCAGCAGCAGCAAACTCAGGGACAGCAGAGAGTCCCAGATCGCCCTACGACTCAGGGATCTACTCCTGGGCCGAGTAGAGGCAGAGGTCGTGGTGGGGGCACCACTGATACCAGAGGCCCACAGGGTCGTGTTTTTTAGTTGAGGAGTGCAGATGAGCCAGTTGCACGCTACTGCTACAGGTACCATTCTGATTCATGGTTTACCTGTTAGAGTTTTATTTGATACTTGGTGCTACGCACTCTCTTTTATTTCTGATGCCTGTGTAGAGCGTCTTGGGTTAGATACAGTTGAGGGGATGCCCTTTATTATAGGGTTACCCGATGGTGGTAGGGTCAGAGGTACCCGTGAGATTCACGGTTGTCCCATTTCTGTAGGGACCCGTGTGTTACTAGTTGACTTCTTTGTTATGCCATTAGAGCATGAAGAAGTCATTCTAGGTTTGGATTGGATGGCTAGACATTCTACAGTCTTTGAAGTAGGTAGGAGGACTGTTACCCTCTCTACCGAGTTATGCCAGATAGAGGTTTTCCGAGGTTGGGATCTTGGAAAGGTAGGCACAATTATCAGCGCTATACCGGGCAGCTAGACTGATTGCACAGGGTTGTGAGGCCTTTTGGTGTTATGCCATGAAGGAGGGGGAAAGTCCAGCATTAGAGGATATCCCAGTTGTTTGTGAGTTTACTGATGTTTTTGCTGAGCCGTCCAGTTTGCCGCCTCAGAGGAGTGTGGATTTCAGTATCGAGTTAGAGCCTGGTACGAGACCCATCTCGAAGGCCCATACCGGATGGCGCCTGTCGAGATGCTGGAGCTGAAGAAGCAACTCGAGGAGTTGGCTAAGAAGGGCTTCATTCGCCCTAGCGTGTCCCCATGGGGAGCACCTGCCCTCTTCGTACGGAAGAAGGACGGATCACTGAGGTTATGCATAGATTACAGAGAGCTGAACAAGGTGACCATCAAGAACAAGTATCCATTGCCGCGCGCATTGATGATTTGTTAGATTAGCTACAAGGAGGTACTGTGTTCTCCAGGATTGACCTGTGTTCCGGGTATCACCAGCTGAGGGTGAGGGAGCAGGATGTGCACAAGACAGCATTCCGACCATATATGGCCACTACGAGTTTGTAGTGATGCCATTTGGGCTTACGAATGCCCCAGCCGTCTTTTATGGAGTTGATGAACAGTATCTTCGGCGACTTCCTGGATCAGTTTGTGGTGGTTTTTATTGATGACATTCTGGTATATTCTCGTAGCAGTGAGGAGCATGCAGGACATCTGAGAACTGTATTGCAGGTTTTGCGGGATAGAGAACTTTATGCTAAGTTCTCTAAGTGTGAGTTCTGGATGCCAGAGGTAGCATTCCTGGGTCATGTGGTTTCAGCTGAGGGGATCAAGGTGGATCCAGCGAAGATTGAGGCAGTAGCAGCATGGACGACACCGACGAACGTCAAGGAAGTACGTAGTTTCCTTGGCCTAGCCGGTTATTACAGACGCTTTGTGAGGGATTTTCTGTGATTGCCCGTCCACTGACGAGTTTGCTGAGGAGACTACCAGATTTGTATGGTCTATCAGTGCAGGCAGAGTTTTGAGGAGTTGAAGAGGCGTTTGACTTCTGCTCCTATTTTTGCACAACCAAAGGGTACTGAGGATTTAGTGGTTTACAGTGTGCATCCAAGCTAGACTTGGGATGTGTTTTGATGCAGCGAGGCAGAGTTTATTGCTTTATGCGTCTCGACAGTTGAAGACGTATGAGGAAGAACTACCCGACTCATGATTGGAGTTGGCAGGTAGTTCATGCACTAAAGATATGGAGACATTACCTGTATGGTGCTACATGTCAGATCTTCACAGACCATAAGAGTCTGAAGTATATCTTCACACAGCGGGAATTGAATAACCGCCAGCGCAGGTGCTCGAGCTGATCAAGGACTTTGATTTAGAGATTCTGTACCATCCTCGAAGGCGAACGTTGTCGCCGACGCCCCTGAGCAGGAAGACGCCTCGAGAGCAGGCGATTGCGAGGCTGACAGTTCAACATCAGTTGTAGAGAGACCTGATCTGATTAGAGCTGGACATCCATTTTTTCTGATAAGGATGCCCAGCTGCGTACATTAGAGGTCCTTCCTGATCTGTTGGATGAGATCCCGACAGAAACAGGAGACTTGTCCGACTTTACAGAGGATCAGAGATAGGATGTTCGGGATGAGGCACCACAGTTCTGCTTGGAACAGATGGAGTTTTGAGGCGCCGCGGTCGCGTCTGTGTACCTGTTGATACAAAGTTGAGGCAGAGGATATTACAGGAGGCTCACTGTACACCTTACTCTATACATCCAAGTACGAGTAAGATGTATCAGGACTTGAGACGTATATATTGGTGGGGAGGGCTGAAGCCCGATGTGGCCAGATTTGTGGCACAGTGTGCGACCTGCCAGCAGGTCAAGATCGAGCATTTCAGACCTGGAGGTGAGCTCCATCCACTTCCTGTTCCACAGAGGAAGTGGGAGGACGTCACCATGGATTTTATGACTGGACTGAGGCTGAGCCGGAGTTTTGATGCCATATGGGTCATAGTAGACATTTTGACGAAGACGACACATTTCATTCCTATCAGGGAGACGTGGCCGGTGAGCAGATTAGCTGAGGAGTACACTAGGCAGATAGTGAGACTCCATGGTGTACCGAGGACAATCGTCTTAGACAGAGATGGGTGATTTTACCTCGAGATTCTGGCAGCAGATTCAGACTGCCTTGGGGACGATTTTGCACTTCACGACTGCGTTCCATCCTCAGACAGATGGTCAGTCAGAGAGGACCATTCAGACCTTGGAGATATGCTGCAAGCTTGTGTGTTGGATTGGGGGCAAGTGTGGACAGATCATCTCCCACTTGTTGAGTTCTCCTACAACAACAGCTGGCATGCATCTATTGGGATGGCCCCATATGAGGCGCTGTATGGACAGAGATGTCGTACCCCGTTATGTTGGGATGAGCAGAGCAGTGTCAATGGTTTAGCACCTGATCAGATTCAGGATGATATGGCTCGAGTAGCATTGATCAGAGAGCGTATGCTGACTGCGCAAGAGCCGTCAAAAGTCTTATGTTGATAGGAGGCGTAGACCTCTAGAGTTCAGAGTTGGAGCCCATGTGTGGCTGAGAGTGTCCCCGACACGAGGTGTTAGGCGTTTTGGCATTAAGGGGAAGTTGAGTCCCCCGATATGTCGGACCGTTCGAGATTCTGGATCGGGTTGGGAGCACAGCTTACAGATTAGTCTTGCCTCCGAGATTAGAGGGTGTTCACCCCTGTATTTCATGGTGTCTCAGCTGAGGGAGTACATACCGGATCCGAGACACATCGTGAGTTATGATGATTTGGGGGTTGAGCTGGACCACACGTTTGCTGAGCATCCCTATTGCAGTCCTAGAGCGAGGTATGAGACGCCTGCGTTCGAAGGACATTCCTATGTTGAGGATACATTGGTCGAGACGAGGACCGAGGAGGCTACATGGGAGACTGAGGATAGTATCCAGAGGAACTATCCAGAGTTCTATGCGAGAATAGGTGCACCAGTAGGATCACCGAGTAGATCTTAGTACTAGCTTGGTGAGTCTTATCTGCTTATATGCTTATATGCTATGATGTGTTTATGTTTATTTCATACTAGCTTTGATATGATTATGATCTTATTAGATCTTGTTATGCTAGTATGATTCTTTGTTTATAGCTGGAGATGGCTCTTTCCTCCATTCTATTGTGATACGTTTAGGTTTAGCTGGAGATGGTTCTTCCCTCCATGCTATTTTGATGGACATATAAGTGTTGGAGATGTTCTCCTCCATGCCTTTCTGTTATGGTTATGATACGGCTAGAGATATGATTCCTCTATGCCTTGTGATGTGTTTATAGCTGGCTAGAGATGGTTTCTCTAGGCCCTGGATAGTATAGTTTGTTGCTAGAGTTGATGATTTCCTCCATGCTTGTTTGAGGTTATAGAGAGTTTTACCTCAGCTTTTGAGTCGAGTGGTTTCAAGACTTTGCAAGTTTCGGGACGAAACTTGTTTTTAGGGGGATGAGATGTGAGACCCCTATTCTTTCGGACCGAGATTGGCTTTGGGCTGAGACTGGCCTTGCTGCACCCGCGGGCATGTTGGCCTCCCCTGCGGGTTCCCGCTCCCGCGACCCAGTGAACCGCCCTGCGGTTTCCTGGCGCTGCAGCCGGCTTTGTTGACTTCGTTGACCGTGCTTTACCTTTGCTTATGTCTTTCCTTGCTCTTGGCTGATAAGGGTTTCCATCCTCACTCCTTTCTTCAGCTTCCCACGTTCTTCTTGTTTCTCCCTTGCTTCACCTTGATCTTGTCTTGGTTTCCTTTGGTTTGGAAGAGAGTTGTTGTACTTTGTGGTTGATGATGATGCTAGTGTGTGTGTTGCTGAGCTTGGAAGCCAGCTTTGGTGTGTGTTGATCCTCCCTGCAGCTAGGATCTTCAGTAGTGGTGAGTTCTTGCTTCTTCTCCTTCTCTTCTTCTTTGATTCAATCTTTATAGCTTAGGATTAGATGTAGGTTAAGGGTATTGATGTTAGTATGTGTATGGACATGTTTGTGTGTGGTTTGGAAGAGAAAATGGCGGGATTTAATCACGGGAAGAGCCGAGGAGAAACTGCGGAATCGCCCTCTGTAGTGTTGCCGCCCCCGCGGCCAGAAGTCACCGCCCCTGCGGACCTTGTGCCGCAGCCCCACCGTGCCAGCGTCGTGCCTGTTGCCAGCGACCTTGTCACCCGCCCACGGTTGAGTGCCACCGCACCCGGTAGTTTCCTGCGTTCCGCCCCTGCGTCTCTTGATCACGCAGGTGCGTCTTATCCCGGGACTACCCATAGTTGGGTAGCTCTTTTCCTTTCCTTGTATGAGGGAACTAGTATCATGCTAGGTATCGGTTTATGATGAGTGTGATATAGATATGCCGGTTACGGCTTTGAGGTTACAAGTTGGATATGATCCTTATGGATCCCTTGGGTCTAGGTGTGACCCTTTGTGTAATAGGATTGTGATATATATGTATGTATGCCTTGTATAGGCCGTGTTGTCCTCCAGTTTGGAGTGGACCAGTTGGAGAGTTGATCATACAGTCGTACTTGAGTTTACTTCTGAGATTGAGGTAAGTCCATAGGACTTACTTAGCTACTATCCTTATATTGGATGTATGATTGAGTGGTGTGTGTGTTATATGCTTTATAGCATGTGTTATTATGGTCACCGACCTATGTTATACTGACGCGCCATTGTAGTGGCCGTGATAACCTTTCCTTTTCATCCCGTAGTGGAGTCTAGGAGGTTCTTTGTAGTCAGGTCAGATCTTCATATACATCTATTTATAGGGTACACGGGAGGTGTGCTGATACTACTCCAGCTGGCTAGAGCACTCAGAGGCGGGGGATTATATTCCTCGTGTCACATATTCTTCATATACATCTATTTATACGATTGAGTGATTTAACTTATTAAAGATAATAAACCGGGTAAATGTGTGGTATCATGATGATGTGTTAATATTATTGATGTGTGTTTGTGCTCTAGCATCTTCTTATATATGTGTATAGTTAGCTAACGGTTTTATACCGTGTTGTAGATCCTTTGCAGGTTTAGGAGAGCTGCAGAGTGATCACGAGGGGTGATCTGCTAAGGGTTCCGTACACTGGGCGTATTCGTGGGATTTTGGGTTTATCATTATTGTACGGATCTCAGTTTGACTTTGTACTCAGCAGTACTCTGTATCATCCTTTGACATATATATATATATATATATATCAGTTTTTATGTTTTGTTTTAATCTATTGGTGCCTTTGTAAATTCTAAGTTGTTGTCAGAAGGCAAGGTTGTCAGGAGGGTCAGGATCCATTGTGAGATCCTAGCCTAGTAGTGCCTCGAGTTCTACGGATTCGGGTGTTACAGCAAGACCCAAATTCTGCAATAACATCGGGAAAGAGGATTTCGGGACAATATCCTTTGAGATACTTGAATGTCAAAGTTAGTATCAATCTCATAAAGAGTTATGGTTTATTAAATTAAATGTTATGGTACGTGATTGTGGATTAACGAATAGATGACATTGTAAAATTGATAAGGTGACCGTACGAAACTTCGTCAAGATTATTCCACGGGTTGTTTTAGGGGTAATTTACGTCATTGGTCCCTAAACTTTGAAACGTTTTTCTTACTAGTCCCTAAAGTTTAAACTTCGCTTACTAAGTCCCTAAACTTTAAAACGTTTTTTTTCTAGTCCTTAAAGTTTAAACTTCGCTTACTAAGTCCCTAACTCTGAAACGTCTTTCTTACTAGTCCTTTAAGTTTAAACTTCTCTTACTAAGTCCCTAAACTAATGAATATTTTGCGCTCATGACCCTTCCATTACTCTAAATTGACGTGACATATAACATGTGAAAATCATTTAATGATTTGACATTATTTATATTTCTTTCTTCTTTTTTTGATAAAAAAACATCTATATTGATCAACATCAAGGTTTAAGAGAATAAAAGGAAGGTTTAAATTGTAACACCCCCAAAATCCGCGGGACTCGGGATGCTACGGGCGCGAGACCTCACAATGGGTCCCAACCTTAGCTTGACAACATTTTCACCGGACCTTTCCAACAAGGCACAAATAAAGGCGAAACTCAAAACGTTTTTAATGTATGAGAAAACCGGAATGTAAAGACTACAAAGTGGAAACTCAGCCGAGTCCTCAAACAACATAACTCCAAGAAGAACCACAACCGTACAACATAAACCCACAACGAAACACACCCAAAAACGTCCGCGTCCTATAATGTACGGAGACCCCCCGACTGTCCACTCCTCCACCTCACTCGACGGCATCCCTAACCCGCAAGTCATCTACTCAAACGGTTTAAAACCGTTAGCTCATATTCGAAGCATTAGAAAAGAGGTGAAGGCACAAGCACATACATATCACACAACATAAAACACGCAAAGTTTTTATTATCTTTTTTTTATTATTAAGTCATATCCCGTTCTAATTAAACTTCGGTTTGTGACACGAGACCACCGTGGTCTTGTCTCGGTCTCTACTTACCGGCAAAGAATGGTACAAATGCATCCGACATCTAACCGCCGGGCTAGTCGTCGTGAACCTCCTAGACTTCCTGCAGGGCTAGGCAAATGATGTCACCGCCCGTTATCATACACTTGGGCCAAAATATAAGGTCGGTGGTCCTATTTACCGGTTTAGTTGTTATAACAAGAATATAAACACACACACACCAAACACACATCAATGCTAATACGTAAAATACGAGCTAAGTAAGTCCGGAGACTTACCTCGTCACCACACTCTCGCTTCCTTAAGGAGGAAGCCCACAACCTGCTCACAAGAGATATGCATATCAATACATACTCACGCTCAAGAAG
Organism: Fagopyrum tataricum; assembly: GCA_002319775.1. Taxonomy (NCBI): domain Eukaryota; kingdom Viridiplantae; phylum Streptophyta; class Magnoliopsida; order Caryophyllales; family Polygonaceae; genus Fagopyrum; species Fagopyrum tataricum. The sequence continues at coordinate 42,896,733 of CM008282.1, forward strand.
TCTTAGACTTCACTCTAGTGATCTAAGCAAGATCACATAACCCTCAAGCTAGGAAAGCATCTTAGGTCCCAAGTACTCACACCACACTCTCCACACATGAAGCAGCTCACAACAGTTTATAACCTCACAAGATATTAATCCTCAACCAAGGAGGAACAAGCTAGCCTAGAAGGTCCATCATGCTCACATGCTCATATCCATCAACTATATCGAGCCTTAAGGGTTCCTAGGTCCACAACCACTAAGTGGCATTCTCAAGCTACTCTAGACCATCCTAAGTATGCTACTAACATGATTCAACAATAATACTAAGGAAGGAACGAAGAGGAAAGGAGAGGAGAAGCCTACTGTTGCAGAAACGCAGCCGCGGAGTCAGCTGGCGCCCCCTGCGGAATACAGAAGCCGCCCCGCGGAACCAGGAGCCGCACCTGCGGTGGTCCGGAGTTGTGTGTCTGGCGCGCGCCCTGCGCCCGCCGCGGCCACCCGCGGCCGTGCCGAGCCGCACAGCGAGCCGCGGCGGCCGTGCCGAGCCGCCCCTGCGGCTGGCCGCTCCCGCGTCGTGAAGATCCGCCCCGCAGGTTCTGTGCAGAACGTCGTCTTCTTCGTTTTCGATCATGGATCCTTGGCTCCAAAGTCCTTCTTCTCTTGTTGGATCTTCTCCAAACACCCACCACTGGTCTTAATCACCTCTTCTCGACCTAAACGTGCTAAGAACACATGCATGCAAAGGACTTGAGTGAAAACCTCTCAAAGCTTCATCCATGGCCATGGATGAAGGAGGGAAGAAGAAAGGGGTGAGCATCCATGGAAGGAAGGAAGGAAAGAGACTTACCACACCTGATCTGCACTTCTCCTTCTGCAGTCCACACATGCAAGCTCCTCAATCAACAATGGAAGAAGAGAAGAGAAGAAAGTGAAGGAAAGAAATGACGTGAGAGTGAGCAAGGGAGGAGAGAGAGGTGGACATTGGGTGAAAAGGGGTGAGGGGACCAAGGGGTTAGCTGACCTCTTGTCCCTCCCCAGGGACCGAGGAGTCGGAAATGACCCCTTGTCATTTTAACCCGGAACGAAGGGTCGGAGCGCGGAAAAAAGATGAGTCGGCTCGGGATTTTTTTGGAATAAATCCCGGCACTCGGCATCTCGGGCCTACGGGAAGATCTACAAGGTGCTCTAAGTCCGGAATAAAATTCCGGACGTTACATAAATTAATAATATATTGTGATTGAATGTTTGATGTTAACTACTTTAGGACTCGTGATGTGCATGAGTACTTTAATACACATAAAAAGGGTGAAAATAAATCCCGCAAATCCCGATCGTATCCCGGTCCAGATCTCAAAATTTGATGGCTTTTGTTGATATTGTTAGTAAAAATAAAAATAGGCGTAAAACAAATATTTTTTAGAGGAGTGACATTTTAGGAATATATGACTATTTGGCTTAAATTTTTGATTCTTAGCGTGTCACATCACCAATCCATACACAACTTTGGTGTATATATATAATATATTGTTATAAATTAGGGTTTAAGATATATAAACCAATTGCTATTTGATGATGTTAAGCTTTTATTTTGTTTTTTTTCCTAGTAGACTAGTGTTATTTGATGTTACACGTTATAAATTTATAACGATTAACATCAAATAACAATAGATTTCACGATTAACATCAAACAATCAATCGCAGTATATTATGACCTTAAATCCTACTTTATTTTTTATCCTCTTAAACCTTGATATTTATCAATATAAAATGTGTGTTTTTTTTTATAAAAAGAAATATAAATAATTCCAAATTATTAAATGGTTTTTTACATGTCATTTGCCATGTCAATTTAGAGTGACGGAAGGGCCATGAACGCAAAACATTCATTAGTTTAGGGACTTAGTAAGAGAAGTTTAAACTTTAAGGACTAGTAAGAAAAACGTTTCAAAGTTTAATGACTTAGTAAGCGATGTTTAAACTTTAGGGACTAGTAAGAAAAACGTTTCAAAGTTTAGAGTAAGCGAAGTTTAAACCCGTTTCAAAGTTTAGAGACCGATGACGTAATTTACCCGTTGTTTTAGTATATAAGATAGATAATAAGTGATGTGTAAAACATATACTAGCAAAAAAAAGGATAAAACAAATCATAAAGTTTAAATTAATAATATATTAAAATTTAAATGAAAGAGATTTACCTAATATAAATAGTATATCTAAGTTAAAAATTATAATATCAAATAGTTAAATTTAAATTGTGAATTCCCTAACAGTTAATAAGATTAATAGCATATGTCAAGTTATTAAAATAAAAATTACTAAAAATATTTTTTTTAAAAGAAAAAGAAAATTCAAAAAATAAACTATCAATTAAACTCAATAATACCAACTTTAAATTATTGAAAGTGATACATACAATCAACGTATTTATAAAAATAATATTTATTTTTCCAGAAAAAAAAATCTAACTCCGATTTTGATTTGACAACTAATTTTTTATATCTCATTAAAAATTTTAGGGTTATGAGTGTAACGTGGATTTGTTTTTTTTAAAATATATTAATATGTTAAAAGTCATAATTTAAGTAAAATATATTTAATTTTTTCGAAACCCCCGTGGAAGACTTATATGATCATTTGACATTTCCGCCAGCATCCCATGCTTTTCTCAAGCTAGCACCATGCACATCTTCAGGGAAATCAACACGGTAGCAGACAAGCTCGCAAAACACGGAGTTTCTGCCACTGAAGACCATAACGATCTCCCAGATGATGTGGTTGTACTCATCCGTAAGGATGTTGTAGGTCGGTCGGTGTCTAGATACTGACTCACATATTCTGCTTACCTTGTATCCAACAAAAAAATATTTATTTTTTATAAAAAAATCGCAACTTTCTTGATTTTTCCGTTTTTTCTGGTTTTTTTAATACTTTTGTGTAAATGATTACAAAAAATTATTAAATTTTTGCTTTAGGAAAATTCCGGATGGTGCCCCTGTGGTTTGGGGTATTCCGGATTTTGCCCAGGTTTTTTTTTAGTTCGGATGGTACCCTTGTGTTTTCATATTTTCCGGAAAATGCTCAACTCTATTTAAATTGCAAAGGAATGTCAACTTAAATTAATTTTTAAAAAAAACTTATGTGCAAAATATTTAGCCTCTTTTATCTCCTTTTTAAAAAGAGGTTCTTCTCATTTAAAAAAAAATTATTTTAGTTAACATCCCTCAACAATATAAATGGAATTGAGCATTTTTCAGAAAAATATTAAAACACAGGGCACCATCCGAACTAAAAAAAACTTGTGGGCAAAATCCGGAATACCCCAAACCACGGGGGTACCATCCGGAATTTTCCTTTGCTTTATATTAAAAAGTCGATATTATTTTTTTTAAATAATATTTTGGGAAATTTCTTTCAATTTTTTCCATATATTTTTAATATAAATTTATGAGTTTTTATACAAAATTATTTAAAAATATCTGAAATTTTTTCCAAAAATATTAAAATCGATTTTTCTTACATGTAAAAAAAATTATTCTAAAAAAATGTTTTTTATTCTTATATTTTTATTTTTTAAAATGAAGAAATATTTTTCTAATCCTTTAAAAAAACGAATTTTAGAAGGAAAAAAAATAAAGTTTTAAGTTTCAGGAAAAAAAAATAAAGTTAAAAATATAAATAAATAAAATATTAAGATCTTTAAAAGTTCTAAATAACATAATAAAATCTATAAGTTTTAGAAAGTATAATGTTCAATTAAAAATTAAAATTATAAGTTAATAAAATATTAAGATCTTTAAAATTAGATTGCAAATCTTAACGATTTTAATTTCTAAATTATAATTAATTAAAGTTCAATTAATAATATGCGGGACTAACAAAAAAAATTAGTTAGTAAAATATTTAAAATAAATTCGTAAATTAAATATTTAAAGAATTTATTTAACATGGTGGGACCTGAATTAATAAAAAAATTGACACTTATAAATTCAATGACGTGGATGTATCATACTATGTCACGTATAAGTTCACAGATTGCTTTAATATATAAATAGATAATGGATACACAATATAAATCTATTCACAAATCTTCTTCTACGAACAAGGAAACAAACCAATCAAATAATTGCCTTAAAAAGCTTAAACTACATAAATATAAATAGCTAAAACTAACAAAACAAAATCTTGCATATCAAACATGTCCTAAGTTTGGTCTCTTTAGTCTCATGTACGTATACACTAGGTGTATTTATACACTACGGATAAAAAGTTGTCACGACTTTTAAGTTTTTAGTTTTTGAAATTTTCATTTCTTTTAGGGTGTCTTTTTATAAAACTAGTCATATTCCGCGTGCGTTTTAAAGACAATTTTAAGAGCAAAACTATTCAAATTTAGGAGACACAGTTGACAGTTGTATGCTTGAAGAGCAAAACTATTCAAATTTAGGAGACACAGTTGACAGTTGTATGCTTGGAAATTAGAATATTTGCAGTCCAAAATTTTATAGAGATTTCAGTCATTGACATGAGCATGGAAGAAAGAAGGGTGCAGTAGGTTGCTTCAATGCACACCTTTCTTATTGCCGGTACTTGTTCGAACAACAATTGAGCAAATCGGACGTCACTTAACAATGTGAGTCATTTCAGGGCTATGAATCCGTATCATTAGCATCAAACTTATTAGATGTAGATGTGGCATGCGGTAGTTGTGCTTGTGCTACTTAGCAGTTTGCATAGTCGTATTCTTCCAACTGATGTGCATGCAAGGTTGTTGCGAGCCAATGACGAACTTTGTAATATGTACAAGCCGTTCTATATTGTTTTCAATCTGTTTTAAAATGATCAAATTATATGATGACATCACAAGTATTAAAAACAAAGCAAGGAGAAAATGGATATATAAAGAATAGTGCAATATGTTAGATAGAAACTTATATATGACATATGGAACGATTACTATAACATACCTTATACTTACCGTTTGTTCACGTTGATTTAAAGCCATAACCTTATGCCTTTTAAACTCATTCCTTCTCCCATCTTTCTTAGCCGCGAAGACCAAAACAATAACAGAAAATAAAATAGACATTTTATGCACAAGAGAAACTGATATTACTAAGCCTCCCACCACGCTGTTAAATCTGAAATATTAAGATGCTAAGACACTTGATTTAAAAATAGGCATTTGTAGGCAATTTTATGCGCTCATTTATTTTATCAGGCATTTTGTCAAACATTTTTGGTACATTACTTAATCAAATGCCATTATTTTAAATTTAGAGTTGTGCAAACTAATCATATGAATAACACCATGAACGAAGTTAACGAACAAGCTTATACATTTAATTTGAAACGTGTGTAGGAGGCAAACATACCCACAATCGGTGCTTAAAAAATCAGCATGTAGGAAATGAAAACCAAAACTATTAATTTTTTACTTAAACAAGAAAGAGCAGAGCATAACCAACAGTACAAAATGACAAAAGCCAAGGAACGTAACACAAATTTGGTGAAACTGATCATCGAGTTATTCTCGAATAACTTGCAAGGCATGATCCCTGAGAAGATTAAGGAAGCTCACCGATTTGTAGCACCTGCTACTTCACATCAACATATTTGGTGGCTCTATCCCTAATTCTTTGTTAAACTGTACAAATTTGGTGATACTGATCTTAAGGGTCAATAAGCTGGAAGGTGACAACCGTGACATATCAAACCTTGATTTCTCAAGGTTTGTTAGGTTACAAACAGTTTACTTTGGCAACAACAACTTCACGGGGAACTTGCCTGATACCATCATCTATTCTTATAAGTCAATGACTACTCTCCGTGTTGACATAAACAAACTATCTGTTCAAATCTCACCTCGAATTTTGGAGTGTCTCTTTCCTTTCATTATCTAATAACTCATTCTATATAATGTAACACAAGCTCTCATTGTTCTAGCTAAATTAAGCGATCATACCCTACTTACACTCTCAAAAAACTTCTACTATGAAGATTTGCCTCCTGATCCTGATTTCATCAGTCCAGGCGGGTAAATGGCAACAATTTATGCACATAAAAGGCAATATGGTGTAAAATCACTTTTTTTTTTAATCTATTTGCAGTATGAGATAAAAAAAAATCAAATGATGAAACTGATACTTTTTTCACATGAATCTGGCCGATGAGAACATGTCAGATATATGGTTAGATGGAACGGAAAACAAAAAAACGGCTTGAAGTGCACATAATACACGAACTGTTATGAGGACTAAACTTGCACTACAAGCACACTCAAGAATTGTTTGGTCCATCAACAGAAGTAGGATGTATCATATGATGATAAAACAAAAAAAGACAAACCAACATATGAAGATTAGTGATGGTAAATATATGATGAACAATATGGAATCTAGTAATAAAAAAAATCCTAACAGGCATTTCATCGAACACTTTAAGTTCATCTTTAAACTAAAATGTAGGGATACATTTCAAGAGCTATGAAGCTACATATTTCCAAAATCTAAATCAACCGAGCAGCATAACCACAAAATCATCACCAATCGACACTTCTCAATGAATTACGTTAGGGGTTTAGGGTTGAATTTAAGATTCCTTACCTCCGAAGAGTTGTTGTGATAATCATGGTGATCTTCGTTTGGAAAGACAGAGAATAGACGAAGACGCTTTGGCGGAGCTAGAGTCGTCGACAAAGAGACATGGGTGTAAGCGGAGTTCTGTTAGTTTGCAAATAAGGGAGAATGGAAGAGAAGAGCGCTATGCTGAGAAAGAGAACGAGAGAAGCATAAAACTAAAAGACAGAGGAACGATGGAATTGTGTTTAACATTAGATGTGGCATATCTGTAATTTAATGAGATTAGGTTGAGGATAAAATCGTCAAAGCTCTATTCATTTGAGCAAGTCCCCTTTTAATATATAGATAGATAGAGATAAATTGTTAAGTCATACATGTGTCAACTTGTAATTGGGGGTGTAGAGCTTAAACATACACCGTATGTATATCAAGGTGATGGTCTCTTCCTGGACGTTAGAACTGTATTACGAGATGTGTTACACTGTTTACTTATGCTCGACTTATAAAATGTCCGGTTCAAACTTGTTCATTTTTAAAACGAGTCGAATATGAACACATTTTATAGCTCATGTAATATCTAGGATCGGCTTAGGCTCGTTCGGCTAAAAAAAATTTATGGTGGACTACTATCTGGACTTATATTAGCCGAGTTACTCAGGCCGAGAAAAGTTTAGATCGAACTCGTTCACTTTTTAAACGAGCCGAATATGAACACAATTTAAATCTCGTTTAAAATTTAGGCTCAATTAGTTTATAAACAAGTTGAGATTAAGCATGACAATGTACGACTCATATAATAGTACTACTTAACTTAGGATATATATATATATATATATATTATATATATATATATATATATATATATATATATATATATATATATATAGGATTGACATAGTAAAACGCAGTGTATCCACAACACCATCAACTTGTCTAAATACATAAAGAACGATGGTATATGTAAGAACCAACAAAAAGAATAAAGATCATTATAAATAATCATATACCCTCAAGACGATTTTTACTTTGTTTTAATGATTTGGTGATGGTCAAATATCCTCTTCTACAAATTTTTTATTTCTTAAATCCAAAGTTTAGTATTTCATTTTCCATTGCACCTCTATGGCTCTATCATTTATCTCATTTATCGACACAACCAACTCTGCTTTATGCTCTTTATTTTTAATCTAAACCTTTATTTAAAAAAAAAAAATTGGAATCTAACCATTAAATTTGTTCCCCTTTCTTCTTTGTTCATTGCTCTCTTCCACAATTCTCCTTCTAATGAATTTGTCTCTTCAAAAGTAAGGTGCGTGTTTTGCTTCTAAATTCTGATACTCTTTTTATAATCTTCTCCCTCTATTCTCTTCAATCTTATACATCTCTCATAGCTTTTTGTCACCTCCGAAGTATTTCACACACGTTTTGGTAGCAATTTCTAGGTTTTCTTTTGTTTTTTTTTTGTTTTTCTGTTGTGTTTTTTAGTAGATTGACTAGATATGTTGGTGTAGCCAGTAGTGTACACCTCGAAGAGGGACGTAAGAAGAAATATAGAGTTTTTTCATGCTCAAAGGTGCTTTTTTGTCCATCTATGAGATTTTCTTATTTTATTTCGTAATGCTACATGTTTTTAACGTAATGGTTTTAGTCGACTTTTGTGCATTTGTGGCCTATTTTGGAATTCATTAGGACTTAAGAGTAGTGATTACGAGGTAATGTAAAAAGTTTTGTTGCTCAGAGATAATTAGAGTTGACAAATTCAGGCCGTCCGCCAAAAACATGGGTATGGATAACTAGTTTGGTCCGTATGAGCCAGATCTGACCCGAATTTTCACGGGACGGGTTAGGGTAAGCATTTTAGCCTGCGGGCCAACCCGGTTTGGTCCGTATATAAATAACTTTAGTTACCCCACTTGACATAATCGGGTGTTTGTGTCTAAAAGATGGGATGTCAACACTCAAGGTTTCGGCACCATTCACATAATCGTGTTTTTGTATCTTGCCAAAGTCTGATTAGCTAAAAACGTCCTAATGAGTTGATTTGGTATGTGCATTTTGGTGTGAGGTACGTGAAGGAATTGAACACCAAGGTTTCGGCTATTGTGCACGCATTGCCTTTTCACTCAAGAAAAAGAGGAAACAAAAATATGCAAGAAAGGGTGGATGGTTAAAAAGAAAAAAAATAGATAGAATGTGTTGTTCTTCTTCCGAATTATTACCACCACATTACCTAAATACGTCATACCATCAATCACGTTTCTTTGGCTTTTTTTTTATTGCTAAGTCTTGATCTTTGTATACATATATTTGACTTAATGGTTTAGACTTGAATTTTTCATGAATATTAGACAATGGTAGTTTTATGATGATTATGAATTCCTTGCAAAGTGTGATTATCCTTTGCATGCCTACTGATAGGTGATGGAATCACTATCATTTTAGGTAGCTTTTAGAGTCATTTTTATGTTTTTGAGTCAGTTTATATTGCTAATACTGTGATCCAGATAAAAGATTCAAATTGAAGCAAAAGAAGGTATTAGCAATACTTAGGAGTTGAAGAAAATCATCGAAGTTCAGATTCTGGTGCACACCGCCCCGCGGCATCCTCTGTCCGCCCCCGCGGTGACAACACAGAAGAGTGCCGCTGCCTGCGTCAACGCCCGCGGCCAAGACAAGCCTGTCACCGCCCCCGCGGACTCTCCAGTCCGCCCTGCGGTGTCAACCATGAAGACCACCACCAAGAGCCGCAGCCGCGTCTTCGCCCGCGGCCATGAAGAGACATGTCACCGCCCCCGCGGCCAACCCTGTCCGCCCTGCGGTGACCCAGCCTGACGAAGCGAAGACGGCGCCCCAGCGCCCTTGCCTGCGGCCATGCCAGCGGCCTTGTGAAGCCGAAGATCCAGTGTCACCGCCCCCGCGGTAACTCTGGGCGCCCCTGCGGATTCTCACCAGAAGCGTTACGAAGTTAAAGAGTCAGACGTTTCAAGAGCATTCAAGGACCCGCCCCCGCGGGTATGACGAGCCGCCCCGCGGCCAAGAAGAAGTTGAACGTTTTTGCCTAAACCGCCCCGCGGCGCCCTTGGCCGCGGGTGCGGGTTAGCGTCAGAGGCTTTTACTCGGCTGTTTTCGACGACTTTAAGGACATTATTGTGGCTGTCTGCAACCACTTTAATTCACCCTTAATGGTGGCTGTTAGCACAGCCTCTTTACTCCTTTTTAATGCATTTTGTAGTATAAATAGAGCCCTTGGCTATAGGTATTTTCATCTCATTTTTCCACACAAAAACCTCTATATTCATAGTGTTCTTTGTAATGAGTTTCTAAACTCCCTTGGCTACATTGGGTGGATTGAAGCTGCATTATAAAAGTGGTTGTAAGTTCTTTTTAAATAGAAGTTTTATTCAATATATTTTGTGTTATATTCCTTGTATTTAACTTAGTTTGCATGTTTATTTTCTACTTAGTTTGATCACCTAAGTTGTATAATTGCATGCAAAAGGCTAGGATTAATTGATTCCGGGTTCGGGTCCTTAATCTAGTAGCAAACCCTTAGGTAAAAGCTGGTTGTGATTATTTAAGGGAAAGGAATTTAACTACATAATAAGATTAACGGGTTGTTTATCTTTTATGTATCTCTTTATCTTTGGTAGAATGCTAATTAGTGGTTTAATCTTGTAGGTTTACGGATTAATAAACTAGTTAAGTTGTGTTAATGCCGGTTGGCTTAATGCATAAATACGATCAAGATGAGAACAAATATTGAATACTTCTAAAAAGAACCAACCAATTTATATGTATGCTAAGATCCTACCTAGTGTAGTTCTTAAATCAATCTTGTTTTCACCAACATTATAATTGTCTTTGTCTTGTTTTAAAACAATCCAAATTCCCCCCCCCCCCTTGTTACCAAATCAATAACTAAAATTGAATAGAAACTTGTTCAACTCCCTTGGGTTCGACCCTTACTTAATCACTATACATTGGTTAGTATTAAGTTCGGATTTAACTTGATAAGCTTATAATAACGACCTTAGGAAATAAGCCTTGTCACCTACCTTACTTGACCTTAATCGAAATATGTTTTTAGCCATATAACTACACTTTGAGAGTGATCATGTATAGAAGCACTACCAAAAAGAGTTTTTCATATTTGCTTTGCATAGATAATTCATGTTATCTTATCTTGGATTTACTACTTTCTTGAGGACAAGCAAGGATAAGTATCGGGTATTTTGATAACAAGATTTATCGACCTAGTTTAGTAGTGCATTTAGGTAGATTTTTCCCTTTCTCCATGCATGCTTTAGGCTTAGTTTGTGTCTTTTATGCTTGTTTTGTTTTACTTTGCAAGTATAGATGTCTACACACTCTGGTGTCATTGTAGGTAATTTGGCGCATTTTGGAGCTAAAACGATGCATTTGAGGATCAAGCCTCGGAGTGGATGCTGAGGAGTAATCATACGAGCTAAGGAAAGGAGAAGAAGTCGAGTTAGAAACGACAGAGACGTTTTTGAGCAACATTGGTCAAGCATCTCGGCCGAGACATCCAAGCCGAGATCAATTCCCGAAGTGAAGAAATCCATATCGGCCGAGATCCACTTATCTCGGTCCGTGATGGAGGCTAATGTTCACCATCTCGGTCCACAATCTCGGACCGAAATCAATGGGTGACCTGACCGAGATCCAAGAACGTTGAAGATCGAAGATGAAATCTCGGCCCCGACGTTGACCGATCTCGGCCGAGATCCAACCCGAGATTTTCCCTGAGCATCGATTTTATTTTATTTCAGAGTCTTAGCCCAACCCATATCTTTTGGCAAGTTGTTGGGTATATAAAAGATAATTAGACTTGACAAATTCAGGCCGTCTTCCCAAAAACATGGTTATGGACAACTAGTTTGGCCTGTATGGGCAAGATCTGACCCGAATTTTTATGGGACGGGTTAGAGTAAGCATTTTAGCCCGCGGGCCAACCCGTTTTGACCCGTATATAAATATATATAAATAATTATAAAAACCCTAAATTCCTGAAAAAACTAATGGCGCACCCTAAAATTATTACTCCTCTATTGCCGCTTCGTTTCCAAACTTTCTAATTTGTAACCCTAACTCTACTCTCTAGTCACTATCCATATATAAGACGCGACGGAAGATCCATTTCGTTGCTCTCGGTCTCCATCCTCTTGTTTGCGACGAGCTCCATATTGCTCTAGTCCTCTCACACACTCACTTCTCTTGTTTGCGACAGGTCGCATTTCGCTTCTCTTGTAAATTTATAATGAACTATACAAATTTGTAGTTGTTGGTGTTCATGTGGGCCGGCAGCCCGACCGCATTTATACATGGGAATACACGGACCACATTACAGGCCCGGTACAGCCCGGCCATTTCAGACAAAATGTTGATCTTGGCCCGGGACCGAGCTTAGATTTGTACAGGTTTAGAAAAGCTAACATTAAAAAATATGACTTTGTGACAAGTCTAATTTGTCATTGATAATACATTTTACATTTGTTGCTAGTATGGAAAAAATAATCTGGAAAAAAAATTATTGACAAGCCATTTTACAATGTTAGTAGTCCATTTTACATTTGTTGACAATATATTTATATTTGGTGAAAATATATTTTACTTTTGTAATGTCAATGATTGTTGACACTCCACAATTGCACTATCAACAATTATTGATAGTCCACAATTCCAACGTTGATAATTGGTGACAATACACAATTGCAATATCAATAAATTTTGTCAATCCTTTTTTTTTTTGATACTATAGGGTAAGAAATTAAGGAAAATTATCTCCTCGAGATTCTCTTCTCTAGTGCATCCTTACGGATGAGCTCCTCGACCGGTCCAGTAGACGAGCAAGAAGGGCGAAGGCAATCGTGTCCCAACACCGCAAGCCTGTCAGCAACACCATTAACTTCTCTAAAGATGTGTCTGATCTTCACCTGACAAAAACCCAACAGAATAGAAGAAATATCAAACAGAATGAGATCCAGTTCCCACGGAAGTTTCTATATCCGGTTAACAGAGTTAATAACCAGAAGGCAGTCTCCTTCAATCTCAATTTGTCAGTCCTTAATTGCACAATCAACAATTACATTCAATTTAAAGTTTATTTTTATTTTTTAAGTAAGGGGTCAAAACCAAAAGATGAAAAGCTAGTGGATAAATCTTCAATTTCATAATTCTGAGTGGTTTTTTGACAAAAAACTGGTCCTCTTAAGACCAATTTATAAAAACCCCATTTAATTATAGATAAATGTTTTATCATAAACAATAAGCTTTTCACTAATTTATTTTTAAAAAATTTATTTTATTAAAAAGTTTAATCATGTTATTGTTTTGAAAGGATTATAAAGAGCACTTATCGAATTATAAATTATAAAAAAAACATTCATGAATTTTAATTTTTTATATTGTATGATGATAAATTATAAGGATTTTTCTAAAATAATATTAAACAAACAAGGAATTTTTCTCTTGGTATCCTTAAGGTTTTGACTTTTCCTCTTGATATCCACTCAGTTTAAAATTTCTCTTGGTACCTCATGGTTTGTTTTTTCTCCTTTATACCATTCTCATATATTACACTAAAATTTTATTATTAAATAATTTTTTTAAAAAAAATTTGAAACTAATAATGACATCATTATAACTTAAACTAATACATTTTATAATAGAAGTATTTTATTTTTAATTAAAAAAATATAGAAAATTAAGTATAAAGCTATTATCATTTTTTGAGTTAAAATTGTAAGAAAATATTTATTGTCAATTTAAAATAAATATAGAAAAAAAATTAAACAATATAATTTTTTTAAAAAAAATAAAGAGCCGAGAAATATAAAAAACGTATTAAACTTTTAGTTATTTTTGAATTTAGTTTTCTATATTATATTGTAATTCGAAAATAATTTAAAAGAAATTATATTGATAATAATCTATTTTCGAATTAAAATGAAATATAGAAAACTAGTTTAGTGTCCGCACAAGACGGGTTTTACCTAAATAAAAAAATATTATATTGTAATTTTTACGTAATATGTATCAATACTAATCTAAATAAAATTTAACTATAGGCTAAATGGACTTTTTAAACATAAAAATTGATATTTAATATTCTCTAAAAAAATACCGTATAAAAATACCTATATTTTAGAAGAACCAATAAATTTTATATTAAAAACAAATTCCATTAGAAAATTTATATCAAAATTTGGTATTTGTAGTAACCGAAAATCCTTTTCTGTTTTGATAATAATATTTTTGTATTAGTAAGATGATGTCATGGGTAAATCTTTTTTGTATTGTAATAATCTATTTTATATTAATAAAATGGTGTGTTATGGGTATACACATAATAGGAACTGACGTGGCTCATTGACTGTTTAGTAATTTTAATAACAGTTTTTTATAAAAAATCAATGGCAAATCGGTAAATATAGTGTGACAAATCTGTAAATAACTCAAAAAAAATACATGCAGTAAGCAAAATGCGTCTGTAATATATATAGATTTAAAAAAATACTTAAGTTACAAAATTCATTAACTTAATGAGGTCATAATTAATTGTAAATATATTTCTAATATTTAATTATTTTGTAATGATTTGTTAGTTAATATATTAAGAATGGGTATAAAGGGAAAACAAATTAAAACATATCAAACGTAATTTTAAAATTTAGTGAATATCAAGAGAAAAAAAAAAACAAACAAACTATTTATGAAATTAGGAATGTAATAAAACTAATTGTCGAACGATAAGAAGTTATATATGTTTGGAGTATATCCACCGTTTTAAACAGCGGATTTATTGGGTTTCGTGAATAAACCTCAGTTTAATTCCTTGATTTTACTTGCAGATTTTTTTTCTATAAAAAAATTGTGAATGACTACTGTTCTCTATCTCTATTCATTCATGCATGGCCATCTCCTTTCCATCTGCTCCTGAATCTGATTTTTTTTTTTTTTCCCGAGTTTCACCTTGTCGTCTGCCCTTTCTTTGGTTTCTTCTAAACCCTTCACGTTACTCTACTCAACGATTGAAAAGACTACGACTTCCCTTTGTATTACTTTGAAAGCGCTGTTCTGTTCTGTTACAAACCAAGGAGTTCAATCATATTAAACGAAGAAACCAAAGGAAAAACACATTGAAAGAGATTCTTCTTCATAGAAGGTGGGCCACAAGTTTAGACGAAGAAACCAAAGAAGTAAACACATTGAAAGAGAGTCTTCTTCTTAATTGATAGAAGGTGGGCACAAGTTGTTACTATTTTCTTCATATCTTTAGGCTATAACTGTTAGCTTTTTTGTGTATATATATTACAATATATACTCTCAGTTTTCACGAGTCATGTTAATAAAGCATCAATTCAGTTCATATTAATCTACACACAGAGGACCTTTCGGGGAAGATGATGATGCACCCTCCATGAAATTTGTTGTTGTTGACGATGAAGATGTTGAATCCTCTTCTTCTACTCGACTTTGCTTGACTATATCTTGAATATGTCATAGAGTATCAATCCTAATGCTTTCTTTCTAGTTTTTAAGTACAAAGAAACACAGGGAAGATGCAGTCTTTTAAATCGTTAGAGTAGTGTAATTTGCATCACAATACAATTTGTGCAGCGTTCCTAATCTTAAACCCACTTTTATGTTCTCAAGCTCATGCTTAAACACAAGAAAAATGATCAATAAGACGCAGTAAAGAGTGAATGAAAAATCAGAAACTGAACTTGGCCTGTAGTTTACAAAAAAATTACGAATTATAATTTTATCAAAAATGTAGCTAACATGTAATGGTTGCAACGAGTTGAACTCGGGTGCGCAACACCGAGCCACTACGCCTACAAAACTTAGTAGAATAAAACACTAAACAGCCAAGCCTGAATGTAACCCTCAAACTTCAACATTAGTAATTTCAGTATAAAACTCAGGTCTAAAGCTTAAGGAACGGAAAAAAAAACACGGTAATATCTAACTATCAGACCGTGATCTCTTCTTATTAGACAGGGGTCCTCTTGGACCCAAGGGTCCATACGCAGCTGATCCATATCCACCTAAGCTTACAGGACTCGACGACCCAGCTTTAACTGCACAAGCTTGTGCAGGATGTGCCTGCACTGGGTGCTTATCTTCAGTCTTGTGATGAATTGTTGTCCGAGATACTGAAGGCTGTTGTATAGGTAAGCTTGATGGAATAGCAGCAGGTAATGATAGGTTCAAAGCATGAGTCTCTTGAGCATCAGCCTGATTCATAACTTTTCTCCTTTTGGATTTGGAAGACTTGGTTTTAGAATCACTCACATTAGTAGTATCAGCAGAGTTTGATGCCGATGGGATGATTGATGGAATAGAGGCTGATACACATAGGTTTGGCTGTTCAGTAAGCGACGATACTGACTGGTTCAATGAAGGGATCTCCTGAGCATCAGCCTGAACCTTACGTTTTTTCTTCTTGGATATGGATTTCTTCTTACCTTGAGAGTCATTGACAGTAGGAGTATCAATAGAGTTGGAGGCCAATGTTGATGGAATAGAGGCTGATACACATACGTTTGGCTGTTCAGAAAGCAATGATACTGACTGGTTCAAAGAAGGGATCATCTTGCTTTTGGAATCACTGACAGTAGAAGTATCAATAGAGTTTGGGCCAATGAGATGCTTGATGGAATAGAGGCTGATACACAAAAGTTTGGCTGTTCAGAAAGCGACAATACTGACTGGTTCAAAGAAGGGATCCTCTTGCCTATAGAATCACTGACAGTAGGAGTTTCAATAGAGTTTGGGGCCAACGAGATACTTGATGGAATAGAAGCTGATACAAATACGTTTGTCTGTTCAGAAAGCGACAATACTAACTGGTTCAAAGAAGGGGTCCCTTGAGCATCAGCCTGAACCATATGTTTTTTTCTTTTTGGATTTCTTCTTGCATTTAGAATCATTGGCAGTAGGAGTATCAATAGAGTTTGAGGCCAATGAGATGCTTGATGGAATAGAGGCTGATACACATACGTTTGGCTTTCAGAAAGCAATGATACTGACTGGTTCAAAGAAGGGATCATCTTCCCTTTAGAATCACTGACAGTAAAAGTATCAATACAGTTTGGGTCAATGAGATGCTTGATGGAATAGAGGCTGATACACATACGTTCGTCTGCTCAGAAAGCGACAATACTGACTGGTCCAAAGAAGGGGTCCCTTGAGCATCAGCCTGAACCCTATGCTTTTTTTTGAGAATCAGTGAGATGCTGATGCTGCTCCAGTAGGAGTATCAATAGGCTGATACACATACATTTGACTGTTCAGAAAGCAACGATACTGACTGGTTCAAAGAAGGGTCCCCTGAGCATCAGCCTGAACCATATGTTTTTTTCTTTTGGATTTTTCTTGCTTTGACAGTAGGAGTATCAATAGAGTTTGAGGCCAATGAGATGCTTGATGAATTGAAGTTGATACGGTTTGGCTGTTCAGAAATGGACTGATTGGTTCAAAGAGTTAGTCCCTTGAGCATCAGTGTTGCTTGAGGGAATAGAAGCTGATACATAAGTTTGTTCTCAGATTCCCGACATTGCTGCCTGGCCCTACTTTATTCTTTTTGGATTTACTTCTTTTTTTTTAGGAACACTGGCTGTAGGAAATTATCAATAGAGTTTGAGGCCAATGAGATGCTTGATGGAATTGAAGCTGATACACACATGTTTGGCTGTTCAGAAAGCGACGGTGCTGATTGTTTCAAAGAGCTGGTCCCCTGTGCATCAGCCTGAACCATACGTTTTTTCTTTTTGGCTTTAGAGACACTAACAATAGGAGGAGTATCAACAGGGTTTGAGGCCAATGATATGCTTGATGGAATAGAGGCTGATACACATAGGTTTGGCTTTTCAGCTACAGGCACTACTGAATGGTTCAAAGTGTAGGTCCCCTGAGCATTATTCTGATCCGTAACTATATTTTCTTTGGATTCGGCCGGCTTTTCAGTTTTAGAATGACTCACAGTAGGAGTATCAGCAAAGTTTGAGGTCAATGAGATTCTTGATTGTCCATCATATGACAAAATGCAAGCAATCGCATCGACAGAGTCGGCCAATGCTGGAAGTATAACTTTCCTTGGATTAGTGGCCTGCAAACAAGAAACAGGCAAATGAAACATGAGCTAAGAGATGGGACAAAATTCACAGAAGACGTAAGGCCTGTTTAGATTTCATGCATGATTACACTAATATGTAATATCAGCTTTAAAATTAAAATATGCAGTAATTTGATGTATATTATAAAGCATTCAAACCAAACTTTATTGAAAGGCGTTTCAAAGCAAATGAATTGCATCATATAAGGAAGTTTTTGCATCCAAATTAGACATATCATAAACAATTTTTGCAAAAAATACCTTCAAACGAAGTGCAGTAGACAACCGCTCTCTCAAGCAGTAAATCTGAGCAGCTTCAAGTGCTGTGGCCCTTAATGAAAGCCAACGATCAACAATCATAATAACAGAACTATCAGCAGAGGACATCAATCTCCTGTCATCCATAATTTCCTTTTGATTTTTCTCTGAGAATTACTTCCACCGTCATCCATACCTTCTTTTTTAGCATTTTTTACCACCATTATCCTTCACAGGAGCTACGGCTATTTCACTAGCAAGTAGTACCAACGGAATTTCCCCAATAATAGTACATTTCTTTACCTGTAAACCACCGTCTCCCTGAGTTATTTCACCATATACAACAACAGCACTGTCACTAGAGTTTGTCAAGTGTCTTAGAGAGTACGTTGACTGATAATTGACCCGAACTTTGTCACCACTAGCTGTCTCTACACACAGAAATTTTTCGCTGTTCTAGTTGGAGGAAGCACTCTCCCTACCTTTGGGTATAATCCAGCCAAAAGAACAGCATGTATGAGACCTGGGTCTCGTGCATTTTGACTGCAAGTTGATATATCATTAGGAATATATCCATTTTGTATCAGTTCTTTGCAGTTGCTTACGCATCATAGACAGCATACGCATAGTACTTGAGGAGACAAAATATTCAGAACAAAACTTTGCTTGTAGACCTTTCTGTGAGGCGTTTTTCCAGCATTCAAATGCTGCAACCACAGCTAACTGGTCACTTTGCACCATAAATAGCTGCAAGCTCGGCTTTGGCATCAGCTGCTTTTTTCTTCTCTTCTGGTAACATAGGTAGAGTAAATGGGTCTCGGAAGTCGAGGCACATGCCAGAGTCAGCGCAGGGTCAAGGCAGTTGAACAATATGGCCAAGAAGAGCATCTTACTGGTTAAAGATGGACTGAAAGAGAACCAAGTCGCTTTCCGAGTTCTGTTCTCGTCATTTGACAAAGCACCAACTTCTTTGAGAACAGCCACAGCATTTCTTACTGTTTCTTTCACTGGAGGATCCAATGTTTTGTTGAGAAATTCCGCTATACAGTAGTTTGGATCAAGCATTTTCACCTGTTGTCATCAACGCATCAAGATATTTAAGAGAATCCTACACTCAACAGGGATTTAAAATGATAAGAAGACAGGACAATGCAACATCAGAAGTGAAAACAGGTTAGTTGTAAAATAATAAATTAACAGGAGGGAAATACCTGTAGACATAGTTCTTCAACGGGCATTCTTTTAATTTCGGGGGTCTGGAACTCCGGAAAAGAAACAGCTTGTAGGCTTGTATAAAGATGGTAACATATACCTGGTTGGCAGCGGCCAGCACGTCCTGCACGTTGCTTTGCACTTGCTTTTGAAACCCAAGAAGATTGCAAAGTCGAAACATTCTTGTATGGATCATAACTCTTTATCTTAGACCTACCACTGTCTATAACATAAACAACATCGTCAATAGTAACTGCAGTCTCAGCAATATTTGTAGAGAGAATAATTTTTCGACAGCCATGAGGTGGGCGACAAAAGACTTTCTTCTGTTCAGCTGATGGAACCATTGAATGCAGGGGTAGTATCAGAAACTTCGAGCTATCCTTGAAATATTCATGCGAAAACAATCTATCTCTGGTCTTATTTATGTCCTCCCAACCAGAAAGAAAAACAAGAATAGCCCCACATTCTGAGTCCATACATATTTTCTTCAGCAACTTCGTTACCAGTATTTCGTCTATAAATTGAGGGTTAACACTTGACAAATACTTGTCAACCAACTCCTGATTATCCTTAGGGTTTGAAGAGACATTTGTTAAGTGTCTACTTATAACATTAGCAGCTTCGTTTTTTACAGCACGATTTGCCCAATCCAAAGCAGTACTTCCATCTTGTGCTTTAAGAAGGCAATCTGCACCAAAAAAAAGAAGCATGCAGATATCACCAACTCTCCCTTTTTTAGCAAATACCATCAAGGGTGATATTCCAGTCTGTGAATGTTGATAATTCAAAACTTTTTGATTTCCTTGAGAGGAGATCAATTCAAGGAGAGCATCAAATTCATCATTTGACCAAGCCAAATCAATAGCCTCATCTAAGGCCACCTTATGTTCATCTTGTAATTCATTGTGGTTACTTGAAGAGCTGGCTATATTCACATCAATGTGATTTTTTTCTGCAGATTCCAAGATGGAAAGAACATCTTCCAAGTAGAAGGTTTTCACCTGAAAAATATATATACATATATTTGCCTTTCAGTCGTCAGCCAACCCAAAAACAGCCATCTTTTTAAATTAAAATAATGAACGTCTTAACTGGATAGGTGAATCCAGGCACCCGAATGATTGGGCAGTCACCAAAATATTGTGCAAACTTTTCAATGTCCATTGTAGCACTCATCAGGACCTACATAAGCACAATATTATTCTATTAGAGAAGTACATTGGCGACTCCAAACAACAAGCATGATGATATTCCTCCTTCAAATGTACAGAAACAATAGAACACTCACCAAACGTAGATGGGGATATCTAGGAAGTAAGTCTCTGCATACATGATGAAGCCAAAATATAAGCACACAGCTTGGCAAATAATCAAATAGCAGTAACAGATACAACTAAAAAGGAGTCAACAAATGATAATGTTTCATCTGTTTTGTATAGACATGCCAAGTTATATTATTACTTCGGAAAAACCTACAAAAATCAAAATAGTTGCTTAACAAATGATAATGTTTCATCTGTTTCAGAAGTATGAGTATAGGATGTCATGTTGCAGTCGAAAAATAATCTTCCACAATATTTGACTTACAAGGTCCTCCAGATCAAAGGTACAGTATATCAGCAACTACAAAATAGTGTACTCTAAATCATAAAACTCAATTATATTTAGAGTCAAGAAAATCATCAAAGGTAACATGTATTAATAAATGAGCATATACAAAAATGGAGTAGCACATATGCTGCAAAGAACCCTGGTATCATATACCAATAATTCCATTGAGCATAGGAAGACACGAAAAGATAATAATTAGAAGTTTATGCTGATGAACTTCAAAAGGCAAACAATACCTGAGAATTGCAAGCATGAAATCAGAATAGTGATCCTTTCATGAATTTCATCCTACAAAAAGAGGGAAAGACGGAAAAAAAGTTCACCTTTATTAGAAATATCTTGCATCCGATATTAACAAAATCAGGTCACGAACGTAGAGATAAGTCAACCATAGGATGAGTCTAGAGCTTCTACAGCCTTTAAGTGCTCCCTTATATGCTTCTCCCATCTAGTTGGACCAATTGGCAACTTATTTTAAAAAAGAAGATACTAATACAAATTAGAAGGTTTGATACATATATTCCTGTTTAACCCTCCTCCCGCCATTCTTACTGTGAATTCACTCCAAGCTCAGGATACACATTTCCATTAATGCTTAATGTGAAATTACTTCTAAGGCAAAATTCTTCCCGGACATATTCATTTTGTTCTTCAGAATTTGAGTGTTGTCTTAAATCTAAAATAAAGGACTCGCCTGTCATCAAGACTATCTAGAAGTTCGAACCAACTTGCTCCTCAGTATCCACTCTTATGGGTCTTCGGATTTGCCCTCAATTACCCAAAATTCACCCCCTTAGGTTATTGCTTTTCTTAATTCTTTATTGTTGATAATGTTGATTAGGAGCATTTAATCAATATATTTAGTTATAAGTATTTTACAATTCCTGTAATTAAGCTGTAAACTAAATCCAATTAGATTGGTGGAGCATATAGGGAGCACTTAATCAATATTTTTAGTTATAAATAACTTTTATAACTTCTCTAATGAAGGTTGTCAACCTGTCCAATTAGATTGGTGGAGCATATAAACATATAAGGAAGCACTTAAGATTGTAGACATCCAAAGTCCATATTGTATACCTCACATGTGACTATATGCATCCAGAGGTTGAAAACAATATAAGAAGACATGATCATTACCACCACAATATGAGTTATTTGGGAAAGAGTACTCGATTCTACTGCAGAGAAGAATCTAGGCCAGATCCAGCAAGACCATCAGAAACAAGCACTCTCAACAGAACCCCATTTGTGCAAAATATGAGTGACGAGCCCCTTCCACCTTTACTTTCCAGTCGTATCTAGCAGCAAAGGAAGTAGTTATAACACAATTGGCATTGAAATTTAGTGAGGACAACGCAAAACCAGAGAAGCCAATTATCAGCACGTTTTTAAAACCAGGTTATTATCATGCTTTAGTTTCTTTAAGGTTTTATCTTCTATTCTGGACTCTGGTGATATTTTCTACTATATTTAGCTGATATATAATACTGCAAAAACCACCTAATAAAAGCTTTTTGAAACCACCTAACAATTACTTTCCAGTCGAAGCAGCAGAAAAAAAAAATTGATAGAGAGTGGACAATTTCTTTTGAAATGCCTATGATGTTTCACCTTGTATCCAACTGTATCTCCAATAACTTCTCCTCTTTCCTGAGAGATTCTTACAGCCACTACAAGCACACATTTATTTATAGTTTAGCCAGCCATAAGGGAACTATAAGAAACAAAAGGTATGGGGGTGCGCATGGATAATCAATTTCACGCAAAAAAGAAGGATGGGGATGTATGCATGGATAATTAAATTCACCTGATGTCGCTGAAATTCGGCGTGGCTGTGTACATATTATTTTACATGCTTCTCCTGATTCCCAGATTTTGTCTAGCAGAAACTGTGGGACCTGAAAGATAGGCAACATTCACTTTTAGGGATAACTACAATTGAAAATAATAACAGCAGAGCGGTCAAAATAGGAGTAACTCCACTAACAAAAATTATGGACCTTTGTTTGATAAACAATTATGAAATGGGCGACTGACTGACTGGATGCTTTTATTGAAAACGAGATCTTGGAATATCTGCTATTTGCTAAATATATTTTTGTACTAATCACAGTCAGAACTCAGAGAAGTTCGATTAAGACATGCATTTGTTATTCCAAACAAATTTATCTTGCATAAGATAAGATGGCAATCAACCTCATTTGTCTTTTTTCCATAATAGAGCACCTAGTCTAAGGGAACATATATTGCTTTGTTATTTTCACATTGTGGATCCCCAAAAGCTTTTTTATAAAGAGTTTTGCCATAAGCTTCGTCTTAGTGAGAATTCTGCATCAGGGACCCTGATTTGCAACAAACCAACTCTTGTTTCCTTCTTATTTTACAGGACATGCACTGATTACAAAAACCACAACTCAGTGCACTCTTCAACAAGCCACAACTCAGTGCACTCCTCAACAAGCCACAACTCATATCAAAGGGACCACCATGGCACGCATAACCAAAAGTTATTGGGCTTCCAGCCAATTATCTAAACCATCTCACTCAGAAAGTGGGGTATTTGTATTTTCCATTTCTCTAGCTAACCCACCAGCCCAGTCCAGCCTGACAGGAATTTAGGTATCGCTATATTCTATCTCAACATTTTAGATTTAGAATTTAATACACCTGTATTATAGCTATGTACTTAAGATTATTATGATTATATATGCAATTTTTCATTTGCATATATTTATTATTAGAAATGACATATATATTAGTATTATTAACTATTACTTATTCCTTGAAAAATTATATCATTTCAACAAGAATCAAATTGTATGACTATTCTGGTGTTTAAAACTAGTTTACGAAAAAATGCTTACAAAAAATTGGCGCACTTGACCTGTTGGGTTGACCGAAACTCTAAGAGAACTAGACTAGGTTTTTGATGTTGCAATGACTTAAAGCAACCCAACCCAACCCAACGACCCGAACCTGAAGCCAAAGCAAAAAAAAAGGATGGATGCAAGTTCTGCTAACCAGCAGAAGTTGGGTAAAAATATACATGCCAAATTACAGCAGACAGCAGTTCTAATGATATTTATAAAAAGATTTTAAGATCAGAAGTCAGCAACTGAATATAATGTTAACAGAATGAACAATCTCTGTTACCTGGGTTGTCTTGCCACATCCAGTTTCCCCAGATATGAGCACTACCTGCTCATAAAGAAAAAGGATATAAAGTCACAACTATTGAGACAGTAATTGAAAATAGGTAATGAGAAAAAACAAATGAACATAGGATATTTGCCATTGCCCAAGTACCAAATGAATGTAAGAATACTGACATCGCCCAAGTACCAAATTATTACAACTTACAAGCTCCCACTTCCACAAAGAACACTAACCATAAGCATTTTTCAACTGTCATTTTCCATCCTTGGGCTTAATGGAAATTGACGATGGAGTTTGGAAGAATTTACTTTCAAGGACTTCAACACGTCTAACTTAAATAAAAATGTGGAATAAAATGATGGTATGAGTATGAAGTGTAGCACAAACAATACCTGGTTGTTCTGAACTTCTGACAAGATAACATCTCGAGAAGAAGCAATTGGAAGCCTAGACCTTTGTTCATTGATCTGAAACCACGATATAATAGCAAATCTTCAATGATAAAGTGATTAGGAAGTTCATGAACTGATAACAACTTTTATTCAATGAATATAATAAATCCTAAAGTAGTTTTATATGATTCAACAAGACCTTAGCCAAATTTTTGTCATTCTTTATCCTCAAAGAAAGAGCCTCCACTTTTTTTGCTATGGCATCCATGTTCATTACAGGTTTGCAGAAGAAATCTTCCCGATTGTTCCATAACTTTCTCTTCATCTTACTGGAATCCTCAAATTTAAGTTGTTCAAGCCATCTTGACCTGGTGGATGCTGCATGAATAAGTTCAAAAGAAACCTCTTTTGACTCTTCAGAAAAAGTCAGGGCATGTGCATCCTTCCGTGTCTTACTTTGTTGTTATAACTCCTCCCATGTACGTCCTTCCATGTCTTCATTTTGCTCTTGAGCACTGAAACACGTCGGTCACCCCCCTTCCTAAATATTAATGTGAAAACAAGGGTGAAAATGCATCCAAATGAAAAGAAATCCGACTTTAAAATCTGTCATCAATACAAACTTCAAAAATATTATATTTCTGCTTTATAAATCATTAAATGATTAACATTCATGCATCTATGAAACTGAACATAGAAAAAAAAAAACTTAAGCCAAACCAACCAACATCAGTTTTTCACAAGAGTGGTACATAATAACATTTACAGGTCAACCTCAAATTTTGCAACATCAAGTAAACTAAAAATTAAATCACCTGAGAGTTTGGAAACCTTTTCAAGATCATTTTTTTTATACTCTAACCAGTTCCACTAGTTCTTATCATTTGTAAAAATAAAATGTCAGGTAATCAGGCCTTTCATCTTAAGATATTCCAAGGTAATCAATAGTTTCTTATATTATCCTAATATTACTAGGGTAATGAGAAGTTCTCCTATCATCTTAAGATCAGCCCGAATCAAAATACTCCTGCACTGTAAACACAAAACAGAAACCCTCCATGAAAATGGAAAATGAGTCACTTCACAAATCGAGGTAGAGAAGATTCCACCATTAAGTTCTTGACAGAGAATAGGCCAAAACAATGAATTAGTATCAAACAAATGAGCCACTCACCCAAAACTTTTGGAAGCCATGCCCATTTTCTGGCTAAGCAAGTGAACGAATCTACGTTCAATGACACTCAGCTTCTCTTCAATTATGTACACTGCATCAAATACGAATTAATAATACGCATTAATAATACGCTCAAGACTAAATTCTCTGGTGTAGTAGGGAAGTATGGGAAAAATCCTGTGAAGGAAATCTGAAAAGTATATATCAGAAATCATGTTTCCAATATTCTATAGCAGATGCAAAAAATATTTCAGATATTAGAACTATTACTAATGTAAACAAAAAAACTAGCATACACTTCACAACTTGCAATGTTTTCAAAGAAAAACAACTATAAAGTGAAACATATAAGAAATAGATAATAACTGAACGGAGTGAGACATACATCAGTACAAGTCATATATTTCCACGCCACCCTCTCCCTGCCAAACACACACACAAAGGAGAAAAGGCAACAAGAGGTTTCCTTGTGGAAATAGAGGGGATCAAAGCTACTATCTAAGTGGTATGGATGGGACTATGGAGCACAGATAGAAGGAGATAATGTTTACTATGATGAAAACTAAATTGATTCCTACAGAATTAGATACAACTCATTGGATGAGACTTTGGCAAACTTTTAAAGTGAAGTGCACACCAAGACCACCCATCAGCAATTTTTAAAACCACCCCTTGCAAAGCTTCTTTTCACCAAAACAACCAGACTACATCACGACATCTTAAGCTACTGTTAACAAATAACAAGTCATAACATATTTCAAGTTTATTTGTTCTTAAATTGAATCTAAACCCGTTATACACCACCGTATCTTCTCCCTTCTCTTCTGATGGGAAATTGATAAGAATACAGACAGCTCACTGGTGTGGTCAAAAGCTTAGAGGTTTTACAGTACTTGACACCAATGAGAATTTAGTCTGCCTTGTCCAAAAAATACTCATTTTCATCTTTTTTAAAAGCATTATCAACTGTTACAGATGCCCATGATCTGCTCTCTTTCTGTCCTACATCTGGAGACGACTTTGGAACGAAGTTGCTTACAAATCATTCACGAATACACCCTAATATGGGCGAAATATTCATGCTTAAATAGCCTAAAGACCCATAGTTTCCTTTTCTCTGTTAGCTATCTCTACCACTGTCAATTTTGTATTGGATTGCAAAACAACCTACGTTCCACACACTTCTTGAGCAAAAAAGAATTAACATTCAAATTCAAAAAAAATTAAACAAAAATTGCTTAATTGATCAGATTGCCAGTGAGAACCTTTGTGTAAACAAAAAAAATGAGATTAATTAAATCTAAATTCAAATTCCTAGTTTCTAACACATGATAGTTTTTAGCAGAGCAGGAGATGGTATGTGGAAAAAATATGGGAAGGGGGGAGAATAGGGGGTAACTAATGGTACATCCCCTCTATCAGTGCTATTTGGTTAATTTTCTATAAAGCAAAGGGAAGGGGTAAACTGGTGGCCTACTAATAGAAAAGGGCTGATATGCAGTTAATTTTGCACAAAACAGCTCCAAGGGTTGTTCAGTCATTAAGCCATAAGAGATGGCTTTGCCACATCTCCAATGAGAAGAGGTGGTTCTATAAAGCTTCTTAAATTTGGAAATATAGACAGCATAATGGAACGTCATGGAACTCCCTATATGTCCTTTTGCCGAACCAAGGTGTTTATATTTCTCTGTAATACTATCATCCTCACACCGCATTCCAGTACTTCCAGAGGGCCAGCTAAGCACGGCAGCCAACTAAAACTAACAACATCTATACTCACCATGATCTACGCATCAACCTTGCTACAGACTTGAGGGATTCTGGTGTCGTTACCAAAAATTCTACATGAAAGTGTTTTTAGCATTTTCGAGGAAAACATTCCAAATAAGACAAAGCTAAATCTCTTCTAATCATTAATTCTTAAGCAAGCAATTTAAACAGCATACATAATCCTTGAATAAACTACAAAAATGGCAACGTCGCCACGTGGAACATCTGACGACCAAATTTCATTCAAAAACCAACTTGAACTGCTCAAAACTACCTCCAAAGCGAAAACCAACTCAAAAAACAGGAATTAGCAAACTCACCTTTGTTCGATGATGCACGGAACTCTTTAAGTTGCTGCATAATACGCATACGGACGGGTTCCTTGACCTTCTTTTCAAACCATCTTGTGATCTTTAGTATCCCTTCCTCTTCGTCTGTGATTTGCATGTTCTGTGCCTTTTCTTCTTTGTTTTCGTCTGTGCTTTGCAGGTTGCGCATCTTCCTCCATTTCGACCTCGATTTTTCCATCTGCTGCTTCTGCATTTCCTGTTTGCTTCATCATGATTTGCATGATGTGCTTTGCATGTTTGTGCCTTTTCTCTTTGTTTTCGATTCTGCGCATCTTCTCCATTTCGACCTCGATTTTTCCATCTGATTCAAATTGAGGAAGATTGGAGGATTCCTGTTTGCTTTCATCTATGATTTGCATGTTCTGTGCCTCTTCTTCTTTGTCTTCGTCTGTGCTTTTTCAGGTTCTGCGCCTCTTCCGATACCAATTCTCCATTTCGACCTCGATTTTTCCATCTGCTCCTTCTGGTTTGGATTCATATTGAGGAATATTGGAGGATTCTTGTTTGCTATCATCTATGGTTTGCAAATCTTGCGCACCTTCTGTGACCATTGACAGTTCTTTCACCTGCTTCTTTACTGATTCTCCATTGCGCGGTAATGGTCTCCTCGCCATATCCACAATTTCTCAATCTATCTGCTTCTTTTTCCTCGTTCGTTTCAAGGTGGGGTGAAGGAGGAAGATTGGAGGAGAGCTGTCTTCGAAAGTCTGAAGCACTGTGTTTGTAATTTTTACAGAACTTGCGGCTGCTGTAGTTGTTGTATAACGGAAGGCGGTACCTCCTTGCAAGCGCGCGCGGCGCGCGCCACACTGCCGGTGACACCCTAGGGCAAAAAAAAAAATCAATTGTTCAAAATCACCCTTAGTTTACTAACTTTTACAACAAACCACCCGTTATAGTTGTATTTATAGGAAAGTACCCTTTAAAGTTCCAAAGTCGGTTTTTGGAGAACAATAACATAGATATCTCCTATACAATGTTACATGTATCATTCTATTTGATTGGTTGAAGTTAAATAAATAAGTATTAAAGTGTCAGTGCATTACGAGAAAAAATAATAAACAATAACAATTCTACCAATCTCGTAATAGGAATACAAGAAATACATGAAGGGAATGATACAAGAGAGATTCTGACCAAGAACAATAAGGTTTTATCAATATCCTATGAGTAGACCACCCTATAATATTTTTCACATAAAGTCATTCACTTCCGAATTGGGTGACAACATGAGTCGGAGACAGTCGAGATATAATAAAAACAAGCTTATTTGCAACATCGTTGACTCCGTGAAGACGTAACCGATGGATTTAAAGGGCGGACTAGACAATGTCCCACCCATAACTCAAATTTTTAATGTACAGTACAAATCTTAATTTAACTATAAATCTGTAAAAAAAAAACAAAAAAAACAAAAAAAAACAAAAAAAAACAACTATTTTTAAACATTGTTCATCTCCGTCTTTTAGAGCGGATGTGACTTTGCTCGTTATCCCTATTTAGTTACACCAATTGTATATATCTTAGTTTATATAATTTATTGTGTAATATGTTTTGAATTTTTTTTGAATTTTATTCCTTGTATTATATTGCTATAAAATTAATCGTTTTGTAAAAATATTAAACACTTTTTTATTTAGATTATAAGGGTAACTATTTTTTATAATTAACTCCGCCCATGGACGTAATGGATCATGACCTTTGAGAAACTATCAATAATGTTAGAAATATCTTATATTAGTAGATCTATTTTTATTGTGGTTTTTTATACTCGTTAAAGTTGATAATTGTGAAGTTATTCCTTCAATTTCAATGTTTTTTTTATTCTCATATAATCGTTGTATGGCACTACTGAAACCAATTAGAGAATAAGAGAATGATTAACACTAATCTCATTCATTAGAGATTAATTAAAGAAAGGGATTAAGGAAGGAGAACATCCATGGACGCCTACTTGTTCGTTTCACGATGAGACTACTTGATACAGGTTAGTCTTCGATCGATATATGTATATTTCGATTGATTCATGTTTAAGTCTAGATCTATTAAGAGATATTGATTTCGAAATGAAATCGTAAATTATATATCACATGAAGGTTGGTCGGCGTCGTTTTGCTTAGTTTCTCAATTCGAGGACAAGAAAGGAAGATGCGCGTACATGTCTGTCTTCTGGTTGCAGAAGCGAGGCATGGCTAATCCTTCACGGTGTGGTGAAATATAGAAGAGAAGAGTAAACATCAAGCAATCAAATGAGAAGGCGATAAAAAAGGAAGGAGGGAAAAAATATGACGTGAATTATTACTTTGCGGAGCAAATAACATAAGAAGGGAGAAGAGTGATTACAGGGGCAAAAATTTCTAACGTTTTACCGGGGCGGCTAAAAGAAGATAAGGTTGAGGAAGAAATTAAATAAAATAAATAAATAAATAAATAGAAGTTATAAAGTCACGGCGATAGGATTACCAAACGTCAACCTAAAAATGCATTTCGAATGTGTCACGGTTACGCAATCTGAATGCGTGTTAAATTTGTCACGGCTACGGGTTTCAAATGCATGACGGATTCGCAATCCATAACCATTACAAATTTTCTTTGTGAATTCTACCAAAAAGAGGAGAAAGAAAAACTAACGAACACATAATTTGTGACCGTGTCATATGTTAGGGAAAAAAATACCATTAATCTTGACATGTCTGACACGGAGACGGGTTCTGGTTTACATCAACCGAATTTATGTGGTTCCATTGTACCGGAAATTTTATATTTTCATTTCATATTCCATAATATTTAGGACATCTCTTCTTTAGCATAATTTTCGCCCCGAAATTTAGAATACATGATCGGAATGCTATATAAAATGTTGTCGTTTGAAATGTACTACACAATTAACGAATAGAAAATTTACGGATATTACAAAAAAAAAATATTAGATGACCTTGACTTTATGTGATATTTCTTAAAATCAAGACACGTCTTCTTTGACATATATTTTTTAATATAACTTTGCATAAGATAAATTCAGTTGACAAATTAAACAAGTAAAAAATTCACTTGATTGACTTATAATTTATAACTAGTTTAATTATCGTACCTTGTAGGTTGATCTAATTTAAAAAAATTTAATTTATTTATAAAAAATATATGAATTAAAGTTTGTACATTTTGATTTTATAAATACTCGGACATGTATAAAATGTAGACGTAAATCCTATATTAAAAATTATATTTATAATATAATTATAAATTTAATTTAATTTAATAAAAGATGTTAATAATTTTTTTTAAAAAGGAAATGAGATTACAATGGAAGTAAAATATAATTTAAAATAGAAGTTGTGATTAAAATGAAAGTGAGATATTTCTTGAATAAAAGTGGTCTAATTATAAAAGTTGTATCTATTTAAAATAATAACTATTTTATTTTAATGGTAATGGAAGTAAAATATAATATAAATATTATTTTTATTTAACAAAAATTGTGGCTTTAATCCTCAACACATCACGTAGGCAAAATGAACGTGGGTGCGACACGTAAACTTTATACCTCTACTTTAGTATTGTAACACCCGGAATTTTGGGAACTTGGAGCGTTACTGGTTAGGACCTCATAGTGGGTTCCGGTCTTAATTTGACAATAATAACTACGACCACCTTGCAACAAGACACAAATATGAAAAGGCAAAAAAAAATAATTTAAAAGCAGAAAACGTTCATTAAGACATAATATAGACGCATGCAACAACCAACAACTGAAATGAAATAAACGTCTAAACAAAATAATTGTAATAACCGGAAAATTTTAATAATTTTTCTGGTTATTTGAATTTTTATTTATTTAACCCGAGAACTCGGTGCGAATACGAATAAATAAACCATACAGATCCAAGCTAGTTCCCTTTTATTTTATTATCGGACCATACCAAACCCTTTTAATTTTTTTTATCAAACCGAACCAGCTTTAAACTTCTAAACCGGCCCACTCATTGTTTTCCCTTGTTTCGGCCCATCTTTTTCTTTCTTCCCTTGTCTTTGGCCCAATCCTTCTATTTCCCTTCTCAGCCCATTTGATCTCCTTCCTCCGCCAACCCAAACGACCGTGTTGCTTGGAAGGGGCCAGCCACTCCATTTGACAATTGGGCCTAGTCTGACTACCGTTCTCCTAACTTCGGCCCAACACAGACACTAAGGAAACACTGGACCTCCCATTTCATCGCCTCCAACGTCTTACCTGCCTTACTAATACTGATCAAAGCCGGTTCAGAGTCGGAAAAGAAACACAAATCGAATGCATTGAAGAGGACGGTTTCGTTGTACGTGAATGTTGCCTTGAATACACCAAGACGAAGTGCACCGGACAGTTCCTTACTTCCTTCGATCAAGTAACGCCACACCATATCTTGTCTCCCTCTTCCTCGTTCATGATCCGCCTTTGCAACCGGTAACGTGCAATTGCCCCACCTCCACCACCATCATTCCCCGAGCTTCCCTGCGTCCCACCATCACCGAAACCAATCTCCTCCACCCTCTTCATCTTCCCGCGACCTCACCCTCTTATCCCACTCACGGCAAGGCATCGACGACAAGCTTACACCAACCCATACCTCCCTACAACCTCTCACCGGGGACCTCGGGAACCATAGTCCATCCTTGCACGCCAACAAATCCATCGTCATCCCCATAACTAAGGACACTGTCGAACGACACCCCCGCTGGTAAGCTCCCTGTTCTCTAAATTATGACCTTATAAATTCGTATCAATAATGATCAAGATTCGTAACCTCACAAGACACGGTATGAATAGTTTTAAAATTTATACTTGTAATAAATACCTAATTAGTAGTGAACCCACAATGTATGAATCGTACGAAGTAGGGTAAGTATTTCAAGGTCGAACATAAGGACGTTGGCGGTTCAATTTGCAAGAAATGATCAAAGATAGTATAAATCTAAACTAAGAAATTGAAATAATAAGTAAGGTCAGAAGAATCATATTTTTGGAAGAGTTATTGTGTTTTAATTGAATATCAATTTCAATAAAAATAAAACAATTTATAAAACAAAATAAACAAACAATTGATATCAAATTATAGGAAGAGTGAATTTCAAGGGTTCAAGATCATTGTTTATTAATAATATGATTTATCGACCTGTTGCATTCATGCATTTAGTTAGATTTCCCCTTTCCGCATTCATGTTTTGGCCTTAGTTTGTGCCATTTATGCCTGTTTAGTTACTTTGCAAGAATAGATGTCTACACACACTATTTGTGGCTTTGTAGGTGATTTGGCACATTTTGGAGCTAAAATGACGTATTTGAGGATCAAGCCTCGAAGTGGATGCATTGGAGCGAGCATACGTGCGCGGGAAAGGACCAGGAATCGAGCTAAAGACGCGAAGGAACGAAGGGATGGCATCTTGGGCTTGATCTCGGTCTGACCAGACCGAGATTGGCCTGATCTCG
Source organism: Fagopyrum tataricum (assembly GCA_002319775.1). NCBI lineage: Eukaryota > Viridiplantae > Streptophyta > Magnoliopsida > Caryophyllales > Polygonaceae > Fagopyrum > Fagopyrum tataricum. Next base: position 42,929,826 of record CM008282.1, read on the forward strand.
GCCGAGATCCCTTGATCTCGGGCCGAGATGGCCTGATCTCGGCGAGATCCATTGATCTCGGCCGAGATGCATAATTTCGGTCGAGTTGGAAATTTACTGTTGTGAAATCTCGGTGCGATCTCGGCCGAGATTTTTGACCGAGATTTTTTGACCGAGATTTTTTGCCGAGATTTTCTCTTCGGCGATTTTATTTATTTTGGATCAGCTTTGGCCCAACCTGGCCTTTGGAAGGTTGTTGGCTATAAAAGGGAAGCTCTAGGTTATTTCTAAGAGTCCGTCTTTTGTGTTGGGAGTCTCCCAGAGTTTACCCTAGAGGGGGAGCCGTCTCCTTCCTTTTTCTTCTTCTTCTCCATTGTTCTTCATTAGTTTAGCTTAAAGATTCAGACTTTATTATTCAATTTTGTTTGGAAGAGATTGTTGATTCGAGATTTTTCAAGATTGAAGGTTTTCATTACTGAAGTTAAGTTCTTTTTATTCCCTTTTGTTAGTTATTTATTTGTCTTTCTTTGATATGATTGTTATTGGCTAGAACCTTGTGGTTCCAAGGTTGACAGGAATTTGTTTATGCCTTAGATTATGATGGATTCGATTGTGCTTTGTTTTGGCTTTGAATTGCTTGAAATCCTAATGGTTGACTTGTTCTTGAACCTAGTTAGAATCCTTCTAGCTAATATAACTATGTTGGAATTGAGACTTAATTACCCGGTGATATTCCTTCTTATTACATGAGTGATTGATCATAGGTAATAAAGGTTTATCCTTTATTGTTGAATGTGCTTAGATTCCTTCCTAAGTAGGGTAATACCTGAGACTTACCCGGTGATGGTTTACCTTTCCCTTAGTTTGTAGTCTGGTTTGTTTAGAATTTCCTACCTCTTTATCTTGAGACTTACCGGTAATAGGTAGTTGGTTTGGAACTAGATAGTTTTGAGACTTACCTGGTAATAGACTGTCAGCCTAGAAACGTTCATCCTTGTGGCTTTTCTACCATATATCTTTATGCGTCTTCCTGAATCTTATTGTATAAACAATGACCTTGAACCCTTGTAATCCATTTTCTTTCCTTTAACTTGATTATCTTTGTTTTTTCCTTTTTGTTTTATTTGATTTTCAATCAGTAGTGACAATTGATTGCGAATCCATTAAAACCCTTTTCTAAAACCTTTTTTATTTTTATCCTTATCTTTTCCAACCTCCTGTCTTTAATTGAGATCTATCCTATCTTTAGTCATTGTTGTATATTAATCCTCTCAGTCCCTGAGATCGACCTTGGAATACTTATTCATACTGCGAATGATCCATACACTGTGGTGCCGTTGCCGGGGACTGAGAAAGATTAGTTTGTTGTTTTTTATTATTTATAGTGTAGATCTTTCTTGTTACTTTTGATCTCGGTTTCCCTTTTGTCTTTGTGTTCCCTAGGTTTCAACACAATGACACCTATAATTTTTTATGAGCTGAAGGAAACCAGAAAGCGAATTGATTATCTAGAGCAGGACTTGGAGTATGAAATGTTTTTGGTACATCAATTTAGAGGAAGTCAGGAAAGCTTGGAGCAGATCCGTTATCTAGTGACGAACTGAACTACCAAAGATATATAGAAAAACGACAACAGGGTCTTTGTTGCGCAAGCATTATTGAGAGGCTTAACAAGCTTGAAAGTACCTTGACCCGCAGGGAAGAACCCCAAACGCTGAACCAATTGCGGAGGTCAAGGGAGAAATCTGAAAGCATTTCAACTCCCAGAGAAAGAGGTTCGACCAAAGGAGAGGGCATCGAGGATGAAGAGAGCTGACGAAGGAAGACGAAGACTCGGAAATTTCCGTCCCAATCTCGCCGAGATTCCATCTATCTCGGCCGAGATTTCACAACAGAAGGTTGAATCTCGGTCCGAGATCATAAAAATCTCGGCCGAGATTCCTGTGCAGAAGAAAAATTTTCGGCCTCACCCTCATCCATCTCGCCGAGATTTCCTACATGGATGCCCGAGATTTGCTGAAAATCGTCCCGTTTCCTTCCATTCTACTGGAGTTGCGCCTAAAAGCTAGAGGGCAGTGCCAAAGGAACCTCCCAAGGTCAGATTGAAGCTTCTTCTTCATCAAGGGAAGTTTTCAAATAAGTATGGGTAACCCACAAGACTATCCCATACCACCCTCCAATGATGGGAAGAGTGGAGATCTTCCAACAGGACATGAAGAGAGTCTTCAAAAAGAAATTTTATGAGTCTTGTCAAGAGTGGTTGAAAGGACTAGATGAGCAGTCCAAGGTTTTTGTTTGTGAGCTGACACAACCACGGAATTGGTTTGGCTAGAGACCTTAAATCAAGCTTATCGGGAGGCAACCCGAGGTTTTAGTCTTTCCCTTTCTTGCTTTGTTTTTGTTTTTGCTTTTTGCTTTTTGCTTTTGCGTTTCTGTGCGTTTTGTGTCTTTTGTCTTTTCAGGTTTTAGGTAATAAATGAAGAAGAGTGGCTTGAAGGAGTTTGCACAACCGCTTGTTTCCACTACCTCTTCCATTTGGATGTGTCATATCACGGATTTTTACATTGTGAGTATTCTTTTTCACTTCTATTTATTCTTCACATTGGGGACAATGTGAGTTTTAAGTATGGGGTGGGATACTTGCAGTCTTTTAGCATGTTTATTTTCTTGTCACGCGTTTCCTTTTAGCATGCATAAAAAAAAATTATGTGCTTCTAGGAATGACATGACCCCTATGACGATATTGTGCTTGTGAATTAGCCTTTGATTATTACTTTGCGCTCAATTTGATTTATGGAATATTTGGGATTTGAATACTTTGCTTGAATTTTATGTGAATTATGAAAATTACCTTGTCTAGTTGGATTGAGTTGGGATAGTTGAAGCTTCATGATAAGTTCTTATACATTGCATAGGATGATTTAGGCAATTCGACTTCATTTTTCTTCTATCTTTATCATGCTTAGCCCCTCAAACATTGAATCTCTTGTCTCCTATCTGGAATTAGGAATGTTTAGTTTGAAGGTGTGTGCTGAAAATGTTGTGTTGTGAATTGCTTGAAGAAGTTTGAAGGATGTGAAATGTGATGTGAAAAAGAAAAAAAGCTTATAAGGGATTGTTGGCTATGAAAGATGAGTAACTCGGTACCATTCACGTAGCCGGGTGTTTGTGCCTTGCCAAAGTCCGATTAGTTTTAAAAACATTCCCTTAGAGTTGATTTGGTATGGCATTTTGGTGTGAGGTACGTGAAGGAAACTGAACACCAAGGTTTCGGCTACTGTGCACCAATGCCTTTTACTCAGGAAAAAGAAAGAAAGAAAGAAAGAAAGAAAGAAAGAAAGAAATAAAATCTGCATATATTGCAAGGGTGGTGAATGTTGAGTTGAAATGATGAAGTGTGTGTTTTCTTCTTCCCGGATTAGCACCACATGACCTAAATAACATCCTACCCTTATCACGTTTCTTGGCCTTTATTTGCTAAGTCTTTTTGATCTATGTACACATGTATTTGACTTGGCAGGCTTAGACTTGATTTTCTCATGAATATTAGATATTAGTAATTTTGATGATGAATATGAAATTCTTGTAAAGTATGATTATCCTTTTTATGCCTATTTCATTTTATCTTAATTGAAATATATCTTTAGCTATGAAACTTGCACTATTGAGGGTGATCATCTTTAGAAGCACTACACGTTTTTGTTTTTTGTTTTGCATAGATAATTCATGTTATCTTATCTTAGATTTACTATTTGCTTGAGGACTAGCAAGGATAAGTATGGGGTATTTTGATAACATGATTTATCGACTTGTTGCATTCATGCATTTAGTTAGATTTCCCTTTCCGCATTCATGTTTTGGCCTTAGTTTGTGCCATTTATGCTTGTTTAGTGTTACTTTGCAAGAATAGATGTCTACACACACTATTTGTGGCTTTGTAGGTGATTTGGAACATTTTGGAGCTAAAACGACGTATTTAAGGATCAAGCTTCGAAGTGGATGCATTGGAGCGAGCATACGTGCGCGGGAAAGGACCAGGAATCGAGCTAAAGGCGCGAAGGAACGAAGGGATGGCATCTCGGGCTTGATCTCGGGCCGAGATGGCCTGATCTCGACCGAGATCCATTGATCTCGGGCGAGATGCATAATTTCGGTCAAGTTGGAAAGTTACTTTTGTGAAATCTCGGTCCGATCTCGGCCGAGATTTTTGCCGAGATTTTTTGACCGAGATTTTTGCCCGAGATTTCTGTTCGGCGATTTTATTTTATTTTTGGATCAGTTTTGGCCCAACCCGTCCTTTGAAAGGTTGTTGGCTATAAAAGGGAAGCTCTAGGTTATTTCTAAGAGTTCGTCTTTTGTGCTGGGAGTCTCCCAGAGTTTACCCTAGAGGGGGAGCCGTCTCCTTCCCTTTTCTTCTTCTCCATTGTTCTTCATTAGTTTAGCTTAAAGATTCAGACTTTATTATTCAGTTTTTTTGGAAGAGATTGTTGATTCGAGATTTGTCAAGATTGAAGGTTTTCATTATTGAAGTTAAGTTCTTTTTATTCCCTTTTGTCAGTTATTTATTTGTCTTTCTTTGATATGATTGTTATTGGCTAGAACCTTGTGGTTCCGAGGTTGACAGAGATTTGTTTATGCCTTTGATTATGATGGATTAGATTGTGCTTTGTTTTGGCTTTGAATTGCTTGAAATCCAAATGGTTGACTTGTTCTTGAACCTAGTTAGAATCCTTCTAGCTAGTAACCTAAGTTGGAATTGAGACTTACCCGGTGATATTCCTTCTTAGATACATGAGTGATTGATCATAGGTAATAAAAGTTTATCCTTTATTGGTTGAATGTGCTTAGATTCCTTCCTAAGTAGGGTAATACCTGAGACTTACCCGGTGATGATTTACCTTTCCCTTAGTTTGTAGTCTGGTTTTGTTGTGATCTTTCAACGAGTTACTTCAGAAATAAAGAGAAGAAGACAAAACGTTTTGTGGTTTTGCTGCACAAACCTTGCTGCTAGGGTTTTCAATATACTTTGGTGGATAATGAATACAACCCTAAACCTATCTATTTATAACCATAAATAGATAGAATCCTCTATAAATAGATAGAGTCCTATGAAAAGATAGAATTCTAAAATAGATAAAATCCTCCGCGGGGGGCTCCCCCCTGTCACCCCGGGCCCATTAATCCATGGGCCCAAAATATGTTTCCCCTGACCCATTGTATCAGTATACCTAGATTTATTGTCTTATTATAACAATCTCCACCTAGACAACATAATCTAATACAAAATTTTGAAACACGTATACAACTCCAGGATCTTGTCGTCAGATCCTCCTTGTTTCTCTTGACAGGGGGCTTTCTCACTCATCTAACAACGAGTGACATGAACCAAATCCAAGCAATGCTTGAATTTGTCTGCGGTAACCGGTTTGGGCATCATATCAGCTGCACTCTGAGAAGTGTGCACCTTCTCCAGGATGATCTCACTAGAAGCTTATAGCCGTGCCTTGTACCTTATACCTTCTTTTTGTTAGATGCATTTTTCTTCTTGAACACCCATTTGCATCCTATTGCCCTCTTACCTGCTGGAAGAGGAACCAACTCCCACGTCCTGTTCTTATGGAGAGATTCCATCTCCTCAACCATAGCACCTACCCATCCTGACTATGAATAGCCTCTCGAAAGTTAGATGGATCATCTGTGTAACACCCCAAATCCGCGGACTCGGGATGCTACGGGCGAGACCTCACAATGGGTCCCGACCCTTAGCCTGACAACAATTTCACCGGACCTTCCAACAAGGCACAAATAAAGGCAAAACTCGAAAACATTTATAATGTATGCGAGACACTGAAAGGTAAGAATACAACGTGTAAACTCAACCGAGTCCTCAAAACAACATAACCTGATACGAAGTCTAAACGTACGACAACATCCATGAACAACAATATGAAACATGACTAAAAAACGTCCCCGTCCTATAATGTACGGAAACCCCTGTCCACTCCTCCACCTCACTCGGCGGCATCCCTAACCTGCAAGTCATCTACACAAACGGTTTAAAACCGTTAGCTCATATTCTAAGCATTAGAAAAGCGGTGAAAGGCACAAACACATACATATCACACATCATAAAACACGCAAATCCCGTTTATTATCTTTTTATTACTTAGTCAGATCCCGTCTAATTCAACTTCGGTTGTGACAAGAGACCACCGTGATCTCGCCTCGGTCCCTACTTACCGGCAAAGAATGGTACGGATGCACCCCGACCATATCACCCGCCGGGCTAGTCGCCGAGAATCTCCTAGACTAACGCCGAGTCAGGCAGATTGTCACCGCCCGTTATCATACACTTGGGCCAAACAATAATATAAGGTCGGTGGTCCTATTTACCGGTTTAGATGTTATAACAAGAACATAACACACACCACCAAGCACACATCAATGCTAATACGTAAAATACGAGCTAAGTAAGTCCGGAGACTTACCTCGTCCAAACGCCAAGTCACCTCACTCTTGCTTCCTTAAGGAGGAAGCCCACAACCTGCTCACAAGAGATATGCATATCAATACATACTCACACTCAAGAAGTCTTAGACTTCACTAAGTGATCTATGCAAGATAACCTAACCCTCAAACTAGGAATGCATCCTAGGTACCAAGTATTCATCACACTCTCAACACATGCAACATCCCACAACAGTCCATAATTCCACAAGAGTAATCCTCAACCAAAGAGGCACAATAGCCTAGAAGGTCCATCATGCTCACATGCTCATATCCATCACTTACATCGAGCCTTAAGGGCTCCTAGGTTCACAACCACTAAGTGGCATTCCAAGCTACTCTAGATCCATCCTAGGCATGCTACTAACAAGATCCAACATCAATACTAAGGAAGGAATGAAGAGGAAAGGAGAGGAGGGACCTACTGTTGAAACCGCAGCGCAGAGCGCCCCTGCGGACACAGGAGCCGCCCGCGGAACTAGGAGCCGCACCCGCGGAGACTGCGTCGCCTGCCAGGAGCCGCCCCCGCGGTTTTGCCGAGCCGCGCCGCCCGGAGCCTAGCCGACCGCCGCACCCGCGACCCGCACCGCACCCACGGCGTGCTGGGCCGTGAGTCTTCCGCCGCCCCGCGGCCATGCCGAGCCGCACCCGCGCATGCTGAGTCTTCCGCCGCCCCCCGCGGCCATGCTGAGCCGCACCCGCGGCGGTGCTGCCGCTCCCGCGGCTGTGCTGAGCCGCCCCTGCGGCCATCCATGCCCGCGGCCGTGATCGATGATCCGCCCCCGCGGTTACGCTGCAGAAGCTCGTCTTCTTCGTCTCGATCGTGGATCCTTGGCTCTAATGTCCTCCTTTCCTTGTTGGGTCTTCTCCAAACGCCAACCAATGGTCTTAGACACCTCTCCTCGACCTAAACGAGCTAAGAACAGAAGCATGCAAGGACTTGAGTGAAAACCTCTCAAAGCTTCATCCATGGCCATGGATGAAGGAGGGAAGAAGAAAAGGGTGAGCATCAATGGGAGAAGGAGGAAGGGAGAAAAGGGAATTACCACACCAGATCTGTAGGTTCTCCTACTGCAGTCCACACATGCAAAGCTCCTCAAGCACCATGGAAGAGAGAGAGAAGAGAGAGAAGGGAAGAGAAGAGAATGGAGGAAAGTGATGTGAGAGAGGAGAGAGGATGGGACACAAGTCTGAAAAGGGGTGAGGGGACCAAGGGGTCAGCTGACCTCTTGTCCCTCCCCACGGACCGAGGGGTCGGAAATGACCCCTTGTCATTTTTAACCGGAACGAAGGGTCGGAACGCGGAAAAAAGGAAAAACGACGAGTCGGCTCGGGATTTTCTTAGGAATAAATCCCGGCTCTCGGCATCTCGGGATTACGGGATAACTACAAGGTGCTCTAAGTCCGGAATAAATTAATAAATTCCGGACGTTACAACTAACCCCCCTAAAAACAAGTTTCGTCCCGAAACTTGCTAAACCCAACACTCTCCAACCAACCCGTCTCGTAACCCGTGGAACTCATAAAACGTACACTATCGGCTCTAATCCAAGTCTACAGATCGAATCACGTCAAGACCTCGCAAGGTACAAATATCTCAAACAAATCACATAATCACACAGAACAAACAAGGAAGATCTCGGTCGTGTATGTACTCTCTCAGCTGAGAGACATGAAATACCGGATGTATACCCTCTAACCGAGGTGGCAATGCTAACCGGTATGCCACCTCACCGACTCTCTCCAAGATCTCGAATGGACCGACATATCGGGGCTTAACTTCCCCTTAATGCCGAATCGCCTGACGCCCCCGCGTCGGTGATACCCTGAACCACACCTGAGCTCCTACCCTGAACTCGAGAGGTCTACACCTCCTATCCACATACGACCTCTGACGGCTCTGCGGTCAACATCCTCTCTCGGATCAAAGCAACTCTAGCCACGTCGTCCCGTACCTGATCTGGAGCTACAACGCTCAAACTCCCCCGCTCGTCCCAACATAAGGGAGTACGGCATCTCCGTCCATACAATGCCTCATACGGTGCCATCCCGATTGACGCGTGCCAGCACCTCGAGGTAAAACGCCCGTCCCTGTCCGAGATGATGGTCCTCAGTATTCCATGTAATCTCACAATCTAACAGTTGTGGATATGTCCTCCCACTTCCACTGTGGCGTGGGCGGTGGGTGAAGTTCTCCTCCGTCTCTGGTGCTCGATCTTGACCTGCTGGCAGGTCGCGCATTGGGCCACATATCTAGCTACATCGGGCTTGAGCCCGCCCACCAATAAAATCTCCTAATATCCTGTACATCTTACTCGTGCCTGGGTGCACCGAGTAAGGTGCGGAATGTGCCCCATGCAAAATCCGCTCTCTCAACTCCTGGTCTGACGGTACACAAGTACGTCCCTGCGTCTCAATCGCCCGTCTGCTCCCATGACAAACTGCGGCGCCTCTCCTCGGGACATCCTGTCCCGGATCCTCATCAAAATGGACATCTCTCCTGCTTCTGCAGGATCTCTCCGGACAGGTCAGGTAGTACCTAACTCGGACAAAACTGTCCGTACCGGGAACCGGATATCCAACTCCAAAACCACCAAATCCCTCTGCAGCTGAGGCTGAACCGTAAGCCGAGCTATCACCTCCTCCCGAGGTGTCCTCCTACTCAAGCATCGGCGACTACGTTCGCCTTCCCGGGATGGTATAAAATCTCCAAGTCAAAGTCCTTAATCAGCTCCAACCATCTCCTCTGGCGGTTATTCAACTCCCGCTGAGTGAATATATACTTCAGACTCTTATGGTCTGTGAAGATCTGGCACGTATCCCGTACAAGTATGTCGCCAGATCTTCAGGGCATGAATCACTGCCGCTAGCTCAAGATCCTGGGTAGGGTAATTCTCCTCGTACGGCTTCAGCTGCCGAGAAGCGTACGCAATAACCCTACCTCTTTGCATCAAAACGCACTCCAATCCTAGCTTGGAGGCGTCACTATACACTACAAAAACCTCCACGCCCTCAGGCTGGGCTAAAACAGGAGCGGAGGTCAACCTTCTCTTCAGCTCCTCGAAACTGTGCTGACAAGGCTCGGACCAAACGAACCTGGTAGACTTCCTCAGCAAGGAAGTGAGCGGTCGTGCAATCACGGAGAAACCCTCAACAAAATGGAGGTAGTATCCCGCTAAGCCTAAGAAACTGCGCACTTCCTTGACCGTCCTAGGAGGCGGTCATGAGGAAACAAACTCTATCTTCGCCGGGTCAACCATGACACCTCGGCGGAAACTATATGACCCAGAATGCACCTCGGACATCTAAACTCGCACTTAGAGAGCTTAGCGTAAAGCTCTCTATCCTGGAGGACTCGAAGCACCGTCCTCAGGTGTTCCTCATGCTCCTCTCTACTCCGGGAGTAGACTAAGATGTCGTCTATAAACACTACCACGAACTGGTCCAAGAAGTCGATGAAGATGCCGTTCATCAACTGAAGACGGCGGGTGCATTCGTGAGCCCAAATGGCATCACGACAACTCATAATGGCCGTATCTCGTCCTGAATGCCGTCTTCGACACGTCCTCCTCTCTCGATTGATACACTTGAAACGCCGGGTGAACACCCTTTACTCTCGGCGGCCATGCCAGCCGGTAAAACACTTTCCCAACTTGCCGCTAAGATCTCAAAAAGGTCCGATGTATCGGAAACTCAACTTCTTCTCGGGTCTTCCTCACTACAACATTTCCATTATGTTTCTTCTTTGCTTGTCTCTAACAAAGAAGATCGAACTTCCAATTACACCGTTGGCTTTGGTTCTTGTCAAACCAAACTTCGATGTTACTTTTCCTCAATTCTTGTTGCAAGTTCTAAGTAATGAAGGAAGTACTTTGCTTCACACTACTTCTACTAACGAGACATGTATGCTATAACTTTTACATCGTCTCTCGATACTCAGTCAAGACCATGTCTTGAAGAATCGCTTGTACACTTCAAACCGATCGTACCTCGAGGCAATTTCAGAACAGTTGCACCAATGAATATCCTCTTAACTCCCGACGACTCCATTGTCCATTTTTGTCCCACTCAATACTTCATCGTCATCCGGAGTAGGTTAGCCATAGATGGTGTTACTTGGAGAATCTTCCACAATCGGTAATGATCAGCCCATCCAAGAAACTTGCAACTTCTTTCACATCCTTCGGGGTTGTCATCCCGAGACAACTGGTCATACAACTTCTCTCTTCTTCGAGAGTAGACCAGAGTGTCCTATTCGGGCATTAGTAAGCCCATATGGAATCACTACAACTCGTAGTGACCATGGTTTGTCCAGTATGCGATGTTTGCACTACCCCAATCTCGACTTCTCAATTGGTGACAATCAACCTTAACTCGATTTTAGAAGAGACCACCGACCCTTGCAACCGGTCGAGTAGATCATCTACACGTGGTAAGAGGGTACTTGTTCTTCATTGTAATCTTGTTCGGCTCATTGTAGTCGATGTACAAATGGAGATAACCGTCTCTCTTCCCGCAAACTGGTGTTCTCCATAACAACTTCAAAACAAGAGTTTAAGATATAATCTAAGCTCTTGTTACCGTTCCTTTAGGATTCCACAGCCTGGTTACTCTCCCCCACACTCATCCATAGACCACCCGCACATGCGCGTTCTCGGTTGTCACCAATTAGTTGGTAAATGACCTTCTCCTACGTCAATGACTTACCATTCTTCCTATGCTTCCATGTTACCATTCTCATGAAGGCTACCCTCTCGGGGTACCTTAAACTCCGTTAGCTCATTCTTCATTCCACGCTTCCTTTTCCTTATGCGAGATAAATATACCCTTCTCGCGTTGTTGAGTCACATGACTCGCCTTCATAGGCTTAACCGCGCTTCATGATGTCTTGTAAGCGCGTCTTCTCAGAATCTCTAACGTTAGTTAGCATCACGTGTTGCTCTCATCTTCTTGGGATCATCAATTATACCTACTCCATCCTTTTTGGCGTTTCTTCGCCTTATCGTCATAGCAGAAAACCGGTCAACTCCGCGTAAATCCCCACCTTGCCATTCTTCTCATAACTCTCGTAAAGTTAACTCTTCGCTTAATGGTACCTCGTAAGCTTAACTTACGGTATCCTACATCTTTCACACTTGGTTCGATCGCGTTCTCATCTTGACTCCAAAGCTTCTAAGGACAGCTTCACTCTCGTGATGGAAACACCCTTTAACCTTGTTAGAATGCACCCATCTCCTCCTTGATTCGCACCTTTTTGTCCACGTCTTCTTGAAGAACTTAAGTTTGTTATCTCCATTGTTCTGTCGTACGTAGTCCTCAAACACGGTAGCTCCAATGGATGCTCCCCTGGTCCTGGCAGATGGAGAACTCTGCGCCCGGACCTCCCAACGGTCCTATCCCTAGCCTCGGAACGATGCTCTCGGAGACGTCCTCTACGGAACCTTATCTACTGGTGGATCCACAACTGGCGGGTCCGCAATGGGGATACGTCCCCGACCTCTCGCGCCTGGAGGTCTTCCTACTCGTCCCCGTCTCGGGACGGTAGGAGAAAGAGGGGGTCTACCCCTGGCGGGTCCTACGTAAGCGGTAGCTCTCGTACGTGCTATCTAATAGCGTATGGAGTTTACTTATGTATAAATACATAGGTAGTACTTACTATCTCGGTATGATAAAACTTCTAAAACATAAAGTAAACATGTCATCAAAGCACATCAAACATACAAGTCCAAAACATCCTAAGGCCACATATAGGTACATACAAATCCACAAACATCCTAAGGTCATATATATAACTATATATATACCTATTTCTAATCCGGAGATCTACGTCGCCGAGGTTTGCGGAAGGAGTGGTGGTCCCGTACATTCTAACCCAAACCCGACTCATGCATATGATTTTGAAAACGAAAAGTCAGAACCCGTGGTTCTGTTTTATACCTCATTCGGCCTTTAAAAAGATTGCGAGTGCCATTGTTGTCAACCTAGGGCTCTGATACCACTTTTGTAACACCCCAAATCGCGGGACTCGGGTGCTACGGGCGAGACCTCACAATGGGTCCCGACCCTTAGCCTGACAACAATTTCACCGGACCTTCCAACAAGGCACAAATAAAGGCAAAACTCAAAACGTTTTAATGTATGCGAAACAAAAGTAAGAATACAACGTGGAAACTCAGCCGAGTCCTCAAAACAACAAAATACGAAAGTCTAAAACGTACGACAACATCCAAACAACAATATGAAACATGACAAAAACGTCCCCGTCCTATAATGTACGGAGACCCCGGCTGTCCACTCCTCCACCTCACTCGGCGGCATCCCTAACCTGCAAGTCATCTACACAAACGGTTTAAAACCGTTAGCTCATATTCTAAGCATTAGAAAAGCGGTGAAGGCACAAACACATACATATCACACATCATAAAACACGCAAGTCCCGTTTATTATCTTTTTATTATTAGTCATATCCCGTTCTAATTCAACTTCGGTTGTGACACGAGACCACCGTGGTCTCGCCTCGGTCCCTACTTACCGGCAAAGAATGGTACGGATGCACCCGACCATATCACCCGCCGGGCTAGTCGCCGAGAATCTCCTAGACTAACGCCGAGTCAGGCAGATTGTCACCGCCCGTTATCATACACTTGGGCCAAAATAATATAAGGTCGGTGGTCCTATTTACCGGTTTAATGTTATAACAAGAACATAAACACACACCACCAACACACATCAATGCTAATACGTAAAATACGAGCTAAGTAAGTCCGGAGACTTACCTCGTCACCCACCAAGTCACCACACTCTTGCTTCCTTAAGGAGGAAGCCCACAACCTGCTCACAAGAGATATGCATATCAATACATACTCACACTCAAGAAGTCTTAGACTTCACTCTAGTGATCTATGCAAGATCACCTAACCCTCAAACTAGGAATGCATCCTAGGTACCAAGTATTCATCACACTCTCAACACATGCAACACCCACAACAGTCCATAATTCCACAAGAGTAATCCTCAACCAAAGAGGCACAAGCTAGCCTAGAAGGTCCATCATGCTCACATGCTCATATCCATCACTTACATCGAGCCTTAAGGGCTCCTAGGTTCACAACCACTAAGTGGCATTCCAAGCTACTCTAGATCCATCCTAGGCATGCTACTAACAAGATCCAACATCAATACTAAGGAAGGAACGAGAGGAAAGGAGAGGAGGGACCTACTGTTGCCGAAACCGCAGCCGCGGAGTCAAGCGCCCCCTGCGGACACAGGAGCCGCCCCCCGCGGAACAGGAGCCGCACCCGACTGCGTCGCCTCGCCCGCGGTTTTGCCGAGCCGCACCCGCGCCGCCGCCGCACCCGCGGCCGCTGCCGTATGACCCGCGGCCATGCCGAGCCGCACCCGCGGCGCCGTGAGTCCGCCGCCCCGCGGCCGAGCCGCAATGAGCCGCCCCTGCGGCCTCCGCGCCCCGGCCTGATGATCCGCCCCGCGTTAATCGTCTTCTTCGTCTCGATCGTGGATCCTTGGCTCTAATGTCCTCCTTTCCTTGTTGGGTCTTCTCCAAACGTCAACCAATGGTCTTAGACACCTCTCCTCAACGTAAACGAGCTAAGAATACAAGCATGCAAGGGACTTGAGTGAAAACCTCTCAAAGCTTCATCCATGGCCATGAATGAAGGAGGGAAGAAGAAAAGGGTGAGCAACCATGGGGAGGAAGGAGGGAAGGGAGGAAAGGGACTTACCACACCAGATTTGTAGTTCTCCTACTGCAGTCAACCCATGCAAGCTCCTGAAGAACCCATGGAAGAAGAGAAGAGAAGAGAAGAGAAGGGAAAAGAAGAGAATTGAGGAAAGTGACGTGAAAGAGGGAGAGGAGAGAGAGAGATAGGACACAAGGCTGAAAAGGGGTGAGGGGACCAAGGGGTCAGCTGACCTCTTGTCCCTCCCCACGGACCGAGGGGTTGGAAATGACCCCTTGTCATTTTAACCCGGAACGAAGGGTCGGAACGCGGAAGAAAGGAAAAACGACGAGTCGGCTAGGGATTTTCTTAGGAATAAATCCCGGCTCTCGGCATCTCGGGATTACGGGATAACTACAAGGTTCACTAAATCCGGAATAAAATTAATAAAATTCCGGACGTTACAATCTGTGCCAATGACTAGAGCATAATTAACCATCTCCTCAAAACCATATCTTATAGGGGCCCTTGTGATGCGTCTGCTTCTGCCGAAAACAAGACTCTCTACCTGTTGTTGATCTACATCATGCTCACCACCTACTGGTGTAGGTGTGCTAGAATCTGAAAGCTCCACCTCTGTAAAGTCCGGGAAAATTTTAAAATAAAATAAAATAAAATATAACAATGATCGAGAGTTTTAGAAATAAATTAGCATTTATCCTCTTTCCGTACACTATGTCACGGAGATGTTCGGTAATTAATTCCGTAAATTATTATTACGGAGATGTCCGAGAACTTATTCCGACCGTAACGTCCGTTACAGAGTTATTTTACGGGTTCGGACCCGACCTTTATGCCTACTTCCCTTCTTTCCCCTCTCTTTTCTTCCCAGTGAAAAATCTCGGCCCCGTTGAGACCGATCTCGGCCGAGATTTTTCCAGGTGACCGAGATGACCCCTCGGTCTTCTCTTCTCCACTGCTCCACGCCAAGTCTTCCATAGCCACCCAGCTAGCCGGTCTAGGCCTGCAGGTTTCTCGCCGACCTCTCGCTCCCTCCAACCTGCAGCGGCCCTCGTTCTCGGCCATCCCCTTCCATTGCCTCGACCCAGCCAACCCCATCTCCCTCTCTCATTTCGCTCTCTGCCGCCAAACTCCACCCCGGAGAACCACCGAGAGCAGCCACCACCACTGGACCCAGCACGAGCCGTCCCGGCTAGCTCTTTCTCTTCCAAGGTGACCGAGACAAGCTGCGGTGGGCATTCTTCCTTCGAGCTCGCCGGAGTACCGCCACTGCCCTCTGGCGCGAGCCCGTTGACGCCGGCCTTCTCCCTCGCCGCCTTGAACCACCGTGAAGCACCGCCGCCGCCTGCAGCCAACCGAGGAGCCATTGGAGCCACCCTCGCCTGCAGAAGAACCGCGGCCGCGCCCTCCCCTGCCGCCCCCGCGGAAGCCACATCAGTCTTTTCTTCCTCTGCGATCTCGGCCGAGCTCTCTGTAATCTCGGCCGAGCCTGTCCGTGATCTCGGCCGAGCTAAGTCTGCATCTCGGCCGAGCCTGTCCGTGATCTCGGCCGAGCTAAGTCTGCATCTCGGCCGAGCCTGTCCGTGATCTCGGCCGAGCCAAGTTTGCATCTCGGCCGAGCCATCTGCATCCCGGCCGAGATTCTGCCGTCCCCGCCACCGCAACAAGCTCGGAAGTCCGTGAGCATACTTCCGGTCGGCCTCCCTCGTGTTCGGTATAATTACGATTAAACCCCCTCGTCTTTCGTCTTTATTTAATATAATTTAGAATATACTTTGGAAAGTATAGAAATTGTCGGAAATGCATTAGTAGGTTTTACCTGTAGATTGGAATTGAGGAATTTTAACGTAGGTTGGGGAACGAGTTATAACTTAGTATCATGTTAGGATGGAATTGGAATGACTTGGTGGAAATGCCAAGTAGTGGCTTGGGAAATCTTAGGAAAACGTAATAGACGTGCTAGACCCCGTGGACGTTTATAAGAGTTGAGTTACGAGCATGATAGATTCTAGGATGTGATTCTGGAATGGGAATCAAATGATCTTGTATAGGTCATTTGTGTTGAAGTCTTAGACTTCTCGAGTTGAGCGGATCTTTACGAGTACTTGTTGTGAACAGGTTGTGTACTCCTTTCCAAGGGAAGAGAGAGCGTTTGTGAGATAGCATTTGGGACGAGGTAAGTCCCCGGACTTACTTAGCGAGTATTTTACGTATTAGCATGATGCGTGTTGGGTGGTGTGTGTTTAAATATATGTTATAATTATGAAACCGGTAAATAGGACCACCGACCATGTAATTATGTTTGGCCCAAGTGTATGATAACGGGCGGTGACAATACTGCCTAGCCCGGCATGGGTCTAGGGGATTCTCGGCGACTTGCCCGGCGGGTTAGATGGACGGAGGCATCCGTGCCATTCTTTGCCGGTGGGGGGACCGAGGCGAGACCACAGTGGTTCTCGTGTCACAACCAGAAGTTGAATTAAAACGGGATACGAGTTAATAAATAAAGATGATAAACCAGACTTGCGTGATTTATGTTTTGTGATTTTATGTGTGTTCGTGCCCTTCCCCTTTATTCTAATGCTTAGAATGCTAGCTAACGGTTTAAAACCGTTTATGTAGATGATTTGCAGGTTAGGGACGCCGCCGAGTAAGGTGGAGGAGTGGACAGCCGGGGTCTCCGTACATCTTAGGACGGGGGTGGTTTTTAGTCATGGTTTTTATGTTATCATTATGGATTTTGTCGTATGTTAGATTTTTGCACCGTATTATGTTGTTTTGAGGACTCGGCTGAGTTTCCCAGTTGTACTTTACTTTTCGTCCCGCATACATTAAAAACGTATTTAAGTTTTCCGCCTTTATTCTGTGCTATTGTTGAAAGGTCCAGTGAAATTGTTGTCAGGCTAAGGGTCGGGACCCATTGTGCGGTCTCACCTAGTAGCGCCCCGAGTCCCGCGGATTTGGGGTGTTACAACCTCCACTGCTGATCTGGATTCAGTCTCTGTAACTGCAGGTTTCTCAACTTCCTTGGCATGTAGAAGCATTGCCTGCTCATCAAATACAGCATCTCGACTGATCATCCGTTTCTTTGCAATAGGATCCCAAAACTTGAAACCCTTCACACCTTTCTCATAACCCAGAAAAATGCACTTCTTAGACTTTGCATCCAGCTTTGTTCGCTCATCACCTGGAATCAACACATATGCTGGACTGCCAAAGATCTTCAAATTTGATAAGTCTAAATCGGAATCAATCCATACCTCCTCTGAAATCTTCCCGTCAAGATAAGTCCGGGGTGATCTATTTATCAAATAGACCGCCATGCTCACTGCCTCTGCCCAGAATTGCTTTGGAAGTCCTGCATTCAATCTAAGACACCGCCTTTTTTCTGCAATGGACCGATTCATCCTCTCAGAATCATCATTCTGCTGTGGTGTCTTCCGCACAGTATAATCTCCGAATGCCATGCTCACCACAAAAACTCTAAAACTGAGAATCCGTGTACTTTGTCCCATTATCTGATCTCAAATACTTTACTTTCCTCCTTGTCTTATTTTTCACTTCCGCCTTCCATAGCTTGAACTTGCTGAAGACTTCAGATTTATACTTTAGAAAATACACCCAGACCTTCCTTGAATAATCATCAATAAGTGACGTAATACCTAGTGTTTGGGGGTAAAATTTTATGAATTCTAATAATTCATCATATTTTATAAAATGTCCATAAATTAATTATATTTTACACATGTGATTAATTTCTTACAATTTAACATTAAGCTAATTTAAAATTGGATTTCCAAAAATGTAATAATCATGTTTGTTAATATGATTCACATTTATCTAATAAATATTAGATAAACCCAAGGTTATTTGGGCTTCTAGCCATAACCAATTTGGTTCAAATGCTAATTATTTACATATATTAGCTAAAAGACTAGATTTATTATATTTTTAAAGAAAGGAATATTGCTGAGGAGTATCTTGAAACAAGTTCAATTCTCTAACCTGCATAAATGATAAAAAGAAATAACTTTCTTTAAAAACTAATAAACAATACTAAACGTGGTTTAGTGGGAAGTTAATATAACTTCTGTGAACTTCCTATAACCTCTCTTCTTGTTTATGTATAAAAAAAATAACAAAAGAAGAAAAAGGGGTTGGAAAATATTTACAGAAGAACAAAGATGAGAGACACAAATAGAGAAGAGATTGAAGCCACACAAAACTAAAAGGGAGAAATTCAACAGAGAGTGATGGTATTCAGTAAGTGATAACATCACTGTGTAGTGTTTGAATCTCCTAAGTTGATTTGGTTCCAAAATACATATCTTTTCAAAAAGCACATACATTTCAAATGTTGCTTTTCTCTCCATTCAATCAAATACGATCACTAGTATGATTTTCACATCATCCATATCGTCAATTTGGATCTGCTTGTGCCATACAAAGTATATCAAGTTTGAGAGTCATGAGTCATTCTATCGAACTCTAGATTTGGGAACAACGTTGTCCTTTGCGTTTGAAGGATGCATTGTCCATATTGATCGAAAGTGATCTTCTCCGTGTTGTAATTGTAGTTGGATGAAACCAATGGGTTTCTCCGCTACGCAAGAGACCGTAGTTGGATGAAACCGATGGGTTTCTCCTCTACGCAAGAGACCGTAGTTGAATGAAACCGATGGGTTTCTCCGCTACGCAAGATCAAGATACCGTAGTTGGATGAAACCGATAGGTTTCTCCTCTACACAAGATACCGTAGTCAGATGAAACCGATGGGTTTTTCCGCTACACAAGATACCGTAGTTGGTCGAATCGATGGATTTAACCACTACAAAATCGAGTTGATCGGAATTAATAACTTTGTTGATACTTTCGCAAGGAAAATGGGGATAGCTCATATAGTTGAAGATTAATATAGAAGTTGAATTTTAGATTCGCACTGCGGGAATCGACAAGCAAGCTTCTGAGTTGGACATTCCGGCTTAAATAAACCAGTATCTTCTACTAAGTGGGACTCTTATTATGTCCAGTAAGAGAGACTTATCAATTAGCAGTGGCGCGCACATATATATGACCTTGAGCTTCTGTTGTATGATTTTGATGTTATGGTACTTGTTACCAACAACTCTTCGGAAACAATAAGCTTAAACATGGTGTTGATTAAGGGATAGACATAGGTTGACCTACAAAAGTGAAACACACAATTATATATAGGCTTCAATTAAAGCAAAGAATTAAGAAGAAGAAAATAAGTTGTTTAGAGAACAGAAGTTGGGTATCTTCTATATATATATGGCCGCATGGAAAGATAAGTGAAGAATGAAGATGAAGTTTATGAAGTTTTAGTGTGTGTTTGGCACAAAATAATAAAACATTAGTGTATGTGTTTTTTAGTGTTTTTAGATAGTATTTTGTGTTTTTGTGGTGTTTTAGTTTTATAAAACATTTGTGCATGTTTGGCACGGAAAAAAAAAAATTCAGAGTGTTTTTTTTAAAAAGACTTTTATGCCCTTAGTTATCATGTATTTTACAAAATTAGTAGGTATATATGATAGTCAGAGATTCATTCGTTCGCTAAGAGTTGAAGTTGCCGCTGTATATCTTCACCTAGGGATTTGCAAAGAGCACGGGGTGTCGCCGCCGATCACCTTCACCTTCACCACTGCTCAATTGCACCACCTCCGTTCATCTTCGTCTTCGTTCGACTTGTTTCAGTGGCTCACAGGTAACCCATAACCTGTAATTGTTTGACCTAGTTTGTTATATTCTCTTCGTTCAACTTGTTTTAAGTCCCTTGGCTATCTGGATTTGGCAATTGGCTTTGTTGAATTTTTTATACGTTGAATGCCTAGATGACTATTCAAGTTCAGTTGATTAATTTTGATGTGATCCATGAATTGCAAAGGAATTTAACTAAAATATGAATTCTCAATTTTGGTGTTTCTTATGTTTAGGAAATCATGGCCCTCTCCTTGGATTATTGATTAATTGGTGCATGTTGTGTGCTGTTTTAGAGTTTAAGACAATGATTATTGTTAAGAGACAAAACTAAGCAAGCGAAATGATTATATAATGTGTCAATTATGAAGAGGTCTCACGTTCAATATATCATAGTCAGAGACTAGGATTGCTGTGAGTTTCAAAAAACTTACAGTTCATTTAAAATTAAAGTATTTTAATACAATCGTATGAATATCATTATGTAGCTTTGATATTAGATCGAATGCATTTTATAACTTCCCACCTCTTACCGTATTGGAGGTCCTCACATTCAATCTGATTTTTTTTTTATGCTGAATAGTTTTTAAAACTTATTCCTATGTTCAGAGCTAGATTCAAGCAGTTTTGTATGCTGATTTTTGTAAGAATGCTGATGAGAACTTGTAAATGCATAATTGTTTTTTCCATCAAATAATTGATTAAATTTACTGGTATCGTTTAGTTTGGATGGAGAATAATGTTTTCCAAAGTCGTTCTAGAGGTCCAAATTTTGCATGGGATGATGAACTTGTGAAGCTTTTGGTGAAGATCCTAATTGAATACCAAAAGAAAAAATAGTAGCAAACAGGCATACAACTGGAAGGACATTAATACTGCTTTTACTAGTAAATGCGGAAAGAGTGGTGTGAAAGATGTTTGTAGGAATAAATATGAGGCAATGAAGAAAGAGTACAAGGCTTGGAATTTGCTTATGAATTCAGAGATGGGTCTTGGTTGAGACAACAACACTCGTAGGATCACAACATCTAATGAATGGTGGGATAGGAAGATTAAGGTATTTATATTATTTGTCTCTATAATAATAATAATAATAATAATAATAATAATAATAATAATTTTTACTATACTGATGTATTTATTGCTGTTGTAGGAAGATATAAACTGTAAAAAATACAAGAACAAGGGAATGGATGTTGAGTATGAAGAGCTATTGCGTTCGCTTTTTTCGGGTAATGTAGCAACAGGGAGACTAGCCATGTCATCTGGCATGGTTCGTGAAACAAGTCCCGAGTGTGTGTCATTAGCAGATGATGAGGAAGTAGGATTAGCTGATGGTGTTGGAGGTGATTATCGGTTCTTTCGTGCATTTGTTGAGACCTGCACCGAAGAGGGAGGAGCATCTAGCCACTTTGATGTAGACACAAAGCCAGATGAGCAGCCGTTTGAGACAACACAAGGTCCTACACCAACTCCAGTAACTAGAGTTACTACTGACAAGGCTCCAACGAAGAGAAAAAGAGCAAGACAATCAGTTGGCTCTTCTAAGTTCGTAGAACATCTTGCACAAACAAGAGAACACAATGAGAAGATTATTGCCCTCTTCCAAGAAGAATTATGCTCCAAGGATAAAGATGAAGATAAAATGTTAGATGGAGGAATGGAAATTCTTGATCGGTTGGTGGAGAAGAATTTGGTTGAGGATGGATCACCGTTGTGGTGTTTTGTTGTTTCAAAGACTAGATCAAAGCATCATATGAAAATCTTGAGCAGATTGGCCAATGACGAGAAAAGAGTGAAGTGGCTGAAATGGGAGTTTGAAAATCGTTGATTTTTAGGAGTTTGTTTTAATGATATGCATATCATTTTTCAGTTATCGGTGTTTGAACTCTATATTTCGTACTATCATTGACATTGTTTGACCTTGTTTAGCAAGTTTTTGTAATGAACGTTTACTCTCATCTAGTTATGCATATCATTTTGATTTTTTTCTTCAATGATCATCTAGTTGTTTATCTATATCCTTGCAGGTCCATATAATACATTCTAATATGTCAAGCGGGAGTGATGACAGGGATCAAGAATTACAAAAACGTCGTCGCCTTCTAAGAATGTATACACATCATGTGGAAATGCAAACACAAACTGCTTTCTTGGCCGAACATTACTTCAAACACATTCACAAGGAACCTTGCTACACTGAGTACGAACGTGGAAAAATGTGGATGGACGACATATTGGGAGGTCATCACATTCGGACTGTCAATATGTTTAGGATGGACGCTCAAGTCCTTCTACATTTGTGCAACGAGTTGGAATAAAATTACGGTCTAACCCCATCAAGAGAGGTCTCGGTCTTGGAGAAAGTGGGGATCTTCTTATACACTCTCGCTCAAGGAGCCTCAGTTCGTGTTGTTGTCGAACACTTTCAACGGTCCACGGAGACTGTCCATCGAGCATTCCACGATGTATTAAATTCCTTTACTGGGTATGGGAATGGAGGACGTGGACTTGCAAGTGACATTATTCGACCAAGGAATCCTAATTTTCCTAGGACACCATCTCATATTGCTGCAGATCCGAGATACAAGGATTACTTCAAGGTAAATAAATAAAATTAGCTAATGGATTATCATTTTAATGGATTATTCACTGAAATAGTTAATATTTGATATTCAGGATTGCATAGTTTGTCTTGATGGTACACATATTAGTGCATGCATCCCTGAAGAATCACAAGCTCCATTTATCGGTCGCAAACATACAGTGACATTCAACGTCCTTGCAGTTTGTGATTTTAACATGTTGTTCACATTTGTGTTGTCTGGATAGGAAGGGTCTGCCCATGACGCAAAGGTTCTCGATAATGCTATTTGCAACCCAAATGTTCAGTTTCCACATCCGACTGCCAACAAGTATTATCTATGTGAAAAAGGTTATGCAGATAGGCAAGGCTTTCTAGTTCCATTCTCAAAGATAAGGTATCACTTGAACCAATTTGATAATGAGCCACCAAACAAAAAAAGGAAGCGTTCAACCGGGCACACTCTTCCTTAAGAAGTTGTATTGAACGCTGTTTCGGAATCCTCAAGAAGAGATGGAAGATTTTAGCTGTCATGCCATGTTACCCGGACCGCACACAAGTTGACATTTATCTAGCTTATTTTGCCCTCCACAATTTCATTCGCTTATATTCAGGCTACGATGACTTATCTGAAGATGACGAACAACCACCGATGACAAACCAGGAGGATGCAGAAGATGTTGGGAACAATGTTCCCAATGATAGAGGAATGGGCCATATTCGTGACCGTATTGCTTCTGCAATATGGAACGCAAGAAGAAATATGTAGTTTATAAGCACGGTCATGTTATGATTAGTTTCCCACTTTGTCAAACTATAAGTATGGTCATGTTATGATTACAATTTGAATGGGTTGTTTGGAGAGACTTTATTTTTTATATTCATATGATCAAAATAAAATTGTGCTTATTGTTTTTAAAGTTGTTGCATTCAACTACAAAAATTAAGACATTGTCATTTATAGAATAAAAGTAAATGTATACAATTGCTTTTCACAGATTGTTCAAAATGAAGGTTAGTATTACATTAAATAAGCGAAAAGTAAATGCCGGTTAAAAAACCATAAACAAGCGCATCCAAAAATTTTATTTTCTTGTTTCTCTCATCTTCAATTGGACCATCTTTGGGCATGGATATCTAGTTTGGATCTCCACTATAACAGCTCATATTATCCGACATCTTCCTGCGAGTGAATCAAACTTTATGGATATGCAAAAATCAAGTTATATATAAAAACAAAAAGCAACAAAGACGTGTAACTATTAGATTTTTTGTTATAATGATTATAGATAATAGATTCATAAATGTAAGAAACACTAATAATCAGTGAAACCAATTGAGCTCAAACAATAGTAAAGACCATCAAATAACATGTAATTCAGCTCAAACCATAGTAAAACCATCAATGAAACCAATAGGTAAGTGATAATTTTTCCATGGTACTGTTCTTATGACGTCTCAATCAGCTAGTATATGGTGTCTCATTGCATATGAAGTGGGTCTCGGTAAGACCCTTCATAAATGTAAGAAACACTAATACTCAGTGAAACCAATTGAGCTCAAACAATAGTAAAGACCATCAAATAACATGTAATTCAGCTCAAACCATAGTAAAACCATCAGTGAAACCAATAGGTAAGTGATAATTTTTCCATGGATACTGTTCTGATGAGGTCTCAATCAGCTAGTATATGGTGTCTCATTGCATATGAAGTGGGTCTCGGTAAGACCCTTCAGGTAGTATATGGTCTGGTGTAAGCTGATTATGTATCCAATTACTAGGCTAATGTGATATTATTAAAACTAGTCACAACTTGATGGTGCAGTACTTTCTATTGTGTTGTTTCAATGTGCAAAGTTGCCATACCCTGCGATATGCATGGGCTGAAGAACTAGAACATTGGCTCCCCTCTTATATGCCATCATATTTTCATAACATTGGCTCCCTCTTATATGCCATCATATTTTCATCTTGACAGTTGTTTTCAAGATAATACTTTCTTCATCACTATTTCCCCCCCTTTCTTATAGGGCAATATCTTTATGCTTTATAAGTTGCCATATTCTTACAAATTTTTTAATGACCTGAAGCACATAAATTCCAGTACTTGTTATTTTTATAATTAAATTAAACTATTTTCAATGAAATTACACTGTATATATGAACAACAAAGACTTTGTTAGTTTCAAGTCAATATTTAACAAGCCTTATCTTAGGTTTAAAGCATATTAATCTAAGAACTGAGATGCATCAAGCACATAATTATTATTTGTCATCGTTTCAGTCATGTAGTAACCTCAAATTTTTTTATAAGAAGGTTTCAACAAAACCTTTCCTTAACTTCACTACTTTGCTTGTTAGTTAATGAAATTAATTAAGCTTAATACTTCATTTTAGAGCATTGTTATAGTCCTATAGTAATATCTTAATAGTAGCTTCCTTTTTCCTAATCAGACTAAGATTATCATAGGTTATGTTGAAATAAATGCAAATGCCTATACAAATGCAGATGTCAATGTATAAAGTATCATCCACATCAGTTTAAGGACCTCATCATTTCCTGTCAAATGTCAACTACCCACCCAAAAGAATATTGATATTCATATAATCGAATTTACCAAGCAAAATTCATATATTCGAATTAGATACAAAATTCATATAACCCTAATCAAATTCATATAATCAAATTCATGTTTACAGCCAATTTATCAAGTAGTTAGCAATTCATAATCGAATCAAAGTTGAATCGTCACCGGATATCACTTTGAAACGAAACCTACATAACCCTAACAGGTTTCATTCGAATATCACTTTGAAACGAAAGAGGGAAAAGCGAGAAAAACTAACCCGTCGCCGGAGTCGAATGGCCGCGCAATGGGGGACAGTTCGCCGGGAAGAGGAGTGGAGAGTTCGCCGGAGTGGAATCGTTAGTCGTCACCTGATGGCGACCACAAATATCGAACTCTATTTTTTACGATGAGCGACGAATTTAGTTGAGAGATTGTCATTATTATACCCGGTTAAGATGGTAAATAAGTTAAGCAATAGGGACAATATCGTATTTTATTTATAAATACACTAAAAAAAAAACACAAACTCTCCTCAAATCAGAGTTTCAAAAACACTGCTAAAAATCAAAAGCACTAGTGTATTCTTACAACCAAACAGCCATAAAATATTGAAACACTCATAAACACTAATATGCACTAGTGCTTATGCGTTGCCAAACACAATGAAGAAGGATTTAATCAATAAGAGGGTTAAGTACCTTAATCATTTTCAAATCAAAATGACTTCATAAGTTTGACGTACTTCTCCCAAAATTAAGGACAAAATCAGTGAGTTTTCTTATTTTGAAATGCTACTTTAAAAGGATTTCATACTTATAGTTTTAATTAAAAAATCAATTAAAACTCTTGGTGAGTTTCAACTCCTTTTAATTATCCCATTTAGTGGGTGGATAATTGATGTCCATTTATAATTAAGGAGGGCTTATTTCTTCCTAAGATAATTATGTATATGAAAAGAGGTGATGTATGCAACAAATAAAATGAGAATAGAAAATATGTAAATATTTTCTTTCCATTTATAAGGACCCAAATTCAAACAAACAAAATATAGTAGGATTTGACTCAACCAATTGGTCTCTCGTTAATGAAGTTTTAATCGTCAACTACATATGCAGGCACGGTAAAATGATACCAACCTGTTAAAAATTACAAGGTTGACTAGGTCCCAATATGACTGGGAGAAAATTTGATATCCTACTAATTTAGTAAGGATATTAAAAATAAATATGTAAGTGTAAAACCTTCATTTTCCTAGCCTAGTTGAAAATGGCTAATTAGGGTCATCAAATCAAATTAACCTAATTAGAGAGATCATGACTTGAATCACTACATCAATACACTAAGTTTGTATGTGGTCCGAAAGTAAATACTTTAGGATCACTACATCGAGCCTGTGGTTGAACCGAAAGTAAATACTTTTGGTCACTACATCAACGGTTCAAATATCCTTTGCCGAACTACGAGTGATTTGATGTCTTTAAAAATACTACGTAGGAAACTCGATTGATAAACTATCGAGTTCAATCGCACAAATTAAATTGACTTTTAAAATATAAAGTCGAACAAATACCCAAACCGAATTTGAAACTTTTTTCCAAATAAATGAACTTGTCTCATAAATTATCGAGCTCGTGGTTGAACCGAAAGTATATATTTTTGGTCGCTACATCAACGGCTCTAATATCAATAGAGAACTACGTCATGACTTGATGCTTTTTCCGAGTTACGTAGGAAATCTGATATTAAATCGGATTCAGTCGTCCGTCCAAGAAAAATATCTTTTAAGTCAAACATGGACATGTTAATACAAAATTCTCAAATATTTCCGAACTCGATATAAAGCATCCGCTCGTCGAGTTTAACCACACACAATCAAAACTAATATCTTTTAATCCAGAACTACGTTATGACTTGATGCTCTTTCCGAGCTACGTAGGAAACTCAATAATAATTTAAATTGGGTTCAGTCGCACCGTCCAAATAAAATAAACTCTGAAACAAACTTTGGAGTCAAACCAAAAATCTCAAATATTTCTAAACTCGATATAAAGCATTCACTCGTCGAGTTTAACCACAAAAAAAGCCAATCAATTAAGAACTACGTACGACTTGATTCCTAAAAAGGATACTAGGAAATTTGGTACGAATAATTTAAGGACCAAATTCAGTCCCAAAAAAATAAAATAAAACAACCTAACACTATTCTTGATCATGTGCATGATAGCGGAATAAATTAAGCAACCCTTCCTAGAAGGTGGGTTTAATTTAATCCTTTGATACATGGTCGAGATATAAGCGTCATGCAAATGATAGTTGGATCATCGTCTAGGCAACCCTTCCTAGAAGGTGGGTTTGGACTTTGATTCTCTGATGCATGAAAACACTGCACTGAACTACGTAAGGCTTGATCCTCTTTAAAGAGGTACGTAGGCAACCCATCAAAAATCGGGTGCAGCCCAAACCACCAAAACCAACCAAATATCGGTATTTGTATAACTTATAATCAAAAGGTCAAAAAGAGAGGGTCGAACTCAAATAAAAAAATAAATAAAATGTGTTGTGAATTTGTGCTCAATAAAATAAAAATAAATATTTTTATAAATTTGTATACATTTTTACTCAACACCTAGATCCTCCTAGTGACGACACCTGAGTTGGTCCCCACACATCAGAATGCACATAATCAAGAATTCCACCTGTGTTGTGTTGACCTGTCTTAAAAGACACCTTGGACTGTTTTCCCATCACGCAAAACTTGCAGAAGTCGATCTTACAACTCTTCACACCATCCAGGAGACCTCGCTTGTGAAGCTCAATCATCCCCCTTTCGCCAATGTGACCCAAGTGCATATGCCACAGAGTTGTGTAATCTGTCTCAGAAGCCACGGCTGCAACTCCACCTGCAACGGTACTCCCTACCAACCGGTAGATATTAGCCGATGTAATCTGCCCCTTCATAACTGTCATTGCCCCCTTGCTCACCTTTACACATTCCTTTTCTGTTTTGAAACAGAAACCTTTCACATGCAAAGTCCCCAAGGAAATCAGATTTTTCTTTAGAGCTGGAATGTGACGCACGTCAGTCAATGTTCGAATCACACCATCGTGCATCCTCACCTTTATCTGCCCAATGCCAACAACATCACAAGCCTTGTTGTCTCCTAATCGGACGGAGCCAAAAGTTCCAGACTTGTACGTCTCAAACCAATCTCTATTCGGAGTCATGTGAAACGAACATCCCTTATCCATGATCCATACATCTGAGTAGTTGCCTGACGTCACAAAGAGCATACCAGAATCTGCACCATCTGAGTCATCTTTCTCCATCACGTTTGCTGATCTTGAAGATTCCTCTGACTTCTTATCTTCATACTTCTTCTTCCTGGAAGGACAATCACGTTTGAAATGACCCTCCTCCTTGCAGAAGTAACAAGTTACTGACTTTTTTTACCCTTGGACTTAGACCTGGATTGCTTGTTGCTTCCTTCGTGCTTCTCTTTCGTCCTCCCTCTATCCTGGTTGCCTCTAACATAGAACCCTTCGCTTTGAGAACTCTCACTGGTATGTTGTCGTCGTTCGGCTTGTGAAAGCAACGTTGTTGACACAGTATCAAGACTTATCTCGTCTTTCCCACACGTCAACGTCATCACCAGATTCTCATATGAAGAGGGTAGAGAACATAGCAAGATCATAGCTTTATCTTCATCTCCAAGTTTTACATCCACCCGAGCCAAATCCCCAATAATTTGATTGAAAATATTCACGTGTTTTACCAAGTCAGAACCTTCCACCATTTTCAACCCATACAATCTTTGTTTGAGATACAATTTGCTAGACAAAGATTTTGACATATACCGTTTCTCCAATTGGGTCCAAATCTCTTGACAAGATTTGAGATCAATAACGTGGTATATTACCTCGTCTGCCAAACATAGCCGAATGACCGACGTTGCCTTCTCCTGCATGTCCTCCCATTCGTCGTCTTTCAACGACTCCGGTTTTGTCTCCTTCAACGCCTTCAACATCCCCTGCTGCGTTAGCAGATCCTTAACTCGTCGCTGCCAAAGACCGAAGTTGCCAGTTCCGTTGAATCGCGGAACCTCAAATTTTGCAACGGAACTCATCGATAACCTTGCTCTAATACCAGTTGTTGTGATTTCAACGAGTTACTTCAGAAATAGAGAGAAGAAGACAAAACGTTTTGTGGTTTTGCTGCACAAACCTTGTAGCTAGGGTTTTCAATATACTTTGGTAATAATGAATACAACCCTAAACCTATCTATTTATAACCATAAATAGATAGAATCCTCTATAAATAGATAGAGTCCTATGAAAAGATAGAATTCTATAAATAGATAGAATCCTCCGCGGGGGGCTCCCCTGTCGCCCTGGGCCCATTAATCCATGGGCCCAAAATATGTTTCCCCTGGCCCATTGTATCAGTATACCTAAATTTATTGTCTTATTATAACAGGTTTATTTAGATATTCCAACCTCTTAACCTTGAGACTTACCCGGTAATAGGTAGTTAGTTTGGAACTAGATAGTCTTGAGACTTACCCGGTAATAGACTGTCAGCCTAGAAACGTTCATCCTTGTGGCTTTTCTACCATATATCTTTATGAGTCTTCCCGAATCTATATGTATAAACAATGACCTTGAACCCTTGGAATCCATTTTCTTTCCTTTAACTTGATTATCTTTGTTTTTTTCTTTTTGTTTTATTTGATTTTCGATCAATAGTGACAGTTGATTGCGAATCCATAAAAACCCTCTTCTAAAACGTTTTTGATTTCTATCCCTTATATTTTCTAACCTCCTGTCTTTAATTGAGATATATCCTATCTTTAGTCATTGTTGTAGATTAATCCTCTCAGTCCCTGAGATCGACCTTGAAATACTTATTCATACTGCGAATGATCCATACACTATGGGTTCGCTGCAAATTATGTAACACCCTAAATCCGTAGGACTCGGAGTGCTATTGGGCTAGGATCTCACAATGGATCTTGACCCTAGCCTAACAACAACTTCACTGAATCTTACAACAAGGCACTGATAGATGAAAACAAAACATGAAACTGATGTATATATATACCAATCAAAAGTGATACAAGGTACTGCTGAGTACAAAAGTCAAAACATAAACCTGTACAATATAAATATCCCCAACCACGATATCGTCCCCGTGTACGGAACCCTCAGCAGATCACCCCTCCGGATCACTCTGCAGCTCTCCTAACCTGCAAAGGATCTACAACACGGTATAAAACCGTTAGCTAACTATACACATATATAAGAAGATGCTAGAGCACAAACACACGTCAATAATATTAACACATCATCATGATATCACACATTTACCCGGTTTATTATCTTTATAACGTTAATCACTCAAGAGTATATAAATGTATATGAATATACGTGACACGAGGAATGTATATATAATCCTCGCCTCTGCGTGCAATAGCTAGCTGGAGTGGCATCAGCGCACTTTCCCGTATACCATATGGAGTGGTAGGTGCCCTTCCCGTATACTAGAACTAACTAGCTTACATAGAACTTCCCAGACTCCACTACGGGATGAAAGGTAAGTTGTCACAACCACTACAATGGGCGGTCAATATAACATAGGTCGGTGACCATAATAAGACATGCTATAAAGCACATAACACACACCACTCAAGCATACATCCAATATAAGGATAGTAGTTAAGTAAGTCCTATGGACTTATCTCGATCACAGAAGTAACTCGCTACGAACAACTCTCAGAAACGTCCACTCCAACTAGAGGACAACACAGCCTATAAAAGGCACACATACATATGTATCACAATCCTATCACACAAAGGGGTCACACCTAGACCCAAGGGATCCATAAGGATCAAGTCCGACTCGTAAACCTCAAAGCCGTAACCGGCATAACTATATCATACTCATCAACATCCGAATCCTAGCATGGTACTAAGTTCCTCATACTAGAAAGGAAAGGAACTACCTAACTATAGATAGTCCCGGGACAAGACGCACCTGCGTGAACGGAGGACGCAGGGGCGGAACGTAGGAAACCGCAGGCGCGGTGACACTCAACCGCAGGGGCGGTGACAAGGATCGCTGGCAACGCAGGCACGGCGCGGGCGTTGTGGCACAAGGTCCGCAGGGGCGGTGACTTCTGGCCGTGAGGGCGGAGACAGTGCAGAATGATCTCGTGATTCTTCTTCGGCTCTTCACGTGATCAAATCACGTCCTTACCATCCAAAACCACACACAACATGCACATACACATACCAACCATCAATACCCTTAACATACATCTAATCCTAAGCTAGAAAGATTGAATCAAAGAAGAAGAGAAGGAGAAGAAGCAAGACTCACCACTACTGAAGATCCTAGGCTGCAGGGAGGATTAACACACACCAAATCTGACTTCCAAGCTCAGCAACACACACACTAACATCATCATCAACAACCAAGCCACAACAAAACTCTTCCAAACCAAAGGAAACCAAGATAAGACAAAGGAAGGTGAAGGAGAAGCAAGAAGGACGTGAGGGAAGTTGTAACATGAATGAAAGGGAACCCTTGCTCAGCAAGGTAAAACGAAGAGGTAAGGTGAAAGGTAAAGCACGGTCAAAAGAGTCAACAAAACCGGTTGCAGCAGCCGGAAACCGCAGGGGCGGTCCCATGAGCCGCAGGGGCGGAGACCCGCATGGGCGACCAAAATGCCCGCGGGTGCGGAAAAGTCTCAACTCGGCCAAAGCCAATCTCGGCCATGGTCCGATCTCGGTCCAGAAGAGTAGGGGTCTCACATCTCACCCCCCTAAAAACAAGTTTCGTCCCGAAACTTGCAAGATCCTGAAACCCTCGGACTCAAAAGCCGAGGTAACACTCTCTATAACCTCAAACGTAAGCATGAAGGAAATCATCAACTCCAACAGTAAACTATACTATCCAGGGCTTAGAGGATAACCATCTTTAGCCAAACCATAAACATATCACAAGGCATAGAGGAAGCACATCTCTAGCCGTATCATAACCATAACAGAAAGGCATGGAGGAAGTACATCTCCAACACTACTATGTCCATCAAAATAGCATGGAGGAAAGAACCATCAAAAGCTAAATCCTAAACGTATCACAATAGCATGGAGGAAAGAACCATCTTCAGCTATAAACAGGAAATGATACTAGCATAACAAGATCTAATAAGATCATAATCACATCAAAGCTAGTATGAAAATAAACACATCATAACATATAAGCAGGTAAGCATATAAGACTCACCAAGCTAGTACTAAGATCTACTCGGTGATCCTACTGGTGCACCTATCTCGGCATAGAACTCTGGATAATTCCTCTGGATACTATCCTCAGTCTCCCATGTAGCCTCCTCGGGTCCTCGTCTCGACCACTGTATCCTCAACATAGGAATGTCCTTCGAACGCAGGCGTCTCATACCTTGCTCTAGGACTGCA
The DNA here is from genome assembly GCA_002319775.1 of Fagopyrum tataricum. Lineage (NCBI taxonomy): Eukaryota > Viridiplantae > Streptophyta > Magnoliopsida > Caryophyllales > Polygonaceae > Fagopyrum > Fagopyrum tataricum. The sequence goes on from CM008282.1 coordinate 42,962,358, forward strand.
ATAGGATGCTCTACAAACGTGTGGTCCGGCTCAACCACCAAATCCTCATAACTCACAATGTGCCTCGGATCTGGTATGTACTCCCTCAGCTGAGACACATGAAATACAGGGTGAACACCCTCTAATCTCGGAGGCAAAGCTAACCTGTAAGCTGCACTCCCAACCCGATCCAGAATCTCGAACGGTCCGACATATCGGGGACTCAACTTCCCCTTAATGCCAAAACGCCTAACACCTCTCAGCCACACATGGGCTCCAACCCTGAACTCTAGAGGTCTACGCCTCCTATCAGCATAAGACTTCTGACGGCTCTGTGCAGTCAGCATACGCTCTCTAATCAATGCTACCCGAGCCATATCATCCTGAATCTGATCAGGTGCTAAACCATTGACACTGTTCTGCTCATCCCAACAAAACGGGGTACGACATCTCTGTCCATACAGTGCCTCATATGGGGCCATCCCAATAGATGCGTGCCAGCTGTTGTTGTAGGAGAACTCAACAAGTGGGAGATGATTCGTCCACACCTGTCCTCAATCCAACACATAAGCTCGCATCATATCCTCCAGGGTCTGAATGGTCCTCTCTGACTGCCCATCTGTCTGAGGATGGAACGTAGTAGTAAAGTGCAAACTCGTCCCCAAAGCAGTCTGAATCTGTTGCCAAAATCTCGAGGTAAATCGTCCATCTCTTTCTGAGACGATCGTCCTCGGTACACCATGGAGTCTAACTATCTGCCTAGTGTACTCCTCAGCTAATCTGCTCACCGGCCACGTCTCCCTGATAGGAATAAAACGTGCCGTCTTCGTCAGTCTGTCTACTATGACCCGGATGGCATCAAAACTCCGGCTCAGCCTCAGTCCGGTAACAAAATCCATGGTGACGTCCTCCCACCTCCTCCGTGGAACAAGAAGTGGATGGAGCTCACCTCCAGGTCTGAAATGCTCGATCTTGACCTGTTGGCAGGTCGCACACTGAGCTACAAATCTGGCTACATCGGGCTTCAGCCCTCCCCACCAATATATACGTCTCAAGTCCTGATACATCTTACTCATACCTAGATGTACAGAGTAAGAAATACAGTGAGCCTCCTGTAAAATCCTCTGCCTCAGCTCTGTATCAGCATGTACACAGACGCGACCGCGACGCCTCAAAACTCCATCTGCTCCAAGCAGAAACTGGGGTGCCTCATCTCGAGACATCCTATCTCTAATCCTCTGTAAAGTCGGGCAGGTTTCCTGTTTCTGTTGGATCTCATCCAACAGATCAGGAAGAACCTTTAAAGTACATAGTTGGGCATCCTCATCAGGAAACTAGATGTCCAACTCTAACCAGATCAGATCTCTTTGCAACTGATGCTGAACTGTCAGCCTCTCAATCGCCTGCTCTCGAGGCGTCTTCCTGCTCAAGGCGTCGGCGACAACGTTCGCCTTCCCCGGTTGGTACAGGATCTCTAGATCAAAATCCTTGATCAGCTCGAGCCACCTACGCTAGCGGTTATTCAATTCCCGTTGCGTGAAAATATACTTCAGACTCTTATGGTCTGTGAAGATCTAATATGTAGCATCATACAGGTAATGTCTCCAAATCTTCAGTGCATGAATTACCGCTGCCAACTCCAGATCATGAGTCGGGTAGTTCTCCTCATACGTCTTCAATTGTCGAGACGCATAAGCAATAACTCTGCCTCGCTGCATCAAAACACAAACCAAGCCTAGCTTGGATGCATCACTGTAAACCACAAAATCCTCAGTACCCTCTGGCTGTGCCAAAATAGGAGCAGAAGTCAAACGCCTCTTCAACTCCTCAAAATTCTACTTGCACTGATCAAACCACACAAATCTGGTAGTCTTCCTCAGCAAACTCGTCAGTGGACGGGCAATCACAGAAAAACCCTCCACGAAGCATCTGTAATAACCGGCTAGGCCAAGGAAACTACGTACTTCCTTGACGTTCGTCGGTGTCGTCCAAGCTGCTACAACCTCTATCTTCGCTGGATCCACCTTGATCCCCTCAGCTGATATTATATGACCCAGGAATGCTACCTCTGGCATCCAGAACTCACACTTAGAGAACTTAGCATAAAGTTCTCAATCCCGCAAAACCTGCAATACAGTCCTCAGATGTCCTGCATGCTCCTCTCCACTGTGAGAGTATACCAGAATGTCATCAATGAAGACCACTACAAACTGATCCACGAAGTCGATGAAGATACTGTTCATCAACTCCATAAAGACGGCTGAGGCATTCGTAAGCCCAAATGGCATCACTACAAACTCGTAGTGGCCATATCTGGTCCGGAATACTGTCCTGTGCACATCCTGCTCCGTCACCCTCAGCTGGTGATACCCGGAACGCAGGTCAATCCTGGAGAACACGGTCGCTCCCTGTAACTGATCTAACAAATCATCAATGCGCGGCAGTGGATACTTGTTCTTGATGGTCACCTTGTTCAGCTCTCTGTAATCAATACACAGTCTCAGCGATCCGTCCTTCTTGCGTACGAAGAGGACAGGTGCTCCCCAAGGGGACACGCTAGGGCGAATGAAGCCCTTCTCAGCCAACTCCTCGAGTTGCTTCTTCAGCTCCAACATCTCGACAGGCGCCATCCGGTATGGGGCCTTCGAGATGGGTCTTGTACCAGGCTCAAACTCGATACTGAAATCCACACTCCTCTGAGGCGGCAAACTGGACGGCTCAGCAAAAACATCAGTAAACTCACAAACAACTAGAATGTCCTCTACAGTTGGACTCCCCCCCCTCCTTCATGGCATAACACCAGAAGGCCTCGCAACCCTGTGCAATCAATCTAGCTGCCCGTATGACGCTGATAACTGTGCCTATCTTTCCAAGGTCCCAACCTCGGAAAACCTCTATCTGGCCTAACTCGGTAGAGAGGGTAACAGTCCTCCTACCTACATCTAAAACCGCAGAGTGTCTATCTATCCAGTCCATACCTAGAATGACTTCTTCATGCTCTAATGGCATGACAAAGAAGTCAACTAGTAACACACGGGTCAGAAATGGGACAACCGTAAATCTCACGGGTACCTCTGACCCTACCACCATTGGGTAACCCTATAATAAAGGGCATCCCTCAACTGTATCTAAACCAAGACGCTCTACACAAGCATCAGAAATAAAAGAGTGCGTAGCACCAGTATCAAATAAAACTCTAACAAGTAGACCATGAATCAGAATGGTACCTGTAGCAGTAGGTGCAGCTGGCTCCTCTGCACTCCTCAGCTCAAAAACACGACCCTGTGGGCCTCTGGTATCAGTGGTGCCCCCACCACGACCTCTGCCTCTACTCGGCCCAAGAGCAGATCCCTGAGTCGTAGGGCGATCTGGGACTCTCTGCTGTCCCTGAGTCTGCTGCTGCTGAGGTGGCCTCTTCCCACCTCCCGCTGCACTAGCAGGAGAAGAACCCTGTTGAGATGAAGCTACACCCTGGCGGCAGTAAACAGCTCGGTGACCTTGCCTACCACAGGTGTAGCAAGTCACCAATGGCCTCGTGCACTCTGGCCTCATATGCCCTGGATCTCCATAGTTAAAGCACTGACGTCCCTTCTTTGCAACCGGCGCAGATGAAAGCTGACTCTGGCGTCTCGGACTACGCCAACCACTAGCAGAACCACCAGTACCACTGTTCTGCCCTGTACGCTGCCTCTTCTCAGACCCTCCGGTCTGAGAAGCTCTCCTCTGTCCAGCTCGCTCCCTCTCATAATCGGAAGCTCTGTCCTGATAATCTGTGAGAGTCCCACAATGAAATCCCGCCATGTGGGTCCGGGTAGTATCCCTCAGTCGTCGGGAAAAGAGATAAACGTGCTGATCTGCAGCAGGTGCAGCTGGTCCCAGTAATGCCAGCTCCTCATGAAACCTCCTGATGGCCTCAGAGACTGGTACATCCTCAAACCCAGCCTCCACAAAATCTCCACCAGTGTTGTGCCAAGTCCCGGAATAAAGTCTGAACCAGCTCGATCTGTCTGTCAGCTGGACAACGAATAGACTCCACAGCTGAGTCTACATGCCCGATCCAGAGCTCAACCTCCAACCCACCATCCCAGTGAAAGGGGGTACACCCATCTGATGGAATGCCTTCAACCAGGTATCTGGTTTAGGCCCTCTATGCTCCTCTGGTGCTCTGGCCATCTCAGCAGCAGGTACCTGTACATCTGGTACCTGAGTAACGGTGTGGAACCTCTCAGATGGTCCCTCCTGTGCCTGTAAATTTGGGGCACATCTACCGGCTCTGGCAGCCTCCTCAACACGTCTGATATGAGCATGAAACTCTGATCTATCCATGGAGACACGATCAGACTCACCAGACTGGGCTCTCTGTGCCCCCTGTCTCCCAGCTGCCCCATTCCCAGTCTCAGGAACGACGCTCTCAGCAACCTCCTCATGTATATCTCCCGCATGTGAACCGTCAGCAGGAGTCTTACCCTATCCTGTACCTAGAGGGGGTCTACCTCTACCTCGTCTTGCTGCAGGTAAGGCTCTAGTCTGAACCATCTGCAGAAGACGTAAACCTATCTTAGAAGGCTATATATATGCCATATGTATAGATATATCACATATCAATCACAACAGAATATCTATATATATCTATACTGTCGAGATCTTCAGAGGGGCGATGGTTCACGTACACAATAACCCAAAACATTTGTACTCATTTCAAAACCAAAACCTTTTGAAAAGTCAGACCCCTTCGGGTTCTGTTTATTTATCTATTCGAACTTTATTGTAGATTACTAGTGCCATTGTTGTCAACCTGGGCTCTGATACCAACTTTGTAACACCCCAAATCCGTAGGACTCGGAGTGCTACTGGCTAGGATCTCACAATAGATCCTGACACTAGCCTGACAACAACATCACTGAATCTTACAACAAGGCACTGATAGATGAAAACAAAACATGAAACTGATGTATATATATACCGATCAAAAGTGATACACGGTACTGCTGAGTACAAAAGTCAAAACATAAACCCGTACAATATAAATATCCCCAACCACGATATCGTCCCCGTGTACGGAACCCTCAGCAGATCACCCCTCCGGATCACTCTGCAGCTCTCCTAACCTGCAAAGGATCTACAACACGGTATAAAACCGTTAGCTAACTATACACATATATAAGAAGATGCTAGAGCACAAACACATGTCAATAATATTAACACATCATCATGATATCACACATTTACCCGGTTTATTATCTTTATAACGTTAATCACTCAAGAGTATATAAATGTATATGAATATACGTGACACGAGGAATGTATATATAACCCTCGCCTCTGCGTGCAATAGCTAGCTGGAGTGGTATCAGCGCACTTTCCCGTATACCATATGGAGTGGTAGGTGCCCTTCCCGTATACCAGGACTAACTAGCTTACAAAGAACTTCCCAGACTCCACTACGGGATGAAAGGTAAGTTGTCACAACCACTACAATGGGCGGTCAATATAACATAAGTCGGTGACCATAATAACACATGCTATAAAGCACATAACACACACCACTCAAGCATACATCCAATATAAGGATAGTAGCTAAGTAATTCCTATGGACTTACCTCGATCACAGAAGTAACTCGCTACGAACAACTCTCAGAAACGTTCACTCCAACTGGAGGACAACACAGCCTATACAAGGCACACATACATATATATCACAATCCTATCACACAAAGGGATCACACCAAGACCCAAGGGATCCATAAGGATCAAGTCCGACTCGTAAACCTCAAAGCCGTAACCGGCATAACTATATCATACTCATCAACATCCGAATCCTAGCATGGTACTAAGTTCCTCATACTAGAAAGGAAAGGAACTACCTAACTATAGGTAGTCCCGGGACAAGACGCACCTGCGTGAACGGAGGACGCAGGGGCGGAACGTAGGAAACCGCAGGCGCGGTGGCACTCAACCGCGGGGGCGGTGACAAGGATCGCTGGCAACGCAGGCGCGGCGCTGGCACAACGCGGGCGCTGTGGCACAAGGTCCGCAGGGGCGGTGACTTCTGGCCGCGGGGGTGGCGACAGTGCAGAACAAGATCTCGTGATTCTTCTTCGGCTCTTCACGTGATCAAATCACGTCCTTACCATTCCAAAACCACACACAACATGCACATACACATACCAACCATCAATACCCTTAGCATACATCTAATCCTAAGCTAGAAAGATTGAATCAAAGAAGAAGAGAAGGAGAAGAACAAGCACTCACCACTACTGAAGATCCTAGGATGCAGGGAGGATTAACACACACCAAATCTGACTTCCAAGCTCAGCAACATACACACTAACATCATAATCAACCACCAAGCCACAACAAAACTCTTCCAAACCTAAGGAAACCAAGATAAGGAAAAGGAAGGTGAAGGAGAAGCAAGAAGGACGTGAGGGAAGTTGTAACATGAATGAAAGGGAACCCTTGCTCAGCAAGGTAAAACAAAGAGGTAAGGTGAAAGGTAAAGCACGGTCAAAAGAGTCAACAAAACCGGTTGCAGCCGCCGGAAACCGCAGGGGCGGTCCCATGAGCCGCAGGGGCGGAGACCCGCAGGGGCGGAGACCCGCAGGGGCGGAGACCCGCAGGGGCGGCCAAAATGCCCGCGGGTGCGGAAAAGTCTCAACTCGGCCAAAGCCAATCTCGGCCATGGTCCGATCCCGGTCCGGAAGAGTAGGGGTCTCATAGTTTATAGGGGTATAAAAACAGCGAACATTAATGACAACTAGACTCAAGATAACTCGTAAAACTCTGGTAGAAAAAGCTACAGGGGTGAACGTTTCTTCAATGATAATCTATTACCGGGTAAGTCGCATGATCATCTACTTCCAAACCTAACTATCTATTACCGGGTAAGTCTCAAGATATCTAGGACGGAAATTCAGTACAAACCGGATTCTCTATCTAAGGACTAAGTAACCCCTTACCGGGTAAGTCTCGTGAATTATTGTAGCACTCCGTTAAATTAAATAAGGTATACGAATAAGTAACGTATGTGCGAGTTATTATGAATTTCATGTAACGTGAAGTAATATATCTTAGTAGCCTATACGAGGTAAATTTTACTTTAATTAAACAAGTAAAGTAGATAAGGATGATTTAAATAATTTATAAATAACTATAAGCTTATTTATATATTATGCTTAGTTGTGGGTATAGAAATGTAATTAAAAGTATGAACAAAAGAATGAATATATATATAAAGGAAATTTAGCCAAGTTAAATTATTTATAGATTATATATTATTAGGGAGTGAAATATAATTAAATAAGGGTAATTTCTATAAACTATCATATTTTAAGATCTTTTTCACATTTAACCAAATTGAGGGTACTTGGATGAAATTGTGCAGTAAAAGTCAATTGCCAGCTGTAAATAAAGTTAGGTAGAATGTTTAGAGAGTGTCACTCAATTAAATTTAAAGAATGGAATGTCACGTATAGGATAGACATAAAACTTCATGCAAACTACCTCCTTAGAATGGCTATAAAAGGAGGGATGCAGTTTGGCAGGAGAAGCACAACAAGCAAAGCAAAGTAGAAAATAGAAGAAAACCATGTCATTTTAGATCGTGGGACCACAAAGTGAAGTAAGGAAGGATATAATTAAGCGGAGGACTTTTGATACGTATACATGGAACTAAAGTTGTATTTAGATCTGTTCGAGGCAAGTGAGTTATAGTTATTTTTAAATAACTAGTGTACATAATCGATCGATAATATATATATATATATATTAATCGAGATAGCTATAGTAAATTACGCATATATAATATCTTATTGTATTAATTGGTATGTTATTGATTTTTAACGGTTACTTGGATAATGGACGAACCGATGAAAATGTGAAATGTGGGTACGGATATTATGGATAAATAATAATGTCGGCTCGATAACATTATTAGAAATGTCCGTTGGGGCTTAGTGGACCCCGGGAATTAGGTCGTCTAATTCCAATCTCGCTACCGGTAGGCGAATTTAGGGAGTCAGGGACTTACCAAAAGGTTCTCCAAGACTTGCCCTTCGGTAGATTAACGGTTTAAATCAAAACTGGTATCCATGGTAAAATTGCTAGTGTAATGCTAACGCAATTAAGAGTGTTATTGAATCGATTAACCGTTGAAAAGCTAGTACGGTAACGTTATGAATATTATATGTTGTTCTAAATTAATATGTATATTTTTAAATTAGGTTAATCCAGCTTGCTAGTCTGCCAGATAGACTGACCCTTTTTTTTGGTTGGTTACCAACCTATTGACAGGTTAAGGTGAGTAGCAGAAGACGTTATGGAAGCGTACCAGGGGTTACACTTGATCACCTCTCACTCTAGCTCAAAAGTTCGAGTAACTTTAAATTTTTAGTTAACGTTTTTTTATATTTGTAAATTATAGTTGTAATCTCAATCAAAGCATGTGATATAAATGCGTTTTTGTATAACTCGTTGAAGTCTAGTTTTAGTCTGAGGCGGATTTCAATAGTAATAGAGAAACCGCTGGCGTTGTAGCATACCTAGATAAAGAATAAATTGAGTGTTACAATGGTTGGTATCAGAGCCAAGGTTGATATTTATAAAATAAATAATAATAATTAGTATATACATAATAAGATAAGGGTGTGATCAGGTGAACTCCAGGTACCATCTCTACACCTTAATTATCTTTTGATTTTTTTTGTCTTATCGTACAATTGTACCAATTATTATGTTGCAAAATTTTCTATAACTAGATGTCAACTTCTAGTGGACAACGAAGAATCGCAAGGGGAAAGGCAATAAAAGTTGAACCGGAATCTCCACCTCCAATCCAGTGGAATGAAACAGGAGATATAAACCCGATATCTACATTTTGGGAATTGTCATGCCCAGCCCCAGTCTGGCCTTTAAACACGTATAAACCAGAAAAGGGTTTTCAGTATGACCCGACAAGAAACCCCTATAACATATACCCTGGGGAGACTCAATATCAGCCTCAAGAGGTATACTATCCTGAACCGCCAGTGCCCATGTACGCTTCCCAAGAGCCTTGATACGACTATTTAGACTATTGGGGCCCCCTTAGGGATGAAGGCTCGGCACAAGGATCGACGCATGGAAGTCACCTCCAAACCGAAGTCGAAAACTAAGACACTCCGAGAGTTACACGAGGAAAGGAGGGAGCTGAAAGCTCGTCTACAGGAGGTGGAAGATGAACTATCGGAGTTAGCAGAAATCCAACCAGAAAGAATCCCTTGTTCAGAGCCAAACATAGGGGTGATTACCAACAAAAAGGGCAACCGCGTCCTTAGGATTAAAAATCTTAAGAAATATTAGGTCCAAGAAGACGAGACTAAATTTGTATAATACTAAGAGTATGGTTGTGTGAAGTTAGTATGAACCTAGCTCTAAATGAAGTAGAACCAGACCCCAAATTTTCCAGATTGTGTATAATAGACGGGGAAAGGGATATATACTGTTTTGAATAAGGAAGTAGAACCAGACCCCCAAATTTTCCAAACTATGTAGAATAGACGGGGAAAGTGATATATGTTGTTTTGAATAAGAGATGAATGTAAAATGAAACCTTGTATATATGAAATGAGTATATGTTATAAAATGTCATGTTTAAGAGTACCACTAACAAGGATTAAATGCTAATATTCACATAAGCGACCCACGTCAGCATTCACACACGGCGGAAAACAACCCAGGAATGGATATTCCTGAACAATCCCACGAAGAAATTGAAAGGAATATAAATGCACCGCAACAATCAGCAGTAGAGTCTCAACCCTATCGAGATCCCCCTATTAAAGTTCAGGAGAACACAATGGGACAATAGGCCTTGTATAATATGATTCAAGCTGCGGTGGATAGAGCAATGCAACCTGATAAGAGCTATGAAACCTGATAAGTATGACGGAACTAGTGAACAAATGAGGCTTCAACATTGGTTTAGTCACATAGAACAAAGGTTCAGAGGAGTTAACTATTTAGAGGCAAATAAGGTTCGCATATATTGTTGCATTGTATCTTCGAGACAATGCTCATTTTTGGTGGGAGACAACCAAACCCGCAGACGATAATTCCATAGGTTAGGAGTTATTCGAGACAAAATTGATGGATCGGTTCTTTCCATCAGCTAGACGGGAAGAAAGGCGACAGGAGTTCTTTTTTTTTTTGGTAAATGGTAAATTCGTAGACCACCCGGTTCGGTCGGCTTAGCCGTTCTACGTCCGGATCGGGTAGAAAGTTGTGGCCCATTGCTGGGGGATACCCTCAAAATATCAATTTTTCCTTACATGCCGCCAAGAGGATTCGAACTCGAATCTCCAAGCTAAACACTTAAGGAGCTTAGCACCACATCCCACTAGACTAACTGAGTATTGGTAGCGACGTGAGTTCTTATTTCCACATAATGAAGGGCTTAAAATACCCCAAATCGCAGAGAAATTTCAACAGTTATTACCTTATGCCGGATCAATAATTAGGGATGAAGAAGATAAGATTCGACAATTCTATGAATGGTTACCCCCTGAGATAACACCGTCCATGATACGACATAATCGTGTGACCTTGGAACAATTTATGGATGAAGCTCTACATATGGAAGCCGCCATAGACAATGCAAAAAAGCGGATGAAAAACGAGAACCGGAGAAAGGGGGGACAATTGAGTGTAGGATTCAAAAGACCGGCACCACCATTGGAGTCGGAAAGGAGAGGACCGACTCATTTCAACCGACAAACAACCATCCAAAACTCCAAGGTCTCAAGAGAAGAACGTCGATGCTTTAACTGTGGAAGTCCAAATCACCTCCGATGAAGTTGTGACAAGGAAGCTCGGGAATGTAGAGGATGTGGGAAGATTGAACACATGGTAAGATTCTGCCGAAGCACTATGTAGAAGCCAACAATATTGTATCAAGCATCTAATAATGGTCCAAGAGCTAAGTCATCTCAACAAGTTCGGTCAGTTGCGCCTTCAATGTCACACCAGACAGTACAAGACAAGGAGAGGCATGCCACTAGAACTTCCAAGTCTGGCCCCCGTCTGTACGAGATGAGACAAATAGGAGAGGCTAATACAACCGTTACTCAAGGTACCCTTCATAGTTATTCACCAGTAGAAATTTTGTTTGACTTAGGAGCAACACACTCTTTTATTTCGAAGAAATGTGTTAACCAACTCGGGGTAGAAAATGAGAACTCGTGTGAACCTTATGTCGTTATTTTACCCAACGGAGATAAACTGATAGGTACTACGGAATTGGTTGATTTTCCAATTCTGATTGAGGGACGAAAATTTTCCACCAACTTAATAGTTATCCAAATGAGCCCTCATGATACTATATTAGGTGTTGATTGGTTAGTCCAACACGGTACTAAAAATGACTTTGAAGCTAGTATAGTTACAATAAAGGGGAACGGAGACTTTAGTGTAAATTCAAGGGTAGGAACCCATCTAAAGAAGGTAGAATAATAAATGCAATGACGGCAATAAGGTTAATCAGATAGGGATGCGTGGGGTATTTGTGTCATATGGTGGAGGGAGGAAAAAATGAGGTAGATATAACAAATTAAGATACCCGTGGTACAAGAGTTCCTAGACGTGTTTTCAGAGAAAATTACAAGAATGCCACCTACACGGGAGGTCGAATTCACCATTGATCTAGAACTAGGAACCTCCCCAATTTCCAAACCACCATATAGAATGGCCCCACGAGAAATGCAAGAATTGAAGAAGCAGTTGACAAAGCTTTTAGACAAAGGATATATTCGACCTAGTGTATCGCCCTGGGAGCACCTGTGTTGTTCGTTAAAAAGAAGGATGGTTCATTACGGCTTTGCATCGATTACCGAGAACTGAATAAGGTCACAATCAAGAATAAATACCCGATTCCTCGGATTGACGATTTACTAGATCAGCTTCAGGGTGCGAAAGTATTCACAAATATTGATCTCATATCTGGATATCATCAACTTCGAGTTTGCGAAAGGGATATTCCTAAGATAACATTCAAAAATAGGTATGGACACTATGAGTTTATAGTGTTGCCTTTTGGATTAACTAATGCCCCGTCTGTATTCATGGATTTTATGAATCGGTGTTTCCAAGAGTATCTGGATAAATTCATAATAATTTTCATCGATGATATATTAGTTTATTCGCCAAGCCATGAAGCCCATGCTCAACATTTGCGGACCACTTTGAGTGTGATAAGGCAACATCGTCTATATGCCAAACTTTCCAAATGCGATTTTTGGATGACCAAGGTCACCTTTCTTAGGCACGTAATCTCGGAAGAAGGAGTTATGGTGGATCCACAAAAAGTAGAAGTTGTCACGGAGTGGGCACAACCTCACACTGTCAAGGAGATTTGCAGTTTTTTAGGACTTGTTGGATACTATAGGCGATTTGTAGAAGGATTTTCCAAGTTAGCCAGACCTCTTAATTGTCTTTTGCGCAAGTCAAACAAGTTCGAATGGAGTCAACAATGTGAAACAAGTTTTCAAGAGCTAAAGAGACGGTTGACTAGCGCCCCAGTCTTAACCCTACCCACGTGAGAAAAGGAATATGTGTTATACTGTGATGCCTCAAAACAGGGTCTGTGATATGTATTGATGCAGCATAATAGGGTTATTGCTTATGCATCCCGACAATTGAAATCATATGGGGAAAATTACCCAACACATGACCTGGAACTAGTTGCGGTAATTTTTGCTCTTAAAATATGGCGGCATTATCTATATGGAGTGCATTGTCAACTTTTCATTGATCACAAGAACCTGAAGTATGTATTCACTCAAAAGGATTAAAAATGAGACAAAGAAGATGGTTAGATCTTTTAAAGGATTATGACCTTGAGATTAGGTATCACCTTGGAAAAGCTAACGTGGTAGCCGATGCTCTAAGTCGAAAGAAGACTAGGAGGGACACCTGGTGTGCCTAATAAACGAGAGTCGGTTCCAAGATTCAGCAGAGACAGAGGTTTTGTATCCTCAACAAGGACAATTAAGCATGATGAAAATCAAGGTAACATTGGAAGAAGAGATCAAATTAAACAAAAACAGGTTGATGACCTCTATTTGATTAAGATATGCAATGATGCAAGCTCTGGAAAAGCTCCTGGTTTCATAATACATGACGATGGGTCTTTGTGGTTCCAAGATCGAATATGTGTGCCGACTGATGAGAAACTCAAGAAAACAATTCTTCGAGAAGCACACAACTCTGCCACTTTGTGCATCCAAGTTCAAGTAATACATTAAGAAGGAATTTTTGGTGGGCCAACATGAAAAATGAGATTGCTGAATATGTGGCTAAGTGTTTAACTTGTCAACAAGTTAAAATTGAGCACAGAAAACCCGGCGGAGAACTGCAACCTTTCTCGATACCGGAATGGAAATGGGAAGATATTGCCATGGACTTTGTGATGGATTTACCCAAGACAATCGGAGGAAAGGATTCTATATGGGTGATAGCCGATCGATTGACAAAGACAGCTCACTTCCTAGCTATCCGATCGACATGGGGACCAACAAAGTTGGAAGATATGTACTTACGTGAGATAGTCCACCTCCATGGGATTTCACGGTCAATAATTTCAGATCGAGATGGTCGTTTCATGTCCATATATTGGCAAGGTCTTCATAATGGGTTGGGAACGAATCTATAGTTTAGTACGGCTTATCATCCCCAAATAGATGGACAATCAGAAAGAACAATCCAGACGCTAGAAGATTTACTAAGGGATTGTGTACTTGATAGACCTCATTGGATGGCTTCAATGTCTACCTCTCATAGAATTTACATACAACAACATCTGGCATAACTCGATTAAGATGGCCTCATTTGAAGTACTTTATGGAAGGCGGTGTAGATCCCCGATATGTTGGAATGACCGAGCTGATGCAGTATTACTAAGGCCAGAATTATTAGCAGAGACAACCTAACAAGTAGCCCTGATCAGAAAACGACTACTTACAGTGCAAAGTCGACAAAATTCATATGCAGATCCCAAGCGCATAGAAGTAAGTTTTGAAGTAGGAGACAAGGTCTTTGTGAAAGTTTCACCTTGGAAGGGAGTGTCTATATTTGGACAACGGGGAAAGCTTAAACCCATATATATCGGACCACTTGAAATCCTGGATAGAATAGGTCTGGTAGCATACTGCTTGGCCTTACCCCCCCCCCCCCCCTACCTACCAAGTGCATAATGTTTTCCATGTATCGCTACTCCGAAAATACATTTCTGATCCTTCACATGTAGTTAACTATGCTTATACTGAGATACAAGTGGATGCCACAAGTTCCGAGGAACCCATTCGAATTTTAGAACGTCGAGAAAAGTATTTGCGGAATAAGATCATACCCTTAGTGAAAATTCTTTGGTCAAAACAAGGAACCGATGTGATGACGTGGGAAACCGAAGACGATATGAAAAGTCGATATCCCCACCTCTTCGAAATATGATACTTCGGGGACGAATTATATTTTAAGAAGGGGAGGATGTAGTACTCCGTTAAATAAGGTATATGAATAAGTAACGTATGTGCGAGTTATTATGAATTTCATCTAACGTGAAGTAATTTATCTTAGTAGCCTATACGAGGTAAATTTTACTTTAATTAAACAAGTAAAGTAGATAAGGATGATTTAAATAATTTATAAATAACTATAACCTTATTTATATATTATGCTTAGTTGTGGGTATAGAAATGTAATTAAAAGTATGAACAAAAGAATGAATATATATATATATATATATATATATATATATATATATATATATATATATATATATATATATATATATATATATATATATATAAAGGAAATTTAGCCAAGTTAATTGTAACACCCCAAATCCGTAGGACTCGAGGTGCTACTGGGTTAGGATCTCACAATGGATCCTGACCCTAGCCTGACAACAAGTTCACTGAATCTTACAACAAGGCACCGATAGATTATATACATATCAAAAGGATGATACATAATACTGTTGAGTACAAAGTCAAACAGAAATCCGTACAATAATAATAACCCAAAATCCCACGATAACGCCCAGTGTACGGAACCCTCAGCAGATCACCCCTCTGGATCACTCTGCAGCTCTCCTAACCTGCAAAGGATCTACAACACGGTATAAAACCGTTAGCTAACCATACACATATATAAGAAGATGCTAGAGCACAATCACATATCAATAATATTAACACATCATCATGATATCACACATTTACCCGGTTTATTATCTTTATAACGTTAAGCACTCAAGAGTATATAAATCGGTATATATAAATATACGTGACACGAGGAATGTATATAACCCTCGCCTCTGCGTGCAATAGCTAGTTGGAGTGGTATCAGCGCACTTTCCCGTATACCATATGGAGTGGTAGGTGCCCTTCCCGTATACTAGAACTAACTAGCTTACAGAGAACTTCCCAGACTCCACTACGGGATGAAAGGTAAGTTGTCACAGCCACTACAATGGGCGTTCAATATAACATAGGTCGGTGACCATCATAACGCATGCCATAAAGCATATAACAAACACCACTCATGCACACATCCAATATAAGGATGGCAGCTAAGTAAGTCCTATGGACTTACCTCAATCTCAGAAGTCGTATCACTACGATCAGCTCTCACTCAGGTCCACCCCAAACTGGAGGACAACACGGCCTATACAAGGCATACATATATATATCAAACTCCTATCACACAAAGGGGTCAGACCTAGACCCAAGGGATCCATAAGGATCATATCCAACTCGTAAACCTCAAAGCCCTAACCGGCAAATCTATAACATACTCATCAACATCCGATAGTCCCTCATACTAGGAAGGAAAGGAACTACTCAACTATAGGTAGTCCCGGGACAAGACGCACCTGCGTGATCAAGGGACGCAGGGGCGGAGTAGACAACCCGCAGGCGCGGCAAGGAGCAGCCGCAAGCGCGGTGACAAGGAACGCAGGCGACGCAGGCAAGGCGCTGGTGCGGGCGCTGCAGCACGGCTTCCGCAGGGGCGGCATCTTCCGGGCGCGGGGGCGGCGACAGTGCAGAACGTAATCCCGCGGCTTCTCTTCGGCTCTTCACGTGATCAAATCACGTCTATTCCAATCCAAAGTCACACACATGCAACAACATACACATTCCAACATCACTCTACATTCAATTCATCTAATCCTAAGCTAAAGAGATGGAAT
Organism: Fagopyrum tataricum; assembly: GCA_002319775.1. Lineage (NCBI taxonomy): Eukaryota > Viridiplantae > Streptophyta > Magnoliopsida > Caryophyllales > Polygonaceae > Fagopyrum > Fagopyrum tataricum. The sequence goes on from CM008282.1 coordinate 42,978,562, forward strand.
CAAAGAAGAAAGAAGAGAAGAGGAAGAAGGAAGCTTTACCGTAGCTGTGGTTAACTAGGGAATTGATCACCAACCAACTCTTACTGGGTTCCAAGCACAACAACACACATCACTAGCATCATTCTCATCAAAGTCACATCAAAACTCTTCCAAAACCAAAAAGGAATCACACAAGATCAAGAAGAAGCAAAGGGAAAGCAAGGAGAACGTGGTAAGCTGGAAAGGAGTGAGAAACCCTTGCTCATCGGCCAAGGGAAGGACTTAAAGAGGAAGGCAACGAAAGAGTAAAGCACGGGTCAAAGGAGTCAACAAAACCGGCTGCAGCCGCCGGAAAACGCAGGGGCGGTCCCATGAGCCGCAGGGGCGGAGACCCGCATGGGCGGCCAAAATGACCGCGGGTGCGGAAAAGTCTCAACTCGGCCAAAGCCAATCTCGGCCATGGTCCGATCTCGGTCCCTTGAGCCGCAGGGGAGGCAGTCATGCCCGCGGGTGCGGAAAGACCAATCTCGGCAAGCCAATCTCGGCTAAGGACAAAACTCGGTCCGAAAGAATAGGGCTCTCACATCTCACCCCCCTAAAAACAAGTTTCGTCCCGAAACTTGCAAAGTCCTGAAACCACTCGGACTCAAAAGCCGAGGTAAAACTCTCTATAACCTCAAGCATAAGCATGGAGGAACTCATCCACTCCAGCAGCAAACTATACTATCCAGGGCATAAAGGAAAACCATCTCTAGCCAAACCATAAACATATCACAAGGCATAGAGGAATCACATCTCTAGCCGTATCATATCCATAACAGAAAGGCATGGAGGAAGAACATCTCCAGCACTACTATGTCCATCAAAATAGCATGGAGGAAAGAACCATCTCCAGCTAAACCTATCATATCACAATAGCATGGAGGAAAGAACCATCTCCAGCTATAAACAAGAATCATACTAGCACAACAAGATCTAATAAGATCATAATCACATCAAAGCTAGTATGAAATAAACACATCATAGCATATAAGCATATAAGCACATAACACTCACCAAGGTAGTACTAAGATCTGCTCGGTGCATCTAACTCAGCATAGAACTCTGGATAGTTCCGCTGGATACTATCCTCAGTCTCCCATGTAGCCTCATCAGGTCCTCATCTCGACCACTGTATCCTCAGCATAGGAATGTCCTTCGAACGCAGGCGTCTCATACCTCACTCTAGGATTGCAATAGGATGCTCAACAAACGTGTGGTCCGGCTCAACCACCAAATCATCATAGCTCACAATGTGTCTCGGATCTAGTATGTACTCCCTCAGCTAAGACACGTGAAATACAGGGTGAACACCCTCTAATCTCGGAGGCAAGGCTAATCTGTAAGCTGCGCTCCCAACCCGATCCAGAATCTCGAACGGTCCGACATATCGGGGGCTCAACTTCCCCTTCATACCAAAACGCCTAACACCTCGTGTCGGGGACACTCTCAGCCACACATGGGCTCCAACTCTGAACTCTAGAGGTCTACGCCTCCTATCAGCATAAGACTTCTAACGGCTTTGAGCGGTCAGCATCCTCTCTCTAATCAGTGCTACTCGAGCCATATCATCCTGAATCTGATCAAGTGTCAAACCACTAACACTGCTCTGCTCATCTCTGCATAGCGGGGTACGACATCTCTATCCATACAGTGCCTCATATGGGGCCATCCCAATAGATGCATGTCAGATGTTGTTGTAGGAGAACTCAACAAGTGGGAGATGATCCGTCCACACTTGCCCTCAATCCAACACACAAGCTCGCAGCATATCCTCCAAGGTCTGAATAGTCCTCTCTGACTGACCATCGGTATGAGGATGGAACGCAGTCGTGAAGTGCAAACTCGTCCCCAGGGCAGTCTGAATCAGCTGCCATAATCTCGAGGTGAATCGTCCATCTCTATCTGAGACGATCGTCCTCGGTACACCATGGAGTCTCACTATCTGCCTAGTGTACTCCTCAGCTAATCTGCTCACCGGCCACGTCTCCCTAATAGGAATGAAACGTGCCTTCTTCGTCAAACTGTCCACTATGACCCAAATGGAATCAAAACTCCGGCTCAGCCTCAGTCCAGTCACAAAATCCATGGTAACGTCCTCCCACTTCCTCTGTGGAATAGGAAGTGGATGGAGCTCACCTCCAGGTCTGAAATGCTCGATCTTGACCTGCTGGCAGGTCGCACACTATGCCACAAATCTGGCCACATCGGGCTTCATCCCTCCCCACCAATATAGACGTCTCAAATCCTGATACATCTTACTCGTACCTGGATGTACAGAGTAAGGTGTACAGTGAGCCTCCTGTAAAATCTTCTGCCTCAGCTCTGTATCAGCAGGTACACAGACGCGACCGCGGCACCTCAAAACTCCATCTGCTCCAAGCAGGAACTGTGGTGCCTCATCCAGAGACATCCTATCTCGTATCCTCATCAATGTCGGGCAGGTCTCCTGCTTCTGTTGGATCTCGCCCAACAGATCAGGAAGGACCTCTAAAGTACGCAGCTGGGCATCCTCATCAGGAAACTAGATGTCCAACTCTAACCAGATCAGATCTCTCTACAACTGATGCTGAACTGTCAGCCTCGCAATCGCCTGCTCTCGAGGCGTCTTCCTGCTCAGGGCGTCGGCGACAACGTTCGCCTTCCTTGGATGATACATAATCTCTAAATCAAAATCCTTGATCAGCTCGAGCCACCTACGCTGGCGGTTATTCAGATCCCGCTGCGTGAAAATGTACTTCAGACTCTTATGGTCTGTGAAGATGTGACATGTAGCACCATACAGGTAATGTCTCCAGATCTTCAGTGCATGAACTACTGCTGCCAACTCCAGATCATGAGTCGGGTAGTTCTCCTCATACGTCTTCAGGTGTCGAGACGCATATGCAATCACCCTGCCTCTCCGCATCAAAACACATCCCAAGCGTAGCTTGGATGCATCACTATAAACCACAAAATCCTCAATACCCTCTAGTTGTGCCAAAATTAGAGCAGAAGTCAAACGCCTCTTCAACTCCTCAAAACTCTGCATGCACTGATCAGACCACACAAATCTGGTAGTCTTCCTCAGCAAACTCGTCAGTGGACGGGCAATCACAGAGAATCCCTCCTCGAAGCGTCTGTAATAACCGGCTAGGCAAAGGAAGCTACGTACTTCCTTGACGTTTGTCGGTGTAGTCTATGCTGCTACTGCCTCAATCTTCGCCGGATCAACCTTGATCCCCTCAGCTGATACTACATGACCCAGGAATGCTACCTCTGGCATCCAGAACTCACACTTAGAGAACTTAGCATAAAGTTCTCTATCCCGCAAAACCTGCAATACAGTCCTCAGATGTCCTGCATGCTCCTCTCCACTGCGAGAGTATACCAGAATATCATCAATAAAGACCACCGCAAACTGATCCAGGAAGTCGATGAAGATATTGTTCATCAACACCATAAAGACGGTTGGGGCATTCGTAAGCCCAAATGGCATCACTACAAACTCGTAGTGGCCATATCTGGTCCGGAATGTTGTCCTGTGCACATCCTGCTCTCTCACCCTCAGCTGGTGATAACCTGAACGCAGATCAATCCTGGAGAACACAGTCGCTCCTTGTAGCCGATCTAACAAATCATCAATACGAGGTAGTGGATACTTGTTCTTGATGGTCACCTTGTTCAGCTCTTTGTAATCTATACATAACCTCAGTGATCCGTCCTTCTTCCGTACGAAGAGGACAGGTGCTCCCCATGGGGACACGCTAGGGCGAATGAAGCCCTTTTTAGCCAGCTCCTCAAGTTGCTTCTTCAGCTCCAGCATCTCGACAAGCGCCATCCTGTATGGGGCCTTCGAGATGGGTCTCGTACCAGGCTCTAACTCGATACTGAAATCCACACTCCTCTGAGGCGGCAAACTGGACGGCTCAGCAAAAACATCAGTAAACTCACAGACAACTGGGATATCCTCTAATGCTGGACTCTCCCCCTCCTTCATGGCATAACACCAGAAGGCATCACAACCCTGTGCAATTAGTCTTGCTGCTCGTATAACACTAATAACCATGCCTGTCTTCCCAAGGTCCCAACCCCGAAAAACCTCTATCTGGCCTAACTCGGTAGAGAGGGTAACAGTCCTCCTACCTACATCTAAAACTGCAGAGTGTCTATCCATCCAGTCCATACCTAGAATGACTTCTTCATGCACTAATGGCATGACAAAGAAGTCAACTAGTAAAACACGGGTCCCTATAGAAATGGGACAACCGTGAATCTCACGGGTACCTCTGACCCTACCACCATCGGGTAACCCTATAATAAAGGGCATCCCCTCAACTGTGTCTAAACCAAGACGCTCTACACATGCATCAGAAATAAAAGAGTGCGTAGCACCATTATCAAATAAAACTCTAACATGTAAACCATGAATCAGAATGGTACCTGTAGCAGTAGGTGCAGCTGGCTCCTCTGCACTCCGCAACTCAAAAACTCGGCCTTGTGGGCATCTAGTATCAGTGGTGCCCCCACCACGACCTCTGCCTCTACTCGGCCCAGGAGTAGATCCCTGAGTCGTAAGGCGATCTGGGACCCTCTGCTGTCCCTGAATCTGCTGCTGCTGAGGTGGCATCTGCCCACCTCCCGCTGCACTGGCAGGAGAAGAACCCTGCTGAGATGTAGCTCCGCCCTGGCGGCAGTAAACAGCTCTGTGACCTTGCCTACCACAGGTGTAGCAAGTCACTAATGGCCTCATGCACTCGGGCCTCATATGCCCTGAATCACCACAGTTAAAACACTGACGTCCCTTCTCTGCAACCGATGCAGATGAAGGCTGACTCTGGCGTCTCTGACCACACCAACCACTAGCAGCACCACCAGTACCACTGGTCTGCCCTGTACGCTGCCTCTTCTCAGACCCTCCGGTCTGAGAAGCTCTCCTCTGGCTCGCCCGCTCTCGCATATAATCGGCGGCTCTATCCTGGTAGTCCATCAAGGACTCACAATGAAATCCCGCCATATAGGCCCGGGTAGTATCCCTCGGTCGTCGGGAAAAGAGATAAACGTGCTGATCTGCAGAAGGTACAGCTGGTCCCAGTAATGCCAGCTCCTCCTGAAACCTCCTGATGGCCTCAGAGACTAGTACATCCTCAAATCCAACCTCAACAAAATCTCGCAGTTTCTCCCTCCTTAGTGAGGCAGGGCAGAAACGCTCTCTGATCAAGGTCCTCATATGCTCATAACTAGTAACCTGACCCCGTACTGATCTCCACCAGTGTTGTGCCAAGTCCCGGAATAAAGTCTGAACCAGCTTGATCAGTCTGTCAGTTGGACATCGAATAGACTCCAGAGTTGAGTCCACATGCCCGATCCAGAGCTCAACCTCCAACCCCACCTTCCTAGTGAAAGGGGGTACACCCATATAATGGAATGCCTTCAACCAGGTATCTGGTATAGGCCCTCTATGCTCCTCTGGTGCTCTGGCAATCTCAGCAGCAGGTACCTGTACAGCTGGCACCTGAGTAATGGTGTGGGACCTCTCAGATGGTCCCTCCTGTGCCTATAAATCTGGGGCACGTCTACCGGCTTTGGCAGGCTCCTCTACTCGTCTGATATATGATCGGAACTCTGATCCTCCCATGGAGACACGATCAGACTCACCAGACTGGGCTCTCTGTGCCCCCTGTCTCTCAGCTGCACCGTTCCCAGTCTCAGGAACGACGCTCTCAGCAACCTCCTCGTGTATCTCTCCCGCATGTGAACCGTCAGCAGGAATCCTACCCCGTCCTCTACCTAGAGGAGGTCTACCTCTACCTCGTCTTGCTGCAGGTAAGGCTCTAGTCTGAACCATCTGCAGAAGACGTAAACCTAACTTAGAAGGCTATATATATGCCATATGTATAGATATATATCAAATCAATCACAATAGAATATCTATATATATCTATACTGTCGAGATCTTCAGAGGGGCGATGGCTCACGTATACGATATCCCAAAACATTTGTACTCATTTCAAATCCAAAACCTTTTGAAAAGTCAGACCCCTTTCGGGTTCTGTTTATTTATCTATTCGAACTTTATTGCAGATTACTAGTGTCATTGTTGTCAACCTGGGCTCTGATACCAACTTTGTAACACCCCAAATCCGTAGGACTCGAGGTGCTACTAGGTTAGGATCTCACAATGGATCCTGACCCTAGCCTGACAACAAGTTCACTGAATCTTACAACAAGGCACCGATAGATTAAAACAAAACATAAAACTGATATATATATATATATATACACACACATATCAAAAGGATGATACATAGTACTGCTGAGTACAAAGTCAAACAGAAATCCGTACAATAATAATAACCCAAAATCCCACGATAACGCCCAGTGTACGGAACCCTCAGCAGATCACCCCTCTGGATCACTCTGCAGCTCTCCTAACCTGCAAAGGATCTACAACACGGTATAAAACCGTTAGCTAACCATACACATATATAAGAAGATGCTAGAGCACAATCACATATCAATGATATTAACACATCATCATGATATCACACATTTACCCGGATTATTATCTTTATAACGTTAAGCACTCAAGAGTATAAATCGGTATATATAAATATACGTCACACGAGGAATGTATATAACCCTCGCCTCTGTGTGCAATAGCTAGCTGGAGTGGTATCAGCGCACTTTCCCGTATACCATATGGAGTGGTAGGTGCCCTTCCCGTATACCAGAACTAACTAGCTTACAGAGAACTTCCCAGACTCCACTACGGGATGAAAGGTAAGTTGTCACAGCCACTACAATGGGCGGTCAATATAACATAGGTCGGTGACCATCATAACGCATGCTATAAAGCATATAACAAACACCACTCATGCACACATCCAATATAAGGATGGTAGCTAAGTAAGTCCTATGGACTTACTTCAATCTCAGAAGTCGTATCACTACGATCAGCTCTCACTCAGGTCCACCCCAAACTAGAGGACAACACGGCCTATACAAGGCATACATATATATATCAAACTCCTATCACACAAAGGGGTCATACCTAGACCCAAGGGATCCATAAGGATAATATCCAACTCGTAAACCTCAAAGCCGTAATTGGAAAATCTATAACATACTCATCAACATCCGATACCTAGCATGGTACTAAGTCCCTCATACTAGGAAGGAAAGGAACTACCCAACTATAGGTAGTCCCGGGACAAGACGCACCTGCGTGATCAAGGGACGCGGGGGCGGAGTAGACAACCCGCAGGCGCGGCAAGGAGCAGCCGCAGGCACGGTGACAAGGAACGCAGGTGACGCAGGCAAGGCGCGGGCGCTGCGGCACGGCTTCCGCAGGGGCGGCATCTTCCGGGCGCGGGGGCGGTGACAGTTCAGAACGTGATCCCGCGGCTTCTCTTCGGCTCTTCACGTGATCAAATAACGTCTATTCCAATCCAAAGTCACACACATGCAACAACATACACATTCCAACATCACTCTACATTCAATTCATCTAATCCTAAGCTAAAGAGATGGAATCAAAGAAGAAAGAAGAGAAGAGGAAGAAGGAAGCTTACCATAGCTGTGGTTAACTAGGGAATTGATCACCAACCAACTCATATTGGGTTCCAAGCACAACAACACACATCACTAGCATCATTCTCATCAAAGTCACATCAAAACTCTTCAAAAATCAAGAAGGAATCACACAAGATCAAGAAGAAGCAAAGGGAAAGCAAGGAGAACGTGGTAAGTTGGAAAGGAGTGAGAAACCCTTGCTCATCGGCCAAGGGAAGGATTTAAAGAGGAAGGCAACGAAAGAGTAAAGCACGGGTCAAAGGAGTCAACAAAACCGGTTGCAGCTGCGTGAAACCGCAGGGGCGGTTCCTTGAGCCGCAAGGGCGGAAACCCGCAGGGGCGGCAGTCATGCCCGCGGGTGCGGAAAGACCAATCTCGGCCAAAGCCAATCTCGGCTAAGGACAAAACTCGGTCCGAAAAAATAGGGCTCTCACATTAAATTATTTATAGATTATGTAATATTAGGGAGTGAAATACAATTAAATAAGGAGTAATTTCTTTAAACTATCATATTTTAGGATCTTTTTCACATTTACCCAAATTGAGGGTACTTAGATGAAATTGTGCAATAAAAGTCAATTGCTAGCTGTAAATAAAGTTGAGTGGAATGTTTAGAGAGTGCCACCCAATTGAATATAAAGAATGGAATGCCACGTATAGGATAGACATAAAACTTCATGCAAACTACCTCCTTAGAATGGCTATAAAAGGAGGGATGCAGTTTGGCAGGAGAAGCACAACAAGCAAAGCAAAGTAGAAAATAGAAGAAAACCATGTCATTTTAGATCGTGGGACCACAAAGTGAAGTAAGGAAGGATATAATTAAGCGGAGGACTTTTGATACGTATACATGGAACTAAAGTTGTATTTAGATCTGAACAGGCAAGTGAGTTATAGTTATTTTTAAATAACTAGTGTACATAATCGATCGATAATATATATATATATATATATTAATCGAGATAGCTATAGTAAATTACGCATATATAATATCGTATTGTATTAATTGGTATGTTATTGATTTTTAGCGGTTATTTGGATAATTGACGAACCGATGAAAATGTGAAATGTGGGTACGGACATTATGGGTAAATAATAATGTCGGCTCGATAACATTATTAGAAATGTCCGTTGGGCTTAGTGGACCCCGGAAATTTGGTCGTCTAATTCCAATCTCGCAACCGGTAGGCGAATTTAGGGAGTTAAGGACTTACCAAGAGGTTCTCCAAGACTTGCCCTTCGGTTGATTAACGGTTAAAATCAAACCTGGTATCCATGGTAAAATTGCTAGTGTAACGCTAACGCAATTAAGAGTGTTATTGAATCGATTAAGCGTTGAAAAGCTAGTACGGTAACGTTATAAATATTATATATTGTTCTAAATTAATATGTATATTTTTTAAAATTAGATTAATCCAGCTTGCTAGTCTGCCAAATAGACTGACCTTTTTTTTTTGGTTGGTTACCAACCTATTGACAGGTTAAGGTGAGTAGCAGATGACGTTATGGAAGTGTAGCAGAGGTTACACTTGATCACCTCTCACTCTAGCTTGAAAGTTCGAGTAACTTTAAATTTTCAATGAACGTTTTTATTTTTTGTAAGTTATAGTTGTAATCTCAATCAAGGCATGTGATATAAATGCGTTTTTGTATAACTCGTTGAAGTCTAGTTTTAGCCTGAGGCGGATTTCAATAGTAATAGAGAAACCGCTAGTGTTGTAGCATACCTAGATAAAGAATAAATTGGGGTGTTACAATTACTAACTTAAGTAGTAATCTGGAACATTCAATCCAATAAAGGTTTTCACCTCTATTACACATGGTTAATCTACTTATGTATCCAAGAAGGAATATCACCGGGTAAGTCTCAATTCCAACTCAGGTTGCTATCTTAGAAGGTTCTAACCTAAATTCATTCCAAATCAACCATTATGGTTTTAAGCTATTTCAAACCAATTCTAACATACATCTTAATCCATCATAGTCCAAGCCATAAACAAATCTATATCCACCTTAGAATCACAAAGGTTCTAACCAACAATCATCATATCAAAATCTGAAATCAAATTGAAGAAAAACAAACAATTTAAAAAATGGATATGCAAAAGAGGGAAAAGAAACGAACTCGGCTTTAATAACTCTAAATCCAGCAAATGAAACAAATCTCGATCACAAACTGTATCCGAACAATATTCAACAACAAAATCTCAAACTTTCACTCTAAAGCTATGAAAATGTCAATGGTAGAAGTAGAAGAAGAAAGGAACAAGGTAGGAGACAAAGCTTCTCTCTATGTATAAACTTCTCTAATTGGACTCTATTCGAACCCCCTTTGGAAAATAATCGGGCTTTCCTTTTATACTCAAACACCTTCCAAAAGGCATGTGTTGAATAAAAAGGCCCGAAAATAAAATATAACTCTAAGGGAATAAATCTTGGGTACCAATCTCGGGCAGAGATTACTGGATATCGACCCTGATATTTAAATCTTTTTTCTTCAATTTCTTTAGCGTCAGGGAAATCTCGGTCACTCTTGTTGTGATCTCGGGCCGAGATGCCACCGAGATTTCTCTCAGTTTAGTGGATCTCGTCCAATGAAGACGATCTCGGTCGATATTGCGTCCAAGATGGATCCAAACTCATCCTTCATGCGTTTAGCTTGACTCTTTTTTTGTCTTTCCTTCGCACGTGTGATCGCTCCAATGCATCCACTCCGAGGCTTGATCCTCATATGCTTCGTTTAAGCTCCGAAATGAGTCAAATCACCTACAAAGACACCAATAGCATGTGTAGACATCTATTCTTGCAAAGTAAAACACAACAAGTATAAACGACACAAACTAAGGCTTAATCATGGATGCGGAAAGGGAAAATCTACCTAAATGCATGTCTAAACTAGGGCAATAAACCATGTTATCACTCCCCTCCTTCGACCAGTCTTGCCGGGACTAGGATTGATGAATGTCGAAGAGGAGGTAAGGGTGAATTTTGCAGAAACTAATATGACTAGTAGGGGACGGAAAAACAATAAAATTCTGGAAAGACAATTGGTTCATTGACATACCTTTGTTGGAGCTAGTATCCAACAAAACCCTAATAAACCCCTCATAACTAATAGAGTCTTACATCGCAGACAATGATAGGGATCAACACATTGTAGATCAGCTAGCTAGTTTTTTACCAAGCAATATCATCGAGAAAATCAGAAACTATAATCTCCCGAACAATGGTATAAGAGACAAAAAAAATATTGGTCTGCCAATGAAATGGGTTGGTACTCCACTAAATCTGCAATGGAAATGATTCAAAAAACGGAAAGTGGGAGTATCGGAAGATAAATCATGGATATGGGAGATTAACATCATGCCTAAAGTTAAAAATTTTCTTTGAAAAATGGTTTTTGATAACATACCAACAAAAGAAAACCTAGGCAAACAAAAAAATTCATGTGGTCATGCACTATGAATGTTGTAATCACCACACTGAATGCGTTAAACACCTCTTCTTTTCATGTCCGTGTATGCATCAAACGCTTGATAATGCAAAAATATCACTACTTTTGAACAACCACGACGTTGTTAATCAGAACATTATGGAGACCTTATCAATGTTAAAAGAGAATATTTCTCTAGTAGAATTGAGACAACTAGCAATTATATGGTGGAACATTTGGCTAGATAGGAACCAAATCATCTTTAACAAGACAAAGGCACCACCGAATACGAAACAAATTTCCCTAAAACAAATAAATGATTTGGGCAACGCTAATACGAACCAAACATGTATTAAAATCAAACAACCAAAAATAAGAAGAAAAAAAAATCAAATGACATAAACCTAAGGAAGGCTATGTCAAACTCAATTTTGATGCCTCCGTGAATTCACATAATCGTTATGCGTATGGATTTATTCTACAGAAAAATATGGCTATTCCCCTAGTTGTTGGGAACGGGGGATGCAATGCTGACTCTGTTCTAGAGGCAAAAGTTTTTGCTCTTCGGGAGGGCCTACAAAAGGCCATTAGTTTTGGTGTTACATCCATTGAGATTGAAGGAGACAACTTGATGCTTGTTAACTCGATCAACCAGATTTGGAACCCTCTGTGGGAGGTGGATATGATCATCTCGGACATCTCCGCATTTATCTCAAGATTCGCACATTTCAGCATCAAGCACATATGTAGGGAAATCAACACCGTAGCTGATAGACTCGCAAGACACAGACATAACTCATGCATAGGAGGCGAGACACTACCGGCTGATGTTGAAGACCTCATCCGCAAGGATGCTTTAGGTCGGTCGGTTTCTAGAAACGGACTCACCTATATCTCTTACCTTGTATCAAAAAAAAAGGCAACTCAACCTACTTGGTCATCTAAAAAGGCGTGATAAAAAATGCATATATTTATCGCGGTTACTTAAAGATAAGATCATAGGGATGATAATCTCAACCGCAACCGATGTTATTTGTGAAATTGAATCATACGGAAGGTTAAAAACTCGATAAAATGAGGTTCAATTGGAGTAATGGTTGACCGGGTGATGGTTCGGTTATAGTTGCAAGTGAAGATATTAAAAATCATTACCCGGTCCACCAACCGACTCAACGTTCACCCGAGATTCACCCTACATTTCAATTGAAAATCCCAAAATTACCACTCTCCTTCTAAATTCAACTTATGAATTCCTAAACCGATATTTTTTTTTTACTTTCTACATACCACCAACTTGAACATTGTTTCAAGTTGAAGATTTATATAAAACAATTCGATCTATAATTTACAAATTTAGTTTCAAGATAATGGTTTTGAATTTTAAGGAGATGTGTAATTTTAAATTGGTAGTTTGTGACTTGGGTAATCGAGTTATCGAATTACATTATATTTGGTTGTTTGTTTTGAAAGTTGTTTAATTTTTAGGGTAAACCCAGGCAAAAAAAACGACCCTCCTAATCATCATAGTTATGATTTAGGGTTAAACGATCTTCGGGTAAAGGATTTTTAAGTATGGATCGGATGATAGAAGTGATATAGTCACCGGCTATTACCCGACCCATTATCATCTCTATTCAGAAGATTGTATTAAAAACTAGAATGTGGGCATTTCGGATATCCGATTTGAAGGTTCGGATATCCGATCTGAAGGTTCGGATATCCGATATGATAATTGTATAAAAGTCTGATCCGAGAGCACCGGATATCCGACACTTTTATCCGGATATCCAATCCAAATATTTATTATTAATAGACTAGTCGAATATATCCGAGTTTTTTTCCTCCTCTCCAAACATCGATCCGCATCCGATATCCGAAAATATGACCGGGTGGGATCAGACTCGAATCACCAATTGCCCGATATTTTAGTATTCGAATTTTTCCATATCTGATCTTCGGAGTAGGCAGATTGGATCCGTTATGGCATCTACGGAAACTAAAAATGACAACCGTAAACTTAAAGTTGGGTGAGCCGGAGCTAAGGTGGAGCAATTATGATCCGGTTCGGGCCAAATAATAAGTACAAACCGGGATCCGAACAACCCTACAACAACGAGAGAGGCAGCGTTGAACACCAGAGGAAGGGGGGAAAAGCTACCATTACCAGAAGGCTAACAATGGAGGTTCCGGGATCATCGAAGATGATGATAGCGACGCAGGAAGAGATGGTTGAGGCGAAGGTTCCATTAGCCTATAGAGATCAGTGCGCTCATCTTCTCATACCCCTGAACAAGTGTAGGCAATCGGAGTTCTATCTACCTTGGAAGTGTGAGAACGAGCGCCATACCTACGAGAAGTGCGAGTACGAGCTTGTCATGGAACGGATGCTTCAGATGCAGAAGCTTCGCGAACAACAGAAAGATGAGCAAAAACAAGGGATTCCGCTTCCGATTCCTAGCACAGCCAACGCCTCTTGAAATGTCAAAATTTTCCCTGATTTGCTGTTATATCCGTCCATTTTTCACGAGTAAGTGATCGATTCCCGTTTTGTTTTTGTTTCCATGGCTTTCTTTTTAATTTATTTTTGTCAAATGTCTGGATTTGCTGATTTCTTCTCCCTCATTTGCGTGGATAATATCTATCTACGGCTTTACTTACACGCAAATCATAAGATTTTGATCTGCCTCAAGCTATAGGTTGAATTGGTACCTGTTAAATATCTGTTTTGATTCGCAGCATATGCTTCCTAGACTTTTCAGTTACGTTGCTTGCGATGTTTAATTCGTTGTTATTACTATTCTTCTGGCGCTAAGAAATTCTCATAAACGATTTTCGGTCTGTGAGCTTAAGAACTGGGGCTTCTGGCTTTTGGTGGAAATTTTATGTAGATAAGTAAGATTCATCATAAGCAATGGTATGCGATTAAAAAAAAAATCTTTTTTCTCAAAAGTTTCTGATTTATACCTCTACCAGAATATCATTTTGTAGGTTTTCCTACTGAAAACATTGTAGTTTTGATTCTTTTGTAATTTGTACCCAATGATCTGATGCTACATTCAAATTTAGTGCGGCATCCCTTGTATATTATCGACGCCATATGACCTATATCCAATAAACAATAAATTGGAAATAAAGACGGGATGAGTGCAGAAGTATGAGAAATGGGTTTCTGTTCAGGTTGATCTTCATCAGATCTTGATCATATTTTTCATCCATGGAGCCTCCTCTTCTGAAACTTGGTTAAACTTCCATTTTCAAAATATCCTTTTTTCTCTCTTTGTTTTCTCTCTGTAAAGCCTTCTTCATTTCAAAAGTTGCACTTATTCTTCTTATCAACAAGAAGAATAACAAAGTTTTAAACTTGCACTTTGAGAAATGAACAATACACATTCCGAACAAGCAGTTTCCCTATTTAAACACACTACTGAATTGCCTTATTGACCTCTGCAGCTTCTTCAAAACCAGAAGGAGCTCAAGGAAACCAGAGATCCTAATAAACACCGTACACCTTTTGCAGCCTTGAGCTGTTAAGAATTTTATTGAATCAAAACAGTGAATAGACAGAGGAAATGCACCAGTAAATTTACCTTAGAACAAATTCATTTGCTTGCATTTCATCCATTGGCCAAATTGGTTCTGTAATTATTGGAATAATAGAGACTCAAATGATGGAAGCATGATAACTCATATGTTGTTCTATATTTTCACGAATCTTAGAACTTTTGCATGCACTTCATTCTTATGGTCTACGTACCAGAGGTCCAGAGCTGATAACATTTACGCTTATGAACTCCTCCCCTATGGCTCAAAGAAAAACCATCTAGGTAGACTAAGTGACATGTGTGTGCGCTTTCTTGGACTTCTTCAAGGTCAACTATTGCTTAATTCTCTTGACTTAGACTATGAGCAGAAGTGGCTCGACTGTTTTTTATTTCTTGATATCAAATTTGGCGCTAAAAGCTGTATGCAGTCTGCCAGTCACAGGTTATAAATAGATTAATGTATGCGAATCTCTGGATTGAATGGATGCATATTTATGTATGAGAAAATTTGGAAAGAAGCTTACATCAAATTCTGAGTTCGGTTTCTTACTACATGATGGCATGATATTGAAATTCAAATCTGGTTGTTACTCCTGAGTCCTGACCCTGCAAATCGTGAATTCATTAATATCATTTTCCAAAGCAATGTTTAATGTTTTTATTTCATTGTGTATCATGATTGAAATTCGGAATCTCTGCCCTCAAATTGATCTATTTTCCATAATACTTGCCTACTTTTATAACATAAGTTGTTGATCTTTATTTGGATAATACTCAATAATTTATTGTGTTGGTTTAAAAAAAGTAATTGTTGATCTTTATTTGGAATCTAATATTCAGCATTAAATATTTCATACTTAATAAAATAAAAGAGTTCTACTTGTTTGTTTCTCTGATGTGGATGTATGTGAGCCTGTTTTTTTTTTTTTCTTTTGTTGTATTACTGGTTTCTTCTGTTTATGTGAATGTTCCATATTTTTAGCATTGGACCTTTGTACCTACTGCTCTTTGCCTTCTAAGAGCATAATCAACGTTTTGTCTCTCAAAGTAAAATGAGGGTGTCCTCACCCAAAAAATGAAGTAAAAGAAAAATGAAAAAAAATACTATTGTAATAATCACGTCTTAGGACATTTTCGGATATCAGGCTTTATAACACAATTGTAGAGTATGAGGTTGTAGTATTTGGTAAAAATGCAGTATAAATAATACTGTATTGTTTACAAGTGGTGTGACTCCAAGCAATACTCCCTTAAGTATCCATACGCCACTTTGGATGAAAAATGTGAAATGTATTACAGGTCATAAACTTGCTTTAAAGCAAGTGTTATGCATCCAAACACACCCTGATTCTCTAGATCGACATGTTTGTTTGTGCTTACCAAAATCCTTATAGTTATTGCTGCGATTGTTCTCCGTAAAGTAATTATGATCTTTGATCGTTGTTGAACAGTTGCTGAAGATGTTCGTATCTGTTTGGTTGAATTCGTGATGGAAGCTCCTTTCGAACCTCAATGTTTTGCAGGTTCAAGACTGCTTTGTAATGCTATACTCTACTTTGATTAATAAGTCTCTTGTGGAGAATACAAGAACGAATGCTGAAATGTTCTATTGTGCACTTGAATCGTCTCCTCTATAGAGTAGCAAAAAAACATGTTCTTTGGTATGCTGCTGAGAAGTGACAATGCCCCCTTTGATTGGATGGAAACATGATAATGTTGCTTTGATCAATTGATGTGGTTAACCTGTGATTTTTTTTCTCCTGTTACTTACCTATTTAAAATTTAAATCTAAATATCACATTTCACCCTTGTAATGTTATGCCGAAGAGGAGAGAGCGTCGGTGGTCTCCGGCGCATATAGTCGTGCTTATTATATATATATATATATGAGAAAAAAGGCTAAATATTCAGCATACGGGATAGTCTGACCTCTTACATCATTTGTTAAAAGGCCCACTACGCCCTCTGGAGGGTTAATCAATACAACCCATTGAGTTATTATAAGCTATACTAGTCAAGAAATCCGCACATTTATTCGTCTCGCGGTAGGCATGTTGGAATTAGCTACGTAAAAAGTATTGACATTGACACACCAGACTAGAGGGAGGATAATGAGAGGGGATTGTGCGAGTCAACAAAGTGGTAGCAATATGCGAATCTGTTTCAAGAATAGCAATCCTGGCACCACTCTCCCACCCTAATCTTAATCCACGTAGAATGCCCCATAATTCAGCCATCAGAACACTACATATGCCAAGATTAACACAAAAACCCATCACCCATGCCCGAGACTTGTTGTAGTAGCATGACCATCATTTCTTTGCGCTCCATTAGTATCAATCTTCACAAACCCTTAAGGAGGTCTCTCCCAAGTTACTTGAACGACTCTCCGTTGGATCATCTTTATCAAAATGGTCGGGATATTTGGTGAAATATACGTAGGATGGATATTGCATTTATCTCAAAGTTTGGGTAAAAGTAACTCTATATTTAATTTAAAAAAATTATTATTGATGCAAATGAAATTATTCAAATTGATTACATTTAGATTATCATTGTCCAAAACCGACCCAAACTAACATATAATAATAATAACCAAATACCATAAAGCCTCATGCTTGAAGGGTTGAAGGCCCTTTCAATTTTGGGGCAATCTTGGGATGATTTTGTGTGTTAATGAAATGAACAAAACATTTTTATTCCGAATACTCATTTTATATATTTAATTCAACAAAAAGGTTTGTTGAGATCTAATTCAGATACTAATATATTTCCAATTTCTTTCGAACTAGATATCCAAGAAATATAATTCGGGTTATTTTTCAAAAAAAATCGAATAGTTCAATGTGGAGGTTCTAGATGTTACCGCAACAATAATTAAGGATAACGAGTCAAGTATATAAGGTTTAGTGGATTACTCATATTGCAAGTTGGTTTTATGATGGATCTTCACCGGCATTATGTGTCGGATCCGTGTCCAGGGAGCATGTGCGCTGGACATGCGACAAATCCCCATGATCTTTGCCTCATCAACATTTCACGTGGTATTATAGCAGTTCGTTCTTTTGGGTCTTGGCTTATTGCTTTTGTCGTACAATTGTGTTAGCCGGTCTTAAGACATGTCGTCAAGTGTCAATCAATATGACGGTTGCACTTGAGGAGTTTGGAGGATTAAATGTTCTCCTATCAATAATTAAGATATATTGATCCGATATATAAGATTGGTTGACTAATCTTCCTATTACCCATTGATCTTAGATACAATATCTTAATTTCACAATACCATAAATCTTTGGTCTTTGGTAGATACTTGATTCGACTTGATATTCGGATATCCGACATTCTTTCTCTAAGAAAACGCATTTCATATCTGAACCGATCCGAAAATATATCAGTTCGGTTTTCGTTGTCGGGTTGTTTTTTTCTTACCGAAGTCCAAAATTCCATTTTTACCCCACGCCAAAAAGAATTATCTCATAGTTAGGGATGGCAGGTGGATGACCTTGACCGCCACCCTATCCATCACACAAAATTGTCCACCCCACCCGATCCACCATCCGCTCAAGGTCTCACCCTTACCCAATCCACCTACATCCACCGGATGAAGCGGGCGGATCGGGTGAGATTTCGGGTGTTCTACACCTTATTTATGAATTTGTAAAAAAAACAAATATTTTACTGAAAATAAAGATAATACTTAAATCCAAGTATCTAGGGATGTCAATGGGTCGGGGATTCCCCGAAATTCGCGGGTATTACTCGTCATGGGGATGGGGAATTTAAAAGGGGGTGGGGACGAGAACGGGGTAAAAATTGATTCTCCGCATGGGTATGGGGACGGGGACGAAGATAGGGGTATTCACCCCGCTCCCCGATCCGAATCCGACGGGGAAACCTACGGGGAATTCCGCGAAGAATACATAAATAAACAAATTGTATTTATATTATACTTTCATTGTAGTTTTAAGTTTAATCGAAATTTAATTCAGAAATTGTGTTTAAATTCAAAAATTACCGATGATTACTAAAATTTCAAACTATATACACTTTTGAATTTTAAGGATTAAGAGTACCATACTATGATTACTATCATACTCATTCCTACTTACACACAATGTATTTTTTAAAATGTTATTTAAGTTTAAATATTTTTTTGATAATTATATATGTGTAAATCATGCTAATGTTAACCTATATTAATTTGGTTTTCGATCATACGAGGATAACAACACATTCGCGAAAATTTTGAATACGTCGTAATTCGTAAACGTTAAATCGCGATGATCAAATGCATCGCACACTACATGTTGTGTTTTTATCTTATGTGTCATAGTTTGTCAAATACATGTTTTGACGGTGCACCCTAAATCCTAAAATTAAAATGTTAGAATAATATAACACTTTATCTTGAGACCGTAATCAAGATGTTATTAAGATATAATTATTTTAGTTTATACTAGTTTGTATTTCGAATCTCGATCCTACATTCCTACTCGAAACGACCAAAACCTAATATATACACACAATAAATGAGCCTATACTTTGGCATATTGGATAAGGTGATGTGTTGAATATATAGACAACTAAATCACATCAAGATTTCAAATTAAAATCTATAATAATATTATATGAATTGAAATTTATCTTGTGACCATGAACTAAATGTTTGTATACTATATACACATGAACTAAAGGTTAGGGATGTCAATGACTCGGTTATCCAAGTTAATATTTTTGTCGGTCTTGCAAAGACAATGTATTCTCATTTGTTTGACTGGTAATAAGAACTTCAAAACAGTTACAAAAATTTTATTATTTAAATTAATATTTTTGTCAAACCCTTGAAAGTTAAACGGGATGAGTACGAGTAATTATACGGGGAAAACCCAATAAGTTTTAAAATGGGGAAATTAAACGGGGACGGGTATTCTCCGATGGGGACGAATATCCGACGGGACGGGGACAATTTTTAATATCCGAACGGGTATGGGGATGGGGATGAATAGAGTACTCCCCGATTCAAACCCGACTCATTGACATCCCTACAAGTATCAAACTAAAATCAGCATAAGATTTTACATAATATAAAATACAACCCTATAATAAAACAATATCTAAAATAAACAAACTATAACGAATCAATAATAACAACCAAAGTATATTAGGAAAGAAAATATATAGTTTACTTTAATATATTTTATATGAAAATGAAATAAAGTCAAAATATTTATAATATAAAAACTACAAATATTAAAAATATATATGGAATTTTAAGCGGGTGGATACGGGTCGGACGGATGGATGATAGTTCGGGTAATGGGTGGATGAAATGTTTACCCGTATTCAACCTGATCTACCATCCGTTTTCACCCGTCTTTTTCGAATTTCACCCTTTTTGTGTTAGATCGGATGGTCAGATATCCGTCGGGTCTTGGTGAAATTGTCATTCAAGTCATAGTCAGACAGTTAGTCACTGCTGTCTCTTCCGGTCTCTCTCAACCCGGCTAGGGTTTTCAGTCTTTTCAGTTTTCACCGACTGGATCACCCGTCATTTCTGAGGTCGGATACTCGCCGGACTCAACGGCGTCGCTTTAACTCCCTTTGTATATCTTGCTCTCCCTACATCTCCATATTTGTTTGTATACAATGTCAATTTCTTGCCTTCATCAGTGGATTTGGTTATCACCTCTCCATTTTCCTTGGCATGTGTGATCAGGACAAATCTCCATTAATGCTGTTTGCAAAGACGTCCTATTGGAGTGTCCTGTGATTCCTGTCAACATTATTTTTGAAGGTGAGCTCCTTCCATCGTTATTGACAATACCTTCTTGTTGCACTTCTATGGAATAGGCTATGGTATTGTTTTTTTTCTTACTTGTGATTATTGTAATTCATGGAACAAATTTGCATGTGTTAGTGGATTGGCTTCAGTCGATAGTGAGGTTCAGAAATTAAAGTCCTTTTTCCTTTTCATTGTTGTGATTGTATGTAATTTTGAAATTACCTTGTTGTTGCACTACCATGGAGTCGGTTATGGTATGCTTTTCTAAGTTAGGAGTCTTGTTGTACTTCCCTGTGGTTATTTGTAATTCATGGAACAAGTTTGATAATGTGCTAGTGAAGTAGCTTCACATCCAAAGCAAGTTCTAGAACGTAAGTCCTTTGCCTTTTTCATTATCTTTAACTGTGAAGTATATTTTTGCTTAATTTGGAACATACATTGTTGTTGCACTAACATGGAATTGGTTATTGTATGCTTTACAAATCCATGATCATTGTGTTTCCCTGTTTTATTTGTGTTCATGAAACAACTTTGCACTTGTGTTAGTGAAATGGCTTCACAACGAAAGCGAGGTCGAGAGAATCGAGAAAGTAAATCCTTCGCATGGACGGAGCAGTCCACAATTGTGTTGCTAAGGCTCTGTGCTGAGTTCAAAGCCAAACACGGGGAAACTTAACCTTACAAGTGGCCTCATATTGTTGATGCTTTCTCAAATCTGGTTGGTGTCGAGGTGACTCGAGATGTGTTACAAAACAAGTTTAACTTAATGAGGAGCGAGTATCTCACATGGAAGAAATTGAAAGATTCGGAGACTCGTGTTGGTTTTGATCCATACAATGGGCTTATCCTCACAGATCAGCGATGGCGGGAGGAAAAAAATAAGGTTTGTCTTAGACTCTTAGTGCATATATAATTATATACTGCTATAATATTCATATTAAAAATGATCTGGAACAATTGACAATGGCAAACTCAAAACAGTGTAAATTGATTTTATTTCTGTGTTGAATTATCATCCCCTTCATAGAAGAATATCTCGTATGTAACAAAATCTATGATTGTTGCCACTGTTCTGTTGATCCTTGAAATCTATTTTGAGCTTTCTTGGGACTTTTGTGGTTTCTTTTGAAAATTCACCAGATGGGTAGGTAACTTTTTCTGATTTTTAAAGTACCACATCTCATATATTTCTGTCTCTCATGGAATATTTTGCAACATCTATTTTCCGGTGTCAATTTGCAATACATTGAGTATTTCTTCTCTTTGAACACCTCACTTCTGCCTTTGAGCAAATCTTGTGCTTTTTCTGCTGGGTAGGTTTGGTTGTAATTTAACATTTGACTCGTTCTTGCCTTCTTGGTAACTTGTAGTTTAGTTGCATAAGATATGAAGCAAGTAAACTCCAAAGGGGCAGCGTATTCTGTTTCTTAAATAAACTCTGAAACATTGAGACAGATCCCTATGTAAAATTATGGCAACTATGAGCCTATGACTTTTCTCTGTTTACGTGCAACATCATGCATATCAATGATGAAATGATGTAGCCTAAAGGTCTCAAATCTCTACGTCTCTTTTCAAATTTTCTTTACAGGCTTTCTGTTGAGTTCACTTTTAGCCTATCGAGGTCCATATTGCATAATGTACGAATGGAAACACTGGTGTGGACTTACACAACTCTGATTATTGTTTCAAGGAGCAATTGAAATACTTATGATTTGGTTACAAGTTTTTAAACAATCAAAAGGCCAAACATATTATGTAAGGTTGATTATTTAAAATCCCATGGCTTGTACATTCTCATGTTTCATCACAAGCATTGTTCTCATTTGGGTAGGAATCTCATAATCTCTTCCTTTGCGCAGGAGAACAAGAATTATGCGAAGTTTAGGTCAGTTGGAGTACCAAGAGAGGTTGAAGGCATGTTGACACTAGTGTGTGATGGTATAGAAACCAGAGGAAAGCATTATGGCGCCACTACACTGCACTCTCATCAGGCTGCCTCTGTACTGCGTCCTGCTTTCCTGCGCACCTGAATGAATCAGAAGTAAACGAAGTTAATTTCAGGATCGCCGTGGAGCAGATTGATACTTTTAATGTCAACGCCGCTCCTGTAACTTTATTACCTCCTTCTCAAAGCGTCTCGTCTATTGCTTTACCTGTGAAACAGGATGAATTAGAAGAAAATCAAATAAATTTAGGGATTGGTAACCAGTTTTCCGAGCATTCAGTTGAGGATACACATGATATTGTGTACCGTGTGGTTGATGATGTATTGGAGCACACTTGTGATTCATTCGCTTTTGCTGTAACTTTGTACTAAATGCAGCATTTGGGAAAATTGCGTGTTTTTGAGCTCCAGGTGCTGTTAGAAATAGTAAAATATGCTGGTAAAAAATTCAGGATACAGTATGCAACATTTTTGAATTTATGATTTGTTGTTTATCACAGCTGATGAAAATGTACTAGGTGGCTGTAATATACGACTGTTGATTTGTTTGTATTCAGGGTATGGAATCCTCAGTTTTGTGGATGTGTATTTTTTGTAAAACTATGCAGGAATGTCATTAATATCAATTTTTTAAAGAAATTTTTACTCTTGTTATTTTTACTGCATTGATTGAATAATTCAAACGTTTTACTCGTCACTGGGTTGGCGTTATCATATAGTGACCTCCGTAGTCTCTATCATCCCTGAAATTCACTTTAGTTTCTTCTATATTATCTACACCGAAAGGGTATGTAGTACTTGGTGTAGAAACAATGTGACATTGACATCTGAAAACGAGCTTATGTGAACACCTTGTTGTTTCTACACCAAGTCTTGCCTTTTGGATCCCTTAGAATATCGGGATAAACTATGATAACGTCAAGTGTACTATAGAAATGTATTGAAGGCCGTTTGGACCTCTCAAAACAAAGGTGTGGGAGTATTGGTTTTTCTAGGTCGTATGTCGCCTGTGAAACTGTAAAATTATTTGCTGGAAGAGTTTGACTTTGAGTCGAACAAAGAGATAAAGTTCGAAATTATGAAAATGAAGAGAGGGAAGAGTAGATAGATTGTAAAATGATTATGTAGGGGGGAATTGGGGGCACAAATCGTGCAGCTCCAGATCGTGTCCTATCTTGTAATGAAACAGGCGGCATTTCATTTAAAAATTTACATTTCTGTCTTATCCCGTCCCAACAAAAAATATCGGGTCGGCATGCGGGTCTTGACTTCTTTGTTCCGCTACCCCGTCCCGCATATAATTAATTTTTTAATTGAAAATTTAAACACCCGTTGTCTTGTAATATCAACTCGTCTTCTTAAAACAGGGCTACAATGGTGACTTTATCGTTCTTTCACTTCTATAATTTGGCTCAATTGATTTGCAAGTCCGTCAATTATATGCTTCTTCATTGTGCTTTCAATTTCTCTCACCGGCGACTTCATCATGTCTACTACTCTTAGTTTTCGCTCAACTTCTCAAACAAGGTTGTAGTGGTTATATAGTTTTCGCTTCATCGATTATTTACATCCGTACTACCCGGAATTGGTCTCATCCCATCATGGCCGGCGTCATGTCTCAATCCTAACAGGGATAAGGCCCAACGGATTCATTCAATATAATAACTACAAGGCCCGTCCTGTCTTATCTCTAATAGCCGGACGAGATATGGTATGACCTCAATCTCGTCTCATGTTCAACCCTAAGTTTTGTGTTGTTTAGTTGTCTTGAATCTATTTGTGTTGCGTTTCTTTGTTTTGGACACGTTTATGACTTTAAGTGCTCAACAACAATGATGTTTATTTAATTTACATTATATTCAGTCTTAATTTTAAAATGTTAAAGACTTTGGAAGTGAATAGTTGCATTATCTTAAATTTACACATAGCCTAGAAGTTAAAACATCTTGTCCGGCTAAAATTCATCTAAGAGCTACCTAGACTATGTACGCTTTGGAATATTGACCAATTCTGTGACAATTTATCAACACCATAATTGTCCATGATGTTGTAATTTACCCCCCGTTTGGTTGTAACTCCGGAAATGGAAACGAATCTAGTCCATATATGTACCTTGTTCATGGAATCATTCCGGTTGGTTTCATGCAAAATGCACTTGTTTCTCCCTACTTTGTTACCCTTTAGGGTATTAAAACTAATCAAATTCTACTACAATTAGTTCAAATCACAAGGAATGATTCCCAACAACTTACTTCATGAACAAGGATGTACGTATGGATTAGATTCGTTTTCATTCCGTTTCCGGAGTTTAAACCAAACGGGCCGTTAGTCTCTATCAAATACAGATTTGGGAATCACACCCAAAAACATGTGATTACAAACGTAAGAGCCTACCCAACAAAGTGACGTCCAATTCCTTCCTCGTACGTGTTACATATTCCTTAAAGCAAAAGGTGTAGCAACACCTGCTAACTAAAGCACAAATGTGACAATACCTACAGTTTTAACAGTTAAATATCCTGGTGAAAACGAGCACAAAATAGGTATCGTCATAGTTGATATTATGGAAACTTCGGGGTAATATAGGGACAACCAATGAGAATAACAAAGAGCAAACAGATTCATCACAGTGACCATGCAAATTTTACTAATAGCTCAGCAGTTAAAAAAAAAAAATTCTGAGATATTATGTTTATCTGTTAAGCTGACAACTCTTAGTACATCAGCTCCCCGTACATAAAATTCTTCATTATCAGGTCAAATTACAGAAAAATGATGCTACAAACAAAGACTCTTTTCCTTCCTGTCCCACTAGAAAATCGATTTCAACAGAAAATTCACCATCTCTCCCTCCACTTATTCTAAACCTTTGTTATTTTAACTGAAGATCACACCTATCTTCTTAGCGAAGCTGTCTGCATCATCTTCATCCATGTATTCTTCTTCTTCTTCAGGAAGCTCTCCATTTTCGCCTTCTTCCAAATTATACCCTTCACCTCCATTTTCGCCTTCTTCTAAATTATACCCTTCACCTCCTTCGCCTTCTTCAATAGTATACTCTTCACCTTCTTCTAAAGTATACCCTTCACCTCCTTCGCCTTCTTGATCATCTTCGTACTCACCTTCATAGTATTCTTCCCCAAGCTCATTGTCAACTTCAACTTCAACTCCATCCGTAATCAACCCTTCTTCGCTCTCAAACACATCATTTGCTTGAGAAATATCAGCTTTGGATTCATCAACCACAGGGTTGTTCTCTTCCAACTCAGAAGGCATACTCAGCTTATTCTGTTCCTCTACATTTGCTGCATCTGTCTTATTTTTGGTGTTTTTGCCCACTTCAGCAACAGTAGCCGTCCCACTGTGTGAATTAGTGTCTTCGGCTTTTCTTTTTCTCTTCAGAATCTCGCTCAAAGGCTTTGGTGCATCAAAAGAGAGACTATCCTCCGAATTTAGAGAGCTCTCCAACGATTTCCTCTTTCCGAGGGAAGAAAACTCGTCACTCCTCTTTGGTAGTTCCCGGCTTTGGCTATGTGGCTCCTTCGACTTTCTCAGTTCAGCAAGACTTTTCGGAGCAGCAAACTCTGATCTATTGTAATCTAAGACATCTCTCCTAGGTGCAGCAGCCTCCCTACCAACATCGTCTTGCACTTTTCCCCTTAATCTATCTTGAACCCTAACTCGGTGGGACTGGAGTTGGGGCCTGTTTGGTGACAATCTTGAATGATTCCTTCCCTTGTCATATTCCCTCTCTGAATGCATGCTTGGAGGATTAACTTGAGAAGGTTGACCAGGAAGCTTTATTCTACCCTGAAGGCGGCTGCCGATGGAAACTGAACTCCCACGAGGTGGTGTATGCCGAGATTCCCTCTTAGAACTACGGTATCTCGATTCTTCACCATGATGATCAGAGGGATAATCAGGATTAACAACTGACGTTAATCCATTGGTTCTCCTTTGTTTTGATAAACGCTGACGCAGATCTGAATTCCCGACCCTTCTATCATAATGAGATCCTTCAATAATCTGTCTCTCAGATGAATCCCGAGAACGTCTCTCTTGCATGGGTTTGTATCCATCATAGCCACGTCGATCGTGATAAGCCACAGGGTCAAAATCATCCAAAGAATGATAATGATCAGGACGGCCACTTTCAAACTCACCAGGTTCCCTTCCTTCATGGCCTCGGGTTCTAGAAAATTGATCATCATTTCCAAAATAATCAGCATCTCCAAGCTCATCATCAACAAGCACATCAAACCCGGGAGAGGACTCCCTCTGCAGGTCATCACCCTCCTTGCTAATCTGGAACCTCTGGTCATCCCGTACACTAGCCTGAGAAGCAATAACTGTCTTATTTCTTGAACTTCCATTGTTAAGAGAACGTGAAGTTATCACACTGTGTTTAGGAAGATCTTGATTTGAGACATTGTGCTGTGGCATTCCACGTTTTTCAACAAAAGCTCCATTTCTCAGTACAGGCTGAACAACATGAACACCAGTTTTCAGTTGCTGTGGAACTGCTTCAATTGGCTTTGGCATATTTGCCTGTGGAGCAAACTTCAGCTGAGAACACTTTTGAAGTGCACCAGAAGCATTGTTGAACCTAGAAGATTCAGACACATTAACAGCCGGATGGTCTGGTGCTTTATTACCAGCAGGATTTTGCACGTGAAAGAAAGGGCATCTGTCGGCTTTCAAACAATAACCCTTCTGAAAGAAAATGCATGGAGCTGTGGGTTTAGCTGCAGTGTAAGGAGCAGAAGGAACAGCATATGGTGGAGGCAATGAGGAACCAACAGCTGCACTCGAAGAAACTGGCTTGGAGGAACCCGCAGAGCTATCAGTAGGGGTTCCCTTCAAAGTATCAAGAGGCTGAAACCATAAATAGGAAGAGTCAGTACCTTGATAATAAGAACACCACAGACATCTCAAAAGCCAAAAAAGGAAACTTACAGGGTGCCGAAAGGAGCATTTCAGATTCAGGCAACTCCCATTTAACCAATACCAGCAATCTCTAGGATTGACCCGAGCATACTCACTGTGACGGTATTCGCATTCACTTCCCTGTCATAAACAAACGCACGTCAGCATGTTAGGCTTGCTTCATAGAATTTTGTATATTCTTCCTTACTATCAATACAAAAGTCATAACAGAAAAAGCAAGTAGATAACTGTACAAGGACTGGAAGGATGCCATAAACATAGCACATCAAAAATAAAAATAGTAAGAAAGGTGCTTATATCATCATTTGATCATGCAGAAATAAAAGTGAGACATGTCCTTAAGTTTCTTCCTCTATCCATACCAAAGGACAGGAAGGGTACTATTAACACATCAGCAGATCTAACGTTAGGGGTTCTCTTTCTTATCAGAGTCTATAAGAGGATTAACACATCAGCAGATCTAACGTTAGGGGTTCTCTTTCTCATACAAGTCTATAAGAGGCATCTATGACGTAAAACTCCTTCTTTTTATAGTAATAGATGAACACACATGAGTACATGGTTATATGTGTTTCATAGAAGTCACTATATGACAAGATCGATAGATCCTCATAAAAACACATGTTAAATCAAATATTCAACTACATGAATCGAAATCCCTAACTCGAACACACTACCGATTACCAAAATAACCAAAACCGACGTATCAACAACGGTGCATCCATATATGAATCACAAGACTACCCTAAACAGATCGAATTTTTTTGCCAATTCAAATCCAATTGAACCACAAAAACAATAGATCGAAAAGAGAACTATTTCTTCATGAAAAAAAGTCAAAGAAAAATTTGGATCGTAAACCTTTTTTAGGTTGCAAACGAATCTATTACTTTAGAAACCCTAAAAAGCAAAAAAGGAAAAGGGGGAAATTAACCTTCTTGCAGGTCAAAGGAGAAGCAAGAAAATAGACACAATCGGTGTTCTTCTTGCAAGATTCGTCTTCAACTGGTTGAGCACCGGAAGAAGAGAAACCTGGACCGTGTTGTGTAGCAACCGCTACATGATGATGGTCCTTGGCTGCTGAAGAAGCCATGGATTCACAGATCTAAGCCGGATTCGAAGAAGAATAGATGCAACACGAATTTTCTTTGAAAGCGAAATCAATACTTCAGTCCCAACGCATAATCTGTATTCAGATCCGGCGAACGAAAAGGGAGAAGGAAAGAGGTACAGAGGGCTGCGGATAGGGAAGACAACTTACGAAGGGCTTTGAGCCCAGTGGGAACCGGCATAGATTATTATATATATCATTATCGTTATTTTTTGAATTACATGACTTTTGTTTTTTTTATTTTATGATTTTTGAATATTTAAGGTTTTGTAAAGTCTATTAATATTCCAATAAGAAAATATAATATACACATATAAATATTCTTAATACATATTTTATTATTCAGAAATAGTGAATATAATTATTGTATTATATTATTACATTTTTATTATTTACTAACTCATAACTATTATATTGAATTATTGTGATATAATTGGTTTATAGCCACTAAAATTGGGGCATGTGAAATGTAATTATACGACAAAATTAAATAAGATCATTTACAAAAATTATTTTTAAAAAAAAAATTTAATTCCGGTTTCTGACTCTAAGTGCAGAATTGTTATCAGTTTCGCTTTCGCACCCCGAATGC
The DNA here is from genome assembly GCA_002319775.1 of Fagopyrum tataricum. Lineage (NCBI taxonomy): Eukaryota > Viridiplantae > Streptophyta > Magnoliopsida > Caryophyllales > Polygonaceae > Fagopyrum > Fagopyrum tataricum. The sequence continues at coordinate 43,007,489 of CM008282.1, forward strand.
GGAATTGATTAAACTTAACTTCGTTTGTGCACACACAAATGCTAATTAAACATAATTTTGCATTCTCATTCCCTGTGAGAAATTAATTAAATTTCGTTTTCGCACTTCAAATGCAGAATTAATTGAACACAAATTTCACACTTTATTTGTAAAATCGGGGAAACGATTAAAAGAAATATATGGTTTCGTTTAAGATTCACGTTAAAATTTACCAGATTATTATATTTTTGAATTAAATTAGTTCCATAAAATATTATATTTCTTATAAGACATGAGATAATAACTACTTTTTATTATAAGTAATTGTTAAGTATTGTATGGTCCTGCGGTTTCATAATTAACTTGTATGGATTTGAAATTTATATTTGGGATCCAACTTATAATACACGGATTTTATTATAAAAAAATTAAATATATATCAAATAAAATATAAGTATACCGGTAAAAAATCTACCATAACATAACTGCAAATTATAATTTATATAAATTGATAACTGAATATAAATATATATGTATATAAATATATATATTATTTAATTATTATTTCGAAGAGTTACAAATATAGTTTGTTAAGATAATTCTTAATACCAAATCTTATATTTTACTGCAAATAAATTGTTTATGTGTATTTGATCCAAATAATCATTATTAATTTTTTTGTGTATTTAACGGTCAATATTTTTTTTATAAAAATAATTTGATTTATCTTAAAATGTGATGAAATCAAGATAGCAAGTGCTAACTAAAACGCAGCTAGCGGGACTGAGGAGAGAGATGAAGAAGAAAAGATTCTTAAGAGACAAAGGACAACTAGTGTTACGAATAGAAATATTGTAGTTAGAATTGAGAATGTCAATAGAACAAAGATAGAAACGTCATAGTGTAGACATGGAGCACAAGAAAAGCTCTCAACCGGAAGATAACACATTTGGAATAATCGGTGACAAGTTTTCTCTTGATGAGAAGATGGATTCTGACCAGGAATATAAAGTGGACGAGGAATTACATGTGTGGAACTGCATTGGAATTTGCATGAAAAAAGGACATATTATGCATGAGCCTCCATGCACGTGCTCTCCCCTGCCTAGTCCACATGAAATGAAATCATAATGTTAAATTGGGAATGATTGACACTAGTTCAATTCATGTTGTTATTGTCCCATTTTTTATTTTTTATTTAATTTTTTTTTTGGTAAATGGTAAATTCGTAGACCACCTGGTTCGATCGGCTTAGCCGCTCTACGTCCGGATCGGGTAGAAAGTCGTGGCCCATTGTTGGGGGATACCCTCCCAATATCAATTTTTTCATACATGCCGTCAGGAGGATTCGAACTCGAATCTCCAAGCTAAACACTTAAGGAGTCTAGCATCACATCCCACTAGACCAACTGAGTATTGGTAAACTTCGGGCGGATCGGGTAGAAAGTTGTTATTGTCCCATTGAACACAGGGATCGAGGAGTGGAGATTGCAGTCACTCACAGTGAAGGAGTGATAACATGATTTATCGACTTGTTTTAGTCATGCATTTAGGTAGATTTCTTCTTTCCGCATTCATGTTTTAGCCTTAATTTGTGCCATTTATGTTTGTTAGTTATAGTTTGCAAGAATATATGTCTACACACACTATTTGTGGCTTTGTAGGTGATTTGGCACATTATGGAGCTAAAACGACGTATTTGAGGATATGATCAAGCCTCAAAGTGGATGCATTGGAGCAAGCATACATGCAAGGGAAAGGGCTATGAATCAAGCTAAAGGCATGAATGAAATAACCAAGGAGCATCTCGGCCGAGATCCACCTATCTCGGTCTGAGATGGAAAGCTTGGAAGCTTCTGTTGCAATATCTCGGTCGGCATCTCGGGTGGTATCTCGGGTGACTTGACCGAGATCCATGATGCTGAAGATCGAAGACGAAATATCGGCCCCGACCAGAGCCAATCTCGACCGAGATCCAAAATCTCCCCCGAGATTTTTGACTGAGATCCAAAATTTCCCCCGATATTTTGCCGAGTTTTTTCAATCCAACCCGAGATTCTTCTCTGAGCGTCTTATTTTATTTACAGGTTGTTTGCTTTTGGGCCCAATGTCTTTTAGTTAGGTTTTGTGTATAAAATGAAGCCTTGGATTCATTCCAATGTGTGTTGGGATTCGCCCAGAGTTTACCCTAGAAGGGGGAGCCGTCTCCTACCCTGTCTTCTTCTTCACCATTGTTCTTTTTAGTTAGTTTAGATTAAAGATTCGCACTTTGGCATACATATTTGTTTGGAGATACATTTGGATTCGAGATTTGATACAATTGCAGGGTTTCATTCATTGAAGTTGAGTAGTCTATTTTTTCCCTTTTATTATTCACTTGTTGATTTTGATATGATTGTTATTGGCTAGAACTTTGTGGTTCCAAGGTTGATAGAGATTTGTTTATGTCTTGGGCTATGATGGATTCAATTGCGCTTAGAATTGGCTTTGAATAGCTTTGAAATCCTAATGGTTGACTTGTACTTGAATCTAGGTTATAACCTTCTAAACTAGCAACCTAAGTTGAATTGAGACTTACCCGGTGATGTTCCTCTTGGATACATAAGTGATTAACTATAGATAATAAAGGTGAAACCTTTATTGGTTTGAATGTGCCTGATTCCTCTCTAAGTTGGGTAATTCCGGAGACTTACCCGGTAAATGGTTACTTGATCCTTAGTTAGATAATATGGTTTGTAGTGAATTTACACCCTCTTTACCTTGAGACTTACCCGGTAATAGGTAATTAGGATTGGAACTAGATGGTCTTGAGACTTACCCGGTAATAAACCATCAGTCTAGAAACGTTCATCCTGTTTCTTTTCTACCATATATCCCTGTGAGTCGTCGTGAGTCCTTATGCCATAAAAAATGACCTTGAACCATTGTAAACCATTTTCTCTCCTTTAATTTGATTATCTTTTCTTTTATTTGCTTTTATAAGACTGTTTTCAATTGAAGGTGACATTCGATTGCGAACGCCCAAAACCTTTTCCAAAAACATTGGATTTCTCTTTCCCTTATCTTTTCCAACCTCCTTCTTTATTCGAGATCTATTATATCCTTAATCATTATTGCAGATTAATCCTCCCAGTCATTGTGTTCGACCCTAGAATACTTGTCCTACTTCGTACGATCCATACATTGTGGGTTCGTTGCTATTTAGGGGAGTTATTTGCAAGTTTATAAATTTAAAACTATCCCTCTCTTGTTTTGTCAACCTTTGAGTTTCTGTCATTATTGATAGAGATTTATAAGGGTGTAAAACCAGCGAACAAGGAACTTATGTGAATGTAGAGGAGAAACAACATAAGGAGGTTGACGCTCGCAGCGGGGGTTGTAGTTCTCAGTGAACTCCTTCCCCGACCGTTTTTCTTAGGTGTGTAGCTGTAAAAGCCTTAGTCTTTGGAGCCATTTTGGCCTTAGCCGCCCCCGCGGGTTTAGGGAGCCGCCCATGCGGCTCGTGTAGTTTTCCGCCCCTACGGCTCAAGGAACCGCCCCTGCGGTTTCTTGCGGCTGCAGCTGGCTTTGTTGACCGGTTGACTCGTGCTTTACCTTCTCTTCTTACCTTGGGAGCAAGGGTTTCTTCTTCAGTCTTCATTCCCATTCCAGCTTCTCACGTCCTTCTTGCTTCTCCCTTCTCTCCTTCTTGATCTTGGATTCCTTAGAGTTTGAAAGAGTTTGTGTGTGGTTGTTGATGATGATGATGATAGATGTTGTTGCTGAGCTTGGGAGCCAGTTGAGAAGATGTTTGTGATCAATTCCATGCCTAGACCAACAGTAGGTAAGCTCCTTGCTTCTTCTTCTCTTCTTTCTTCCTTAATTCCTCTTCCTTAGCTTACGATTAGATGTATTGAAGGTGAATTGATGTTAGAATGTGTATGTATATGTACGTGCTTGGCCATGGAATGATGAAGACGTGATTTGATCACGTGAAGAGTGGAAGAGAACTCGGGAGGCTACGTTCGGCACTGTTGCCGCCCCTGCGTCTTGAAGTTGCCGCCCCTGCGGGAGCCTTGTCACCGCACCCGCGCCCGGAAGCCGCCGCCCCCGCGACCACGGTCCCAGCACCTGCGCCCGCGTCTTTCCGCGCCTGCGCTTGCCTGCAACCACTATCACCGCGCCTGCGGCCGAGTGTCGTCGCGCCTGTTGTTTGCCTTGCTTCGCCCATGCGTCCCTATTGTCACGCAGGTGCGTCTTGTCCCGGATCTACTAGAGTAGTATGGATCCTTTCCTTTCCTAGTATGAGAGTTAGTAGCATGCTAGGTATGTGTATGAGGATAGAATGTTGATGAGTATGATATCGTTATATGCCGGTTAGGGCTTTGAGATTCATAAGTTGGATATGATCCTTATGGATCCCTTGGGTCTAGGTGTGACCCCTTTGATTGATAGGAGATTGATATCTCGTTATGCCTTGTTATTAGGCAGTGTTGTTCTCTAGAGTTGTAGCTGATCGGTTGAGACTACTTATGAAGTTGAGGTAAGTCCATAGGACTTACTTAGCTACCATCCCTATATTGGATGTATGCATGAGTGGTGTGTGATATATGCTTGATAGCATGCGTTATGATGATTACCGACCTATGGTTTAGTGATTGCCCATTGTAGGGCCGTGACAGCTTTCCCTTTCATCCCTTTGGAGTCTGGGCGGTTCTCTGTGGTTGGGTCAGATTTGGTAAACGGTTCGGCCACTCCCCATTCCCATAGGGTACACGGGGAGGTGTGACCATGCACCACTCCAGCTTCCATGAGCACCCAAAGGCGAGGGTTATATTCCTCGTGTCACATATATTCATATACATCTATATATACGATTTGAGTGTTGGACTTTATAAAGATAATAAACCGGGTAAATGTGTGACAACATGATTATGTGTTTATGATTATCTGATTTGTGCTTGTGCTTATGTATTATCTTATATATGTATGGTTAGCTAACGGTTTTATACCGTGTTGTAGATCCTTTGCAGGTTAGGAGAACTGCAGAGTGATTCAGATGGGTAATCCGATGAGGGCTCCGTACACTGGGTTTATACGTGGGCTATGGGATATTTATATTGTACAGATATATGTTTAGGTTTGTACTCAGCGGTACTTCTGTATTACCTTTTTTATATGAATATATACAGTTTTATGTTTTGTTTTAATCTATCCGTGCCTTGTTGTAAGATCCAGTGAACTTGTTGTCAGGCTAGGGTCAGGATCCATTGTGAGATCCTAGCCCAGTAGCGCATCGAGTCCTGTGGGTTTGGGGTGTTACAGTAGCTTCGCCTCTCATTTAGTTATTCATGAATTGTCTAACGTGGAATGTTAACGGTGTTGGCAAGAGCGAGTTCCGTATATCTATGAAATACCTATGTAGGCAACAAGACATCGATTTGGTTGCAATTTTTGAACCCCGAATATCTAGTCAACAAGCTCAAAAAGCCTGTGACTACCTCAACTTTTCTTGTTGTGTTCGGGCTGAAGCAAGCGGTTTCGAGGGAGGAGTGTGGGTTCTTTGGGACGACCAGAAAATGAACATCACGGTGGTCAAGGTGTGCAACTACTTCATCCATATTAAGGTTACAAACAACAATAATCCTTATCACTTGATTGATCTTTATGCACCACCCACTGCCACTCGGAGACGATATTTTTGGGAAGAAATCAATAGAGAGCTAGCCCCTCGATAGATGAACTGTATATTATTTGTGGAGGTTTCAATTGCATTCTCTTTAATAATGAAAGGGAAGGAGGTTCGGGTAAACTCCATGCAGATTCAAAAATCTTTAGCAACATCATCAATAATGATGGTAGATCTTGGGTTCACATGACCAAAGTTCACTTGGAGTGGTAGTAGATCTTCCAATCGAGGTGTGCAGAAAAGACTAGATAGAATTCTAGTGAACAATGATGGTAGACTACATTAGCCGGATGCTTCTGTACGGAACCTTGCTCGATTCTCCTATGATCATACACCCCTTCTCCTCCGTCTTGTGCTATGTATTAGAATCAAGAGGGATAGAAGACCCTTTCGTTTCGAAGAAGCTTGGATGACCCATGCCGATTTCTACCCCATTGTGAAGAGATGTTGGGAAAGACATTCCACTACAAGTATGCCTCTTGATATTCTTAAAAATTTGCTTATTAAATGGAACAAGCGTATGTTTGATAATGTCCATTACATGAAAACATTTTTATATAGCATATCAACCAGGGAAAGTACAAAGCGATCCTCAACTAACCTTTTCTACAAATCTCAAGAGAGGAGAAAGGGATCTTTGTAGAAAACTTGAAGACATCCTTGAGCAAGAAGAAATCATTTGGTTTAGAAGTCTAGACAACAATGGTTATGTTTTGAGGATAGAAACACAAAGTTCTATCATACTTCCACCATTATACGAAGAAGAAGAAACTGAGTGGAGGGACTTAGACTTGCTGATGGTTCATGGGAAGAAGATAGCAAAATCATAGAATCGATTATTGTTGACTACTTCAAAAAACTGTACAGGCTAGCTGATGCGTACCCCCTGATCGATAGTGACCTGGATATAGAGGGATTCCCACACGTTCAGACACAAGAATGAGATCGTTTGCTGCTCCCTATTACTCATAAAGAAATATGGACTGTAACTAAAAGCATGAGAGCTTCCAAAGCTTCGGGAGTGGACAGGTTCCAACCAGTCTTCTACCAGAAATGTTGGGATGTTGTTGGCCCGTCTATTTGGTTTGAAGTCAACCATTTCTTCCATAACCAAAAACTCACGGATGGAATGAATGATACCCTAATTTGTCTTATTGCCAAAGTTGGCAATCTAGAGTTGGTCTCTCAATTTAGACCAATTGCTCTTTGTAATGTAGCATACAAAATTATATCAAAAGTTATGGTGCGACGCATGCAAAGCATTCTGCATACTCTTGTGGGACCTACACAGGGAAGTTTTATCCCAAGCAGATTCATCAAAGACAACATAACCCTAATGCAAGAGATTGTGCACTCTACCGGGAAGAAAAAGACGGGTAAACAGTGGATGATCCTCAAGCTAGACTTGCAAAAAGCCTACGACATAATAAGGTGGAATTTTATTGAAAGTGTTGTCAGAGAGGCCGGATTCCCCGACGAATGGATCAAAATGATATCGGAATGCATAATTGCTCCCAATCCAATTTTACAAACACATTAATGCCTCCACATTATCTTCATGAACCTAAAATGATGAGGACTCATCACTCGTCCACCCATACTTAAAGCACTTTCAGAACCACAGTAGACACGAGAATTGTCAAAACATCTTTTAAAATCTTTCGAAAAGTTGGACACTTTGGATCAGTTTTCCAAAAGATAAGAACATCAAAATCTTTACTATTAGGTAATACACCTTCTTGAAGATAATAGTCCAACTCATTACTTACACTAGCCTTTTTCAAACTTTTCTTAGATTGGCCAAAATCATCATCATAAATTACATGTATTTCCCAAGCAATCTAGAAGTTGAACATACATATTCTTGATCCTCAATATCATCACCTAAATCTTGATACTCGTACAAAAGATCCAACTTCAAAGTTTTCACCTTTACAATCTCAACAAAGCCCTTGTCGCTATATATTTTGTTAAAATATCATTCAACACATTCCAATTTGTCTATTAGATCCAAAATTGCCGCTATTTCCAAAACTTCACTTATTTTGGATCAATACTCATCAAATTCTCAAGCATGTTTCTATCCATCTCATTGATCATCAAATCATCAGTTCATCACTAGAATCCTATTTTAATAAAATAAAAAGCTTTAACCAAACATCAAATTTAAACCTATGATGATGAATCTTCATTTTCGCACAAACTTATCTATATGACAATGCAATTTGGAGCATGAAATACGTAGAGTTCCATCTTGTTTTACAATCAAGCATCAAATTTTGAAAACAATCGAGTTTAAAAGAGTTAAGCGGCTCAACTATTTCATCCTATTCTATCACAAATTAGGGTTTTAGGTTTTTTTTTATTCTTTTATATTTTGAACGGGTGAAATGGGGCGGGTGGTGGGTGGTTGGACCTCCACCCAAACCTGTCCCACCACCAATCAATTTCACCCATCAACTGACCATCATCCGGAATTCTTTGGGTTTTCACCCACATATTTGGGTCGGGTGGTCGGTTAACCCGGGTGGGTGTGCACCCATTTCCATCCCTAACTACTAGTTGTAATCCCCATTTAGGAAAGTCTTGGATAATGTGAGAACAATATGGAAACTTCACATTGACGTGGGGAAGAGGTTTAAATTTATATGTGAGGGTAACAAGTGTGGAACAAAGAAATGTAGTTGTCACGTTTGAATCAAGTTATGATATCTCTCCCCGTGCTTGAAAAATGTCAGTTGTACATGTGTTTCACAATCATAAACCGTCAAAATATAATAAGGGACATGCATCCGCTGATTTGTTTGACGGACACCCTTGATGCCTCTCATAAGCTCCGATACAAGTATGTTAGTGTAGCCGTCTCCCAAGCCAAATCAGGCTACCGGTCAATATCACGGAATAATCTATATAACTAGTCAATCGCCTCGTCAACTAGAAGAGTCGCAAATACCAAATAAACAAGAAAGAACACCATAACTTGCTCAGGGCTTTTAAAAATGAATCCCTCCTTACATACATAATTATGGAGGGAGTTGAACCTTATGCTCCCATTCATCATTTCCAAGGCTACTTTTGAATATTCTTCGTCACATGCTTCATCAAACCCCCTAATCTCCTGCTTTACCTTCACGTAGTGAAAAATCAACAATGAATTATCCGTCTATACGGACACGTAAGATCTTCCACACTTCACGGAGTGTGATATTCACCTCATGTACCCCATGACTTGTGACAACTATTTGTTTCTAGATGCCATCTCTTTACAAATGCACTTGTCAATGGACTATTGATGTACCCTTGCATGCAATTAAGTTTGTAATTACAGTAGACAAACACTATCAGCAATAGGTAAGCATGTATGTTTCCACTTTTTCAAGTAGTGGATCAGTTGGTAACGTACAAGAGCATCTCTATATACAAGAGATCGACTACAAAACACACGAAAACTATTACCAATATTACAATATATAACACATTTATTTGATAAATAGTACTTACATTGATGTATGTATACTGACGAGCTAAACGAGCATCAAATGAAATCAACAACTCAGGGTTGCCTGCCCCTCTTCCCCCCAAAATAATGCACCATCCAACTTCGGAAAATATCGGTCAATTGAGCTAGATATATTACTCACTCGTTGTGATACCTAGCGATCGAGACACATATCCTCCACCTCTTTTGTGTATGTGAATGAGCAATGACAATATTCTCTCATGAAAATCAAATGGGGGACGATTCGTAGAACCTGGACCTCTACGAACATATTGACGTATCACAAAATATTTCTGCACATTGTGATCGGTTTGTTCATTACGTGAACGCTTTAATTTGAAGGCATACTATAAATAATAATAAAAAATGATAAGAAGCTGAACAAAAATAATCAAAATAATTGTGAAATTTTAGTATTCAAATAGGATCCGATGTATAAATCAATTTGACCCTAGGGCCCAACATGAAAATATATTTTTCACGCGCAGGACCCAACGTGAGAAATGTATATCCATGTTAATGCACTTCCTAATGATACGTAAACAGGGCACGCCAAGTCCTACCGTGAGAAATGTATCTACGTGTCATCTTCCAACATTGAATTACAATTCTCACGGGGTCCTAACGTGGAGATACATTTCATACGCTGAAACATGGCGTGAAAAATGTATTTTTACAGGGGCTTCCAACGTTGTAATACTAGTTCAATGCCGCCATCAACACACGTACGAGTATATATTAAACCAGTCCCGATTTTACTAATGCCTCTAAGTCCACATTTTTTTCTTCCAAAAACGTTTTATCCAAAATTGTTGTCAAATAACACTACTTAATTAAAACTTTCTAACAAGATTCAATCATGAAAATAACACTAAAATGTCACAAAATTAACTTATCAAATCTAAACCCAAGCCCTAAAAACGAAACTTAAATTATACAAAACAAATGAATTTTGATCGATTCTTTTACGAAATTGTACTTCAAAACACGTAGACCATCCCATGTAGATGCGTTTTGAGTTTTCGAACGAGAAAGCTGCCAAAATTTAAAACTTAAATCTCAATTTAAAAATTGATAAAATTTTGAAGAAAATAGAAGAATAAAGATACAAGGGAAAGTGAGGCTAAAAAATCACACTACGTAATTGCATTAAAGTTATAAATATTTTGTTTCTAGTGCGTTGTGGTTTTATCTTCGATAAGTGGATAACTAATAATAAAAATGTGGTGGAGGATCCACGTGCCACACCAACTCACTAGTTCATTTTTTGAAATACTAATAATATAGTGTAGTTAAATTTGATTTTTAAAAGATTGTTATCTAAATTGAACTAATAACATAATTTTAAAAATGTTATAAGTTGTATCCCATCTTCTATTAGGATCTTTTATATATATATATATATATATATATATATATATATATATATATATTTTGTTGAATTGATTATATTAATATATTTTACTAGTTCATTACCCGGATCTTGTGCAAAATTTATTTTACAGAAAATATATTATAATATTTATGTATTAGTTATTGAATATTAATTAAAAATATGATTATATTAAGAATATAAATTTTATTATAAAATTCTATTTTTTAAAATAAAATTATTATTAAAAATATTATATTTAAACCTAGCCAAAAAAATCAATAAATATACGATTAATAATCTTCAAACTCTCCGTTTATAAAAGTTTCTGTATATGAAATCTTGTTAGTAAATTCTTATGAATTTTTGTTTTATTTTTAACGATGTAAATTTTTTTTTTTATGAATTAATTAGTTATTTAAATTTTTTTTAATCATACGTTTTTTGTTTTTGTTTTTTTGGATTGTAAAGGTGAGAAAATAGAGATCAGAGGCGCATTTGGGCGGGAAATATCGAAATTCACACTTTGATACGTACCTCCAAAACCTCCGAAGTGACCATTAATTGCCTGACCTCTCCCAGACTCATATCCCTCCCCAAAAATGCCGCCGAGGAAGAAGCAGAAGAACACCAACTCATCTTCTTCATCTTCCGTCTCAAATTCCAAGAAACAGAACCAAACCCCAACAACCACCACCACCAACGCCGCCTCTACACCTTCCAAGTTCGGTATCCAGCACTTCTTCCAACGCCACTCTCTCTCCCAGCTCTCTAAGCTTCAACCACCTTCCAAGGCTTCCATCCCTAAACCACCTGAATCCTCCGGAGATGCTGTCGCAGACGCAACTCATGAGAAGTCAGATTCGGATCGAATTCGGTATTCCAAGAGCAAGGTGGAGGAGAATTCGTTGGTGGACGTTGTAGTCGAATCTTGTGTTGATACGGTCTCGCCGAATCATGGACCTGTTGGTGAGGTGCAATCGGTTGCCAGCTTGAATGTTGATGGAAACCCTAAAAGCACGCCTTCTGAGATTCCATTGGTTGATGTTGTCGATTGTGAGGAAATTTCTCCTCATTTGACAAAATCCGTGTCTAGGAGACGTTTCAAGTTCTCCCCTGGAATGGTATATTTTCTCTACAAATAAATGCAACATTGTTCAATGGATTGGTTATATGATCTCGAGTTGTGGTTAGAATTTACTTTTCAGAGTTCACTATTTCTGTTAGTTTTGCTATGGAGAGTGTATATGTTAGTTACAATATAGTGTGATGGTGTCCGACAGTTAGTCAAGCAGAGCCAAGATGATGGAGGCGATGAGATTACGTGGAAAATATCACCTGTTAATGAACGCCTCCATTCTATCTCTAAGAATATGCCGGAAGTGGTGAAGGCTCTTGCTGAGTCTGCAAGAGGTGTTTCTTCCAATTTGAAACGATGTTCAAATGATATACAGGTGTTGATGCCTGTCTCACTTTGTTTCCTCCCCACATCTGATGTATTAGTTCCTTACAAGATGATACATGACTGATGAAAAAAGAACAAAGAGAAATATATAAAAAAAAAAATATATATATATATATCTGCAGGTTTCAGCTGGAGCTGGGAAGTCCTTACCAAAACCCAGTAGGATGAGTTTGAGAAGAGCTACACCAGGGGAGAATTCAGTTGTTTGCAGCAGCGATGGGGATCCAGTTGATGCAAAAAATTCGGACCTGATTAATTTGCAAAGTCCATTCAGGACTCCTCCTTCTCTACCATATTGTCATAATAAGGTTATTGTACTTTTCTTTGCTTATTACTCGTGTGTTTTGTATATTACACTGCAATTTTCATCTTCTGATCTTTCATGCCATCTCTAGTGCAGCTTTCAGATAGTGATTTTGATAACACCATCATGCCAGAAACTCTTGGTTTTAGGCCTCACAAAAAGGTATCTTATGGGTTAACATTTCCCGTTAAGTTTCTTTAATTCTACTTATTATTTGGTTTCTCATTCTCATGAACATTTTTTTCAGGCACTACTGGATCTGTTGGATCAAGTAGAGGATGTAATATCCGTTGAAGACTGCCCCTCAGGTCAGAAAGAAGTCAAAGTTTCAAAGGCAGTTGATAAAAATATTGATAAGAAGCCCATTACATTACAATCAGAAGTCACTGGGTTGGGAAAGTCACAAGAAGAGGCTACTTTGGCATCTTCTAGTCCATGTTTCCTTGTTTTAGAGGTATATTGTATAGCTGTTCACTAATTGTGCTCCTACTTTGACGGTTATCAGGATAATGCTGTGTCATTGAGAATAACTATCAAAATTGATTCTCCTCTAGGTTACCGAGAAGCATGACCGATCAAATTCATCCGGAGCTCAAGGTTCCATTAAGGTTAATAATGTTTGCTCATAATCACCTTAGTATTTCAATTTTGTTGTGAAGATTGACAAAGTTGCTCATTTCCTTTCCAGGTTCTTCGGTTACTAAATGAACATACTGGACAAGAGCAGTTTGTGCATTTGTGTGATGGTTGGTAAGTATAAAATTTATTTTCATCATGCTATTATTTCCTATCCAGGTTTCATTTGATATTGTTTAATACTTCTATCTATTCTCAAATCCTAGTTTTCCAGTGAGGTTGACATGTCTGGTCTCTGAAGTAAATCTAACAAAATAATTTTATACATTCACTACTTGGAGTTAGTGCTTAGTTGCTGAATTTATAAGCATCACTTCTGAGGGCATTGTGAGGTGGAAAGGCAACGCTTTCAACAATCTCCAATGTATGATGAAATGATGCAAAGCTAATTGTTTTTTCAATATTTAAATTTCATGTCCCGAACATTCAGAGTTTCATTATTTCAATTTCATGTTCTTGGCATTCTGAGTTTCTTTGTTGAAGGAATTCATTGTTGTATACTGATGGATTCCCCAACCCTTGCTGCCCACCATCAGCTCACTTATACTTGTTTTATGATTATGGATTATAAATATGATAGCAATTTCCGACTTAAGTTTTTTTTATCAGTGGTATAGCCATGCTTGAACATTTTTTCTTCTTCCCAATCTCTGATCTCTCAATGGATGTTAATTTTGGACTGGTTTTGATGACATGTATTGAATAAAATGGTCTGTAAAAGAATTATGCAGACAACTCAATGGACGCTATGTTTGCCAACACTTAATGTAGTCCACGATTCACGATGGACTTTCCGGTTACCATGGTCATGATCTCCTTTTAAGTGATTGTCAGATAATCCTAGGAATATATTTGTTACTAAAGATGTTGCTTTATAAAGAATAAAGAGAATATTACAAACTGCGAGCTTCTCTTAATGTCATAAGATAAGCCGTGTGCAGGTTCTTCATTCTTTGTTGTGTATCAATGCTCAAGTTTTTCTGGAATGCAGGTTTTATAGTGTCATTGCTCCTGGAGACACTGTACGGGTGATTGGTGACTTTGATGCACAAGGAAACTGCTACGTGGATCATGCCAATAATCTTGTTATCGTTAACCCCAATGCACTGATTTCTGGAACTCGGGTAAGTTAGCCCACTGATGGTAATTCTACTTTATTTGAATGATTCACAGGTCGATACACCTCTTGACGATCTACATCATATTCTTACTTTGCATAATGCTGTCCTTGTCTATCACACATATATATGTCATGATAAAAATGCCAGGATAACTATTAAATTCACAAGATTTTCTCTAATACAATGCCATATAATAAATGACGGCTTAACAATACCAAATATTTAGAGAATCACCTTTGGTGTTTTATTCTCTTCTGTGTTACCTTTTGGTTCATGCATTTTGAATCATTGATCGATCTCGCTCCCTATTCGCTTCTCTTTCACAAAACCACTACCACAAATCCTACAACCCACTTTTGTTGCAAAGGTGTTCCTTTTTGCAATATCAAGTGGCTAACACTGTTGGAAAAGTTGTGTTATCAGTTGTAGGCAACCAAAAGTGGCTTTGTGGTTGCACAGGCGATGTGGGGAATGACATTGGTGGCCATGCAGTTGTATGGCCAACTGAAAACATCACGGTCTGTAATGGCAGAGTGTGAGAAAGAGAATGAATTATACACTCAAAATATTCAATCAATAGGACATATTAAAACCAAAAAGATAACAAACACTATCAAATGGAAATACACTCTTCCAAATGAGTCATAAAGGAACGACACTCTTCCTGAGAGCCCAAGGCACAACTGCCTGATTTCTCTACCAACTTTGTTGTTAACCTCTAATGCGGGACAGTTTCCTTATTTAGACAACTAACAAGCTCTACTGCTATTATCACATCAAGTGTGAATAGCATAAACATCTCTTCTTCTATTCTGTCCTTAATGCCCTTGCAAACAACACTTAAGTCATGGATTCTGCTCATATTTATTTCTTGTATAAACAAGTATCCTCCCTGATTTAGTTTGTTAACAGAAGGGCACCCACCTCATGGACGTTCTTAGTGGTGCCAATGGTGTTTCTGGTAGGACAGTAGGGATGCAATTTGCGCTTTTTAATTGAAACTTATGTTGCTTTCTGAGTATGGGTGTTCAATATATTGTAGATTTGTAGGATATAATGTTAAGGGCTCTTTTTTTCTCAAGTCATTGCATCTTGATGTTTGGTAATGTTTTAACCTTTATATTTTTGAAATTCGTATCCCTTTTGTCCTGTTTCAGGTTGCAGGCAGTTTCAGCTGTTCAAGAAGAGCTGTTTTGGATGAAAGACTGAAATGCTCTGACCAATCTATAGCAGCACTAACAGGCACCGTTCTGCACCAAGTTTTTCAGGTTTAAAAGACGGTCCTTTATCTTTAATATTTAGAAGATGTACAATGCACGGAACTTCCATAAGAAGAATTTGTAGTTCTCAATTGAAGCATTTGCTTCTCTTGTCTTACTTGCTCAGGAAGGGCTTTTAATGGAAACTCCGACAAGAGAGATATTGGAAGGAGTTTCACGGACAGTTGTCTTGAAAAGTATAGAGAACCTGTACGCGTGTGGAGGTGCAAATCAATTTTAATTAAAACTACTATAGATAATTTCCATGCTGATCAATTATCTATTTAACATGCCTGAAATTTTGCTTTTCTTTTTGTTGGACATTTTACAGTAGATGAACGTGATATGCTTAAGCAGGTGATGGAAGCAATTCCAAGAATGCTGAATTGGATCCAACTCTTCAGAGTTGCTAAGGTCACTCCCTTTCCGTTCTTTTGCTGCTTTCTATAATCCAACCATTAAAACCTTTCTCTGAGGCCATTTTGAGACTTGAAAATTTTGATAATTGCTCAATTGTAGCAGTATTTCTTTTCCTCTATTTGTTTCTTTGGTAATTGGTACCCACTGTTCAGATGATTTGGAAATGATAAACTCAGGATGCTTCTCATCGGAAGTAAATTATAATACTCTATGCATTGTTTGGCTTTACTGTGCCATTGCTTACATTCCGTATTGCTCCTGAACAAAGTAAGAGATGTTTTTTTATTTAATATGGAGTCCGGACTTGGTATTCAGTATTAATCAACTACGGAAGTAACTGAGGAGGCTATTCATCCTGTATCTCTCTCTTCTCCAAGTCTATAGCTTTTTTTCTAATAATTAGGTTGAAGTGTTGATCCAGTTTTCAAATATTTGATTTTAACGAGTGTATGTTATCCAGTATGTCCATCTAGGTTTTCAAAAGATGTTTCTCCCATCCAGCAATTACATTGGCATACCCTATCAGTTGCTTTTAAAGAAGCAAAAAGCCTATGAATTGCCAGCGCATTATCAAATTGCTCTGTATTCATTAGTTCATTTAAACTTACTGTTTATGCATCAATAAGTCTTTCAGTAGGCCTAAAACTCATTTACCTGAAGGGTAAATTAATTTATACCAATGTTCCAAAATACGCGAAATGGGATAAGGGACGGAGGGGCACCTTCTAGACGCCCTTCTAGATAGTTTCTAGACAGATGAACCATTTTTTAAATTTACGGAAATTTCACAGCCAAAGGGCTGTATAATATTTTTTTCCTAATCTTAAAGGTATAAGAATATAAAATTAAATAAATTTAGGTCCAAGAGCTGGTTAAAACACGGTCCATACTTTTACTTCAAATCTATACTATTTATAGTGAAAATTAAATCTTAGAGATATGACTTCTCTTCTTCTTCTTCTTCTTCTTCTTCTTCTGTCTCCCTCAATCTCGCCTCTTTTTTTGATCTCTCAATCTCGGGAGAAAGGGGGAGTTGGGTTAGAGTTAAATTTGTGGATTCGTCCAAACAAGTGGCCTGGACAGCTCCGACTTTCCAGCTTCCAGACGGCCATCTTGGCCGTTTTTTCGAACAGTGATTTATACACATCCCTTGACGTTTCTGATATTGCCAGAATCTCACTCTCCTAATGTAGAATTTTTTGTTAATTAGGACAACTGCATGACCTTTTGTTTTTAAACCCCTAAGAAAATCCCTGTTGGTGGTTCTATTTACCGCAGACAACTACACTTCTGCACCTTCAAGTGGATGAACCCGGATCACAAAAATATGTTCAAGATTCCACCATCCTGGAATTGATCAGCTATGAAAATATCTGCTTGAATGCAACTATATTTGTGATATAGAAGAAAGGGGAAAATATTTATATTATGTAGAATAACAGGGCCTTATTTCAAACACTACTTGAACTTAAGGTAGGATCTAAGTACATTCATAAACTGATTTGTACTCGATGAATCACAACAAATGGAGATAAGTTGTATCTATATCCATGCTGCTTTGTTTATCTTGTACAATAAAGGGTCCCTCTATAAGCTGAAATTTATTTTAACTGCCACGATTTTGTTGCTGGGATAACCACTAAACATAGTTTGTTCTCTTCAGGATTTTCCAAAACCTACTATTGATTTTGGCCCTGATAATGGACAGATGCGGGTTAGCATATCTGAGGTAAGGTAGCTATATATAATTGAGGTTTAATTTAATGTTTTTCTAGAAGTAGGGCTGATTGATAAACATTGTAGTAATTGTACAAGCGGATAAACCTCTTCTAAGAGGAAAATAAGGAAACATAGACGTTGAAAATGAAACAACATCCTACAAGGTCCTCTATGACCCGCAATCAGGGAATGCTATAATGATACCTAAAGGCCCTCGCTAAAAGTTGTTCAACTCCACTTTGTAAACTTTCTGTTCATTGAACAGAAAAGAAAGAGCTCTGTACTACATTTGTTTAATGACCTGTATAGATATTAAAGCATATAATGTGAACATTATGTTGTAGTTTGTACGTACCAAATGACAATAACTCTCTATGTTGGGCAGGCCTATTTAAATGTGATAATTTTTGCTTACTATAGAAGCAGTTCATAACATTTTTTTTTGCTCCCAATATATAAAGTCTGTGCTCATTAACAACAAAAATGAGACCGTTGAACTACAATGACTTCGTAACAAGTATATATTTATAGCACATGAAAGTTCTTGTTGGGTTATATAGTTGGTAATCTACATATGTTTCTGTGTACGTATCTGCTAATATATGCGAATATTTGACATAATGGATTTTTACATCAGTGGATGATGAACATCTGGGCTTACAAGTATTTAGATATGATATTTGTGCATTGCATGACTTATGCTTTGACATCCACTTGTTTTTGGGGCATACTAATCCCAATTGGGTATGCCTTGGTAAAATAGGTAATTGATATTGAGGAGATGGTGTGGGCTCCAAAATATGGCTTGAAAGGAATGATTGATGCTTCTGTTCGTGTCACAATTGAATCAAATGGAGAAGGATTGGACGAAAAGATCCTACCTCTGGAATTTAAAACTGGTAAAGCAACTTCTGGTCAGGCAAGTAGGCGTTTTATCTTTCACTTTGAAAACAAGACATGTCTCCCTATCTAAAATGCCCTTTTAATCCTTTAGGTTATAAATATTTTTTTTTCTGTATACTATGCAGTCGGCAGTCGAACATTCTGCCCAAGTGATTTTATACACGCTACTCATGTCTGAAAGGTGACTGTTTGACCAAGTTATCTTTCTTGTGGTGAATTTTTTTTCCTTTCCGTTTTGTGATATAGTGTGCTAATCTCAGATACTTAGAAGACATTGATTCCGGTCTTCTGTATTATCTCCATACAGATCATACACAGGTATGCTCAAGTATGCTTTATGTCCCCACAACATCTTATGTTGTCCGTACTAACTACACCTTGACAGGGACATGTTGCTCGAAGATCAGACTTGGTCGGGCTCATCATGCGCCGTAATGAGCTAGCACATGATATCCTGAGAGCATTTAGTGCTCAACAGTTGCCACCAATGCTTCAGGTAGTGCTACTGGTATAACTTTGTCTTTCATGCTGTTTTGAATCAGTTATTTATTTATAGTAATTTCTAAGCGCAGAGTCCAAACACATGCAGAGGATGTCGCCATGTCAATGTTTGTACCATTTACCATAAGGTAAATTCTAATCTACCTATTATATCACGTTGAGATGGGCTTTTCCATGCACTATATATATGCTGGCCAATTTATATTTCCTTGAAAATGATATGGTTATTTATAGCATTTTGTGTTGATATCAATTTAATATTGTAGGTGAATGGTGGAAATGCTGATAGCAGTGGCTTGGGGGATTTGTTTGATTCCCTAACTGGCCACTTATCTGTTTCTCATATGACCTTCCTAAAACAGTGGGATCAACTAATTGACCTGGAAGCAAAAGAGCAACAGGTTTGAATAGTTGAACTTTTACGTTAATTGGTATGTTGAAACTTCGATCATCTGATCATATGGTGTTACCTGTTTCAGTTTTCTAAAAACAGCTTCTGGCAGCAAATCTTATGGAAGGATAAGCACTCCTCAACTTGCCTTCCTTCTCTGGTTCTCGATAGTTCAGATGATCTTCAAATGCAGAAAGATAAATTATTTGTGTATCGTTTTGTGCGCCAAGTCATTCCTAATGTCCCCTTGAATACTGAAGAACGGGATTCCCAAAATGGTGTTTCCCTCAAAAGTCACCTGGATTGTGCACTTCGGAGTGGAGACCGTGTGGTACTTGCATCTGCATAATGCACTTGTTTATGTATGGGAATTATAGGATCCAAGACATTTTAGTTGCAGTTTCTTTTCAGAAAATCAGAGTACATAAAAGCATGTTAGGCAGAATGAATTAGTTTAGCCTCTAGTTGACTGTCTCAATTGTTAAAAGACAACAGCTTGAGTTTTTCTTTGTCTTATTTGTCTTCCAGTGCGATTCAACGCACCAAAGTCGTGGCATTTTCTCACATCACAAGTCCTTCAGTGCCTATGATCTCTATTAGACATCATATCTTTTTAAAGAACTAAATGGCCAAATATAGTGTTTCCTCTCTCAGGTAGATGTATTGTGTGACTTGTGTACTTATGAAAGGACAGTGTCAAAATTGTCTTATATAAACTAGCAGAAGCTTGTCTACGTAAGTTGCATATTGCCCAATTTTAGTTTGCCACTCCTTCCCCCTTATAGATGTATTCCGGAACCATGGAGGTGGAGGGACACATGAAAAAATGTTCTCTAGTTAACCCCAATCTTTATCCTTGCTTATTATTCAAGTATTTTGGACCACATGGTTTTTACATGAACTATCAGTTTCTTGCTGGTTCACATCCGGACAGAGCATAATATGGCGTAATGAAGAAGGGAGTTGGAAGTTTTAATCCATTCTGTTCAACATTTCCTGTGCAGATAGTAAGCACTGAATCAAATCATGTTGCCCTTGCAAGTGGATATATTACAGATATCAGCGGATCTCATGTCTCTGTAAGATTCCTGGTGTTCCTTGTGAAAAGTCTTTCTTTTGACTACTGTAACTTAAAGTGTGCATTCTCTGATGCTCTTGGTTCATTAAATATAAATACGTTTGTGTTTTATTTGACAGAAATAATAATGGAAACTACAATGTTAACTTCTTTCAAACTACTAGGTTTCTTTGCCTAAATGCTTGAGGATTCCAAGGAGTACCCGTTCTTCAAGGTCCAAGGACATTTATCAAGAAGTTTGGCAGCTAGACAAGGATGAAGGGGTTGCTTCCTTTACCACCATGAGGTAATTGTCCGACTATTCTCATCTTGAATCTTATGTTATTCATTAATACTCTATCACATGTGAAACTGCACTATTTTTGCTGAATGCCAGTAATTGTTTATGAAGGACAAATCTTGTACGATTATTCCTTCGAGATGTACACAGTTCTTGTCTGAGGAAGATGATTGTTGATCTTGAGGTTAATCGGTTTCTCTGCTTTATCATTCTCATATTTATCTTATGAATAATCTGCAAGTCTACCTAAAAAAAAATGTTATATGAGCAGGCACCAAGATTTGACAGCGGCTGTGTTCTAAGCCAAGATCCAGCAATGTCATATGTTTGGTCAGAGAGGAACTTAAATGACGATCAACGCAGAGCTATTATCAAGGTACTCATTAGGTTCTACATCTTAATGCTTTTGTGGGTTAAATTTGTTGGATGTCTCTTATTTTAACATAATTATTCTATTCCACTTTCTGCATTATAAATTTTTAGATACTTACTGCCAAAGATTATGCTCTTATCCTTGGAATGCCTGGGACTGGAAAAACCTCCACTATGGTATACGCAGTCAAGGCTTTGTTGATGAGAGGGGCCTCCATCCTGCTTACGTCCTATACGAACTCAGCTGTTGATAACCTGCTCGTGAAATTAAAAGCTCAGGTCCTTTTGTACTCTTTTTGTCATTAGCCAAGGAAAGAAGAGATTATCCAGTTTACTGATAGTTTTGTAATGAACCATACACCTGTTCTATTCTGTGTGCAAGTGTTTATGCATTGTCATTATGAGTGTATTTTTTTTTGTCATTTCGTTGGAGCTTGAGGTTGTTGCTAACTAAAGAGTGTACTTCTTAGGGGATAGATTTTCTGCGTATTGGAAGATCTGGGGTTGTGCACAATGAAGTTCATGAGCATTGTATTTCAGGTTTGGCATTTTCTGTAACTTTGAGGTCCAGAATTCTTTTAGGGACAACTTTTGAATAATTTATTTTGACAGCCAAGGATGTCAGTACTGTTGAAGAAATCAGGAGGAGGCTGGATGAAGTCAAAGTCATTGCAGTAACTTGCTTAGGCATAACTAGCCCTTTGCTGGTAAATAAAAGATTTGACGTATGCATAATGGATGAGGCTGGGCAGATAAGCTTGCCGGTATGTTTCTATATGCTACTGCTTTTTACGTATTTTATTTTACAGGTTTCAATTATTTAGATAGGTAAGAATTTTATTACAATAAAGCTGAAAGCTGAAAGCTGATGGACAACCTAGATCTTTCCTTTGCGACAAAATTAAATCCTTGCATTCCTTTCCAATCAAAGGGTATTGAGCTTTGTTCTGCTGCATCTTTTGGTCCTTTCTACCATATCCTAGTGATGTAAATTGTGGCCCGATCTTTATGGTTGTGGACTCCAAAAGCTCCCAATGACAACCAACCCCGGGTGTTAAAACCTGAGACCAGCAAGCCAAAGAACCTATCAAGACATTGCCATGCACCTGTGCTCTTTTGCACGAATTGATGTCTTGAAATTGGATCTGCGTCGCCAAAACCATTAAGGAATTAACAATGTTGAGAACCACAGAAGAATTATTTTGATACCAACTTCTAAAAATATATCTATATTGTTTAGGATATTAATTCTCAACTAATTTAGATATTTTTTTACTTAAATATTATATTTTTTTAAAAATATTAATTTCTTTTTTAAAATTCTTATATTGTTGTTTGATAAATTTATAATTAGGAACTATCCATTAGCTCATGATTATATTTATTTTAACATTATTATTGGACAATACTATATACCATAGTGTTATACTCTTAATTAAAATATAAAAATCAAATCAAATTTGTGTTATATTATGTTAATTAGTTTAATACCCACACCTTGTATTTAAACCTTGATTATAAAAAGAGGAAGGATGTTTTTTTCCCACCATATTTAGTAATTACACAGAATGGATTCTGGATGCAGTGGGAATGATTAACTAAAGAAATTGATCATGAAAAGAAAGTTTTAGTATGTCCAGAAAAATGGTTTCTGGATGCAGTGGCCTCATCTTCTGAAATGAAAAATAACCCTCCAGTCCCGACTCCTGATTCAGCAAGGGGAGAAAAAAGACAACTGTTGAGAAATAAGTTTCCAGTAGCAAGAGTTGCCTTAAAAGTTACATCTTGCAAGTAATAAGGTTATGTTTGGTTGACTCGATGTCTCTAAGTTGTCTTGATATGGAAATTAAGAGCATTGATCTGTTTAAGTTCATTCTTTTGGACGATAATGATTCTCAAAGATAATTTTTATTAGGTATCATTAGGACCTTTGATGTTTGCTTCAAAGTTTGTCCTAGTAGGAGATCATTATCAGCTGCCACCTCTAGTTCAGGTAAGTTATAGTATAGAGTATCATTAAAGCATCCTTCCTCTTTTTTTTTTTTTTTTTTTTTTTTTTTTTTTTTTTTTTTTTTTTTTTGCTTGTATTAAGCTTTACATATCTTGTGTTTAACTAGAGTGCAGAGGCCCGAGAAAGTGGTATGGGCACAAGCTTGTTTTGCAGACTTTCAGAAGCACATCCACAAGCAATATCAGCATTGCAAAATCAAGTAATCTTAGTGCTGATCTAAAAGTTATTTGATATGTCAATTACCAACAATTGAACATGAAAAAAAATATTTCCGTAAGAGTGTAAGACTAAAATCTGTTAATTGTTTCTTGATGCAGTACCGGATGTGTGCAGCTATAATGGATCTGTCAAATACCCTAATCTATGGTGACAGATTGCAGTGTGGTTCTTCAGATGTGAAGGATGCCAAATTAAAGCTTTTAGATCCAGGATCAATTACAGTCTGGTTAAAGGAGGTAATCACGTCAATCGGAACATATTTTATTTCATAAGAGGCTTTATGATAGAATCCGAAGCAAGAATCTCACTCCTAGGACAGCGTAACAAGAATCTCACAAAACGCAGGATTTGTGCTAAAGAATCTCTAACACAGGAAACTTGAGGAATCCTCAATTTTGTCTTCAATTCAATATACAAGTTTGCCTATACAAACTGACAATGTGCCTTCTTATAAAGAAAATCTAAATAACTAATTAACTCACTACTTGACACACTAACTGACCAAACTAAATAATGAAATTAAACAAATAAAACACATCAGAAATTGACAAATCAGTAGTTGAATATAGGTTACTGCAGAACCGTATCACTTTACTTCAAAATCGTTGTAATAGTTTACTTCTGATTTGGCTTCTATGACTTATGCAGGTTTTGAATGAACAGAAACCAGTGATGTTTATCAACACAGGTTTCTACATATCTGCATATTTTTAATTTTTTTTGTGTGTATGTATCTTAACACAAGTCTCTTACAAAGCATTATTCACTGTGTAGACACTTTACCTGCTTTTGAGACAAAGGAGCATAAGACTGTGAATAATCGGCTTGAAGCTTATATTATTGCGGAGGTATTACTATTTATGTTTCATGTACACTCTACCATAATACATTCAGCTATCTTGGTTGCATCTTCTTGTTTTGATTTTTTTTGCATGTTCGTAAGCCTCACAAAACTTAACATTTGAATTTCTCTTATTTTTCTGTAGATTGCAGGGACACTAGTTGGTCATGGAATCAGGAAAGAAGACATAGGCATCATTACCCCTTACAACGCACAAGCAAGTCTAATTGGGAATCTTCTAAAGACATTGTCTGTGGAGGTTCATACGATTGACAAATATCAGGTTTGAGCTACACTTCTACTATTGCATTAATCTTCACATTTTTTTTGTAGCTACTCTTTCTCATATATGGCCTTGAACACTTTTCAGGGAAGAGATAAGGACTGCATATTGTTGTCCTTTGTGAGGTCAAGTCAAAAAACCGGCAACCACTCATCTTCACTGCTAGGAGACTGGCATAGAATTAATGTGGCGCTTACACGTCCCAAGGTAAAGTTTCATTAGTCTATAATTCCCCGTTTTCCTTCTCTCTCGCCGCTTAGTGTTTTTGATGATTAGCTGCAGATAATGCCCATCAACAGAAGTAGCAATGTTTGTCTAGTACTAAACCAAATTAGACACTCGGTGTAGAATTTGCATCCTTTTAGTTATCGATGTGTAGCTTGAAATGATATTATGGCTAAGAACAACAAATTGATTCTATATTAATTTGGAAAAAATGCAGAGTAAGTAGGTATAAATTAGTCTTGATAAGCTGCTATAGACTACGTCCTAGAAAATCATCCTATTAACCTGCACTTATGATCATTTTGCTTAGAGTTCAAATAACCGTTATGTGATCTCGTAATGTTTGCATCTAATATGTGTAAACTCTCGGCAACGAAGAGTTCCTGTTCTAGAAGAGTCTTAGAAACATCCTTTTCTTAAACAATGAGATCGTGAGATGAACCTCCTTTTCTTGAACAAGGCTGGAGCTCTATACATTTTTCTTAAGTTTGGCAAAATCAATCAACCATAGACCCAATCATAGACACCAACAGATAACAAGTTTTTTTACTACAGCTTCATATTATCATTTCCCTGGACTATGAAGACTGGTAGGGCCCGTTTGTTTTGCTAAAAAACAGCTCAGCAATCAGCTTTATATGGGAGCACGTCGCCAAAGGGTGTTTGTTTAGTCATTAAAATAAAATGTTAGATATCTTTTTTTGAACATGAAGGGAGGATAGCCATTTCTATTTAACAAGTCCTTTGCAGAAGTTACACTTTCATATTACCATTTCCTTTTACTATGAAGATTAGTGTTAAGATACCACTTTTTTTTATTAAGCTGTTTCATCTATCCAAATTCCTTTTCCATTATGAAGATTTCGAATCAAATTCATGAGAAAATCGTATCATTCTTTTCGGTTCTTACACAGCAGTATTCTATAAGTGTCTTATCATCAGCAAATGCATATACTAACAAAGTTCCCTTTGCCATTACAGAAGAAGCTCATTATGGTTGGCTCGTGCACAACTCTCTCGCGAGTCCCTTTGTTGAAGCTCCTCATCGACAAAGTACACGAGCAGTCTGGAATTGTTAATATTACAAAAGACGACATTGATCCCGATAGAAGCCTCAGGAGATGCTCTCAGGTGATCAGATGAATTCTTGTTTCCTTACTGTTCCAAGTATTACAGTATCTCACAGCCCTCTTATATAGAAAGGAGCTAAAGTTTTGTCAATTGAGTTGTATCATCTAGGAAATGTGTAATTTTACCCATCATCTCTTGTAAATGTAATCCATTCTTCAACTATAAAAGCCCATTTATTTTGCTAAAAAATAGCTCTTGAAGCAATCTATTATTAAAAAAGGTCAAATAAAGAGTTTGTTTACACTAGAATGTAATGTTAAATAAGTTTTTTTTTAAAAAAAATGAAGAGAGTAATCATATTCAATTCCTTTTGTTTAATTGTTATTTTTTCAATTTATTTCTTAGCCTCAACTAAACCAGCACTAAAGTTTTTATTTATTTATTTATTATGTTTAAAATGAGAGAAGGGTTTGCTAGTTGCAGCAATTGCTAAACTTATAATCGAATAGAGATGTTCATGCAGCAAAAATGTGGGTTTGGAGATGAATACAGAATAGTATATAATGTGCATTATTGTTTCTTGTTTTTGGAAAATAAAAATAAAGATAGAAAATCATGGCTATTAAAGCTTGATTGTGACCTATTCTCTCGTACAAAAGATGTTAAAGGGATAGGTGATACTTGTGCTATTTTTGCATGAGACTTGAAACAGTTGTTTGCACTGTGTGTGCTCGTATAGTAGCTTACCTATTGGTTTACCTTCTAAAGTTATTCAAATTTAAGACATCTTTGTGAATGAAAATATTAAGTTCGGAATCTTTAGAAAAATTGGTGTTTGAAATTGAGATTTTCATATGAGTCAATTGGTTAGCAACACAGTTGATTTATTTAAAAATATGCCTATACGGATCTTGTCAAAGAAACAAAGATCCAGTATGGAGTCGGATATAATTATCTCGACCTCTCCTGACAAGTGACAACTCTACACACCTTGGAGTACCTTAATAGCACAGTTATCAACCTTGACTTCGATCTTTTTAATCTTTAATCTGATTGCCTCCTGTAACCCGATTTGGAGGGCAAATGTTCAACTTTAATAACTGAACTAGTGTATTACCCGCACCTTGTGCGGGTTGAGTTTTAGTAAATTGTGCAAACTTCACTGAAAGAAAAATATTTAAAAATAAAAAGTATTGTGGAATATATATTTGCAAGTAATTAGTTATCTAATTGGAACTATACAAACTAAAAAAATTCAAATTTTAGAATATTTCAATTCTAAAATAAGAATTTGTTCCTTTTTTTTGTTAACATTAAATTAGCTTAGATAAAATGATTAAAAAATTAAAATAAAAAGAAGTTAAAATACTCCGATTCTAGCAAACACTTGTTAAGGTTAGATTAGATTGGAAGTTTTCAACTAAAACTCAATTTGATATGATAATTGTTGAGATTAAAGTGGATGAGAATTTCAAAGAAAATTTAAAAATCTGATTTGGTAATTTTATCCGTGAAATATTCATTGATCAAATAAAAATATGTTCTAATAATATCAATATACTAAGCTATTACATGCAACATCTTTTGATATATAATTACACGAAATTCTACCACAAAAAATAGACTAAAATATATTAAATATAAAATCCTGTCAAATAAAATAGTGTAAATCTATGTTATAATACATAAAGATATTCCGGTTTAGATATATCATGTAACAAATATAATATATTTAAATATAAATATAACTAAATACTTAAAATGTTAGGGTTTGTAGATATATTATAGGTAATAGAATATATTTTTGCCTATATAATCTACCAAATTATATATATATATATATATATATATATATATATATATATATATATATATATATATATATATATATATATTCCTGGTAACAAATATTAATATAACTAAAATTTAAAACTAATGTAAAAATATGTATATTGGATGCAGATTATATATATATATATATAATAAAAAAATGTACAAACAATTTATGTAATATAACTACTTATTTATACAACTAATTCCTTGAATTCCATCTCAACAAATAGTTGCTCAACACCGATCAATTTCTTACTCAACTTTCATACTTCTGTCTTCTGTGATTCTACATACTCAACTCGATCAAATAAGGTCCATCATCACTCATGTACTAAGTTTCTTCTTACCGATGCTTTTGCCTGTCAAAAGTTATGAATTTAAGTATATCGTATATTTGAATTTGAAGTTTCGTATGCAAAAAAAATTGTATGATAAAACAAACAAACTTTTTTCGAAGTTCTTCATTCCCGAGTCTTGACCCTGCACCACTAATTTAGTAAGCAGTAAGCACATTGTCAATAAAAAAAAAGACTGCGATTAACAAAATAGTTTCGACAAATTTGATTTTTTTGCAGGCAATGATCCTTCTTCTCCACCTGCAACGTCTGAAGACTTGGTAGTTGAGATCATCTTTCATGCAGACCATCGAACATGACTTTGGGGATGCGAGAAACCACCGACTCCATCTTAAAATAAAATTAAACATTGTAAATTGATAATGGAATGAGAATAAATAAGAACAATTAATTCCAAAATACAACACAAAACATAGAACTGTAGTTACTTTTTACAAAATGAATCAATTACAGATGAGAACTGAATGAGAATTCTACCGGTGAAGAGAGGATTACCGAGGAATTGGTTGAGGACGAATCAAGTATATATATAAGACTAGACTGAACTATTAAAAAAAAATCTTAATAATATTAGGGTGATAATACCAAGCAACAAATTATTGATTGAAGAGATAAGATCTTTTGATTCATTTACCATAAATACCGTTAAATCTCGTAACAAATTTCAAAACAATTATGTATTGCATTAAACATTTTTATGATATAATATTTTATCTAAGTCATAGTTACAAAAATAAATGATGTTTTTTTTGAAGGGAACTAAATAAATCAAGTTAAATCTTTATTAAAATTTTTAACGCACTAAAATTACATTCCGGATTTATTTAAAAATAAATTGAAATCAAATCAAATTTGCTTAAATCTTCGGATTCGGTTAGATGATATGCATTATTTATTTAAAAAAAAATTATGTTTTAAAAATTATTTATTCAAATTACTTTATTTAAATAACTGAAAGACAAAATAAGTAATGAAAAATAAATTTCAAATCTTATGCATTCTTAACAACATTGTGGGTGGATTTAAAAAAAAAATTTATAATATTAATTAGGTAGTTTAATTTTGATTACAAATCTTTATTTATAAATATAAGATGATTAGGGTTAACAAAAATCTTGTTGTGAAATTTTAAAATATTAAATCTTTAAAACTAAGATAATGATGAAATTTGTAAGATTATTGGCTTGTTAAGGAAGTTATCAAATTTTAAGAAGTTTGATTAACAAAATAAAGACTTGAATTTTTCATAAATATTTCCGAATTTTCAAAAAAAAACACTAAAATTGAAAATTTTGAACTTTAACAAAATTCGAAATTTTCGATTATACCCAAAACGTTTTTTTGAAAATTCGATTAAAATCTGATTTACATGATATGCAACAGATTGGAGAGAATTTTTTTTCGGAGAATTTTTGTTACGATATTGCAATTAAAATATAAATTGGAGAGAATTTTTTTAGAATTTTTGACGATATTGCAATTAAAATATAAATAATATTTTAATTGAAATTGGTGAGAATTTTTTTTTAGCGAATGAAAAATCCTGGCGGCGACACGTGGCAATAAGTGCGTCCGCTTTAATATATATATAAGATTGAAGTTTTTTTTTTTTTTTTTTGTTTTTTGCGTCGATGCTAACAATATTACCATTGTAATTCCGGATTATATATCCAACATATGTTATTCCCTAATCGAGTTTTGATCCATCAAAGTTAAGTTTAGAGAAGTCCGGTTTTGGTTTTTTCCATTTAATATTGTGTTTTTTCCCCTTTTGTTTGAGTTATAATTCTTTGGTTGTTTTATCACTTTTATGTTGTAATCATCCTCATTTCTTATGTTAGTTTTTTCAGTTCTGTATTTAATTTTAAATGAAAGTAACATAATTTTGTTCCTGAACAACTAGATACTCCACCATACATATGCGAGACACACAAATTTGTTTGTTCCTATTTTGTTTTTTGATTTCTTGTAGGATGACATGAGTTTTTATTTTTATTTTTTTTACATTTATTTTGGAGGTTAATTTTGTTAAGTTCGATGGAAATTGTTCTATCAATTTTGGCGATAATTTATTTAGTACAAAGACAATCAAAGAGCAGGTGGAACAAGTCCTCAAGATGATGATTATAAAGTTCATAGTGCCTTGTTACGACAATCCTTATTTCGTCAAGTTTTGCTTTTGTCAGAAGTTTGTTAATTGAAATTTCAACGTAAAGTTTTTAATTTTGGGTTAGGTATCCAGTTTCCATATTCATTCGCAAAAATGGATTGGTTGGATATTTGATTATTCTTCAATCATATCGGAAACCAATTTTGTAGAAAACTATCAATTTTTACTACATCTCCAATATAGTCTATCTTGGATCTCGTTTTTGGGAATGATTATTTCTTTTATCTTTCTCATAATATCCGGGTTTATGATATTTTGTGGCTCGTTATCAATTTTGTTGTTATCTCAATTTCTTGAGTTATTTATAAAGTGACTTGACTTTAATACTTGTGTCAATTTGGTTCGTATTTTGGGCCATTTTTGTTAGTAGTATCGTTGTTACCCAACTATCGTGCCAAAAGTTTATGGTTTTCTATTTCCGGTATGCCAGATAATACCTTTTTTTTAACTCGGTTTTAAGTTTCATAAGATTGTTTCATTTTCACGATACTCCACCTTTCAATTGGTAATGGAGAATATTCATATTTTTTAAGTATTTTTCGTTGATAATTTTAACACAAGTCATCTGAGCGAGTAGTGAGTGTTACATATTCCTACTAGACATGTCAAACCAACCATTCTTATAACTTGATCAGCAAGTACCAACTTATGAATTACTGCTTTCGTTTTCATGTCACAACACACAATAAGTGGGCCTTTGCGTTTTGTTTTAAGAAAAGTATTATTTAAAACTTTTGACATTTTTATATAAAAATTTGTATTGTAATGATTTGTTGGTGTTAGCTCAGTTTCTAATAAAATATTAAATGGGTATATGGCAATATATTTGATAATTTATTCATAATGCCTACATGTTATAATAACAAGTATCATGAAATTGAGGATCATTGTCTCAATGTTAGAGGTTAAATTCTAAGAACTCGGGACGTCACGAGCTAGGTACTCACACTGGGTTCTGACCCTAGATTGACGACAAGCTCACTAGATCTTTTACAAGGCACAACGTAAGGAAAACCAAATAAAGTCTTAAAACATGCATGATAACATAAACGTGTGGAAGAGAAAGTCAGCCGTCACTACAAGTACTAGAATCCAAAGAAAATACGAGTCTAGTCTCATGCAAAACAAAGAAAAACACAACGTCCCGACTACTTCGTAGGGGAACATGATTGTCCACCGAATCCGGATCACTCAACAATGGTCCTACCCTGCTGTGTGTCTATCACAAGACGGTATAAACTGTTAGTTAACTATTCAAGGCATTAGAAAGTATACTAAAGCACAAACACATATAATAGCAAAAAGTAAACAAATCAGCATGCTGCACTCAGTCCGTTTATTATCTTTGATTAAGGTGATTCACTTCTATTAGTTCAACTTATTTTGTAGCACGAGGATCTCCCGAACCTCGCCCTTATCCCCATATACCAACCGGAGTGGATCCGATGCACCTCAACGTATACCAATATGGTCTAGTCGCAGAGAACCTCTCAGCCTCTAGGCAGAGCTGGGTAGTGATGCTACGACCCGTTATTCATACACTTGGGTCTAATAAAAGGGTAACATCGACCTAATCAAGTTATAATTAAGAAATACTCAACATACACCACTCTAGCAATACATGCTAACACAAGGAATAGTTGGCTAAGTAAGTCATATGACTTACCTGCTTTGGTACGAAGTCCAGCTAACGATAAGTCCCGATTCGTCTGTATGAGATCTCAGGAGTCTGGTGATAACGGAAATGTCTCAGCATCCAATTACTAACGTCCGAGAAGCTTTAAGAAGCTTCCAGACATTCGGGAAGTTTTTGAAAGAAAGAACGACAAAACCCTAACTTTTAAAGAAATTACGGTTTTTAACCCCGAATTTCCGTATAATTCTAAAATGGTCAAACGAGTCTCTAAACCTCCGGAAAACGTCTAACCACTTATGATATACATTAGACGATCCTAAACGAGTTTGAAAGTTTCCCGAACTTTCGATTTACGAAGGAAAACCTTAAAGAAAGCCTTAAACGTCACTAGTTAAACTTGCTACTTTAACCTCAATTTAACATCGTCAAACGTTCCTCAAAAATTCCGAAATAATTCTAATGTGTACTAGGCCATGACTAAAACGGAATGGAAGCATCAAAACTCCTACAAGCCAAAACCACAAATCTACACAAAAATCCAAAGATCAACATCC
This sequence comes from Fagopyrum tataricum, assembly GCA_002319775.1. Classification (NCBI taxonomy): domain Eukaryota; kingdom Viridiplantae; phylum Streptophyta; class Magnoliopsida; order Caryophyllales; family Polygonaceae; genus Fagopyrum; species Fagopyrum tataricum. The sequence goes on from CM008282.1 coordinate 43,039,655, forward strand.
TAACATGCATAAACCGAAACTGATTTTTCTATCAACTGTGGGAGCTTGTAAAGTTTGATCCAACCGTTGGATCTTCCTATAGTTTTAACATGTTATACTACTATATACAGACTATCACATAACCAAAAATCAGGCGTTAATCATAAGTATAACGTACCGAAAGAGAGGTCTGAAAGTGGTGAACACGAAGAAACTAAAGGTCTACGCCGCTTAGTGTAGGTGGTAGCGCTAGTCAATAAGCTACCCCACCTACTCTCTTCAAAATCTCGAACGGTCCGGCATATCGAGAATTTAACTTTCCCTTAATATCAATCGCCGAACCCCTTGTGTAGGAGACACTCTCAACCAGACCTGAGATCCACCCTGAACTCCAAGGTCTACGCCGCTTGTCGTGTAGGATTTCAGACAGCTCTACACTTCTAGCATACGCTCCCGATCTGAGCGACTTGCGCTATATCATCTTGTATCTGCTCTGGAGCAACTCCCCCTACTCTCAGTCCAGTAACGAAATCCGTAGAGATATCCTCCAACCTCCATTGTGGTACAAGAAGTGGTTGAAGCTCTTCTCCTGGTCTATGATGCTCGATTTTGACCTGCTGACAGGTCGAACACTGGGCGACATACCTAGCCACATCAGGCTTCAATCCACCCACCAATAGGAACGTCCTAGATCTCGGTACATCTTACTAGCACCTGGATGTATCGAGTAGGGTGTAGCATGCCTCCTGTAAAAACTTATGTCCCAACTCCTCGTCCAGCGGTATACATATACGCCCCTGGCGTCTCATCATTCCATCTATTCCAATCACCAACTGTGGTGCATCACCTCAGGTCATCCTATCCCGGATCCTAGCCAATGTCGGACACATCTCCTGCTTCGGTTGGATCTCTTCCAACAGATCAAGTAGTAACTCTCATGCACCCAGATGACAGTCCTTATCCGGAACTGCATCTCAACCTCTAATCTCGCCAAATCCTGTTGTAACTAAAGTTGGGCTGTCAAACGAGCTATCTCTCTCTCTCCCGAGGTGTCTTCCGACTAAGCACAACGGCAACTAAATCGCCTTACCCGGATGATACCAAACCTCTAGATCTCAAGATCCTTGATTAACTCCAACCATCTCCTTTGGCTGAGCTAATATCGGAGCAGAAGTGAATCTCCTTTTCAACCCTTCAAAAACTCTTCTGACCTGGCTTAGACCACACAAATCGAGTGGTCTTCCTCAGAAGATATGTAAGCGGTCGTTCAATCACTTAAAACTCTTCCATAAACCTACAGTAGTATCTTGCTAAACCCAAAAAGTTGCGAACCTCCTTGACATTCCTCCATTTATGTGGAACAGTATAATAAAAGTAATCATCTTCTTCTACTTCTCAAATTCTTCACACATGATCCTTTTCCTCTATTCCAGTTGGTGATTTCCACCCATTATTAGATAGTCGACTTCCAACAAACAGCTGACTTGAGGTCGCTTCCGATCGTCAAAATACTCGCACGAATTAAATACCTTCAATACTTGATCTGAACCTCCTCAAATGACGGACCTGTTTATCCACTTCCTTCATAACCCACCTTGTCCTTTTTTAACAATATAAGGCTGATCTAAAAAGACAATAACCTACCTTGCCCAAAATCATTGACTTAACTTTTCCATACTCTCCAAGGTTGATATTCTTCCAGAGATCCCGCTCCTATGAACTCGTCCATTTTAGTTTGCTTCTTTGGTCACCCTAGGTCACATGCTTCTCTTTCTAGTACAAGAGATCTAAACTTCTCAGACCCCACATCATTCCTCCGAAAATTTCGTGCTCTTCCGGTACTTCATGATGATTTGTCCACACGTTCATTCAAATACTATAACATAAGTTCTTGCCTTCTCACGGTTCCTCTGTATGATCCTCTAATGTTGGTGTCTTAAGTTCTTAGACTAGAGGCACCATTGGTTGACCTCGCTTCCCACCTAGGGCTCTTTTCCGTACGCTCTCCCTTGATGGACGTGGTTTAGCATTGCAGCTTGTATTGTAGTCTTTTCTATTGATCACGTTTTCCTTGAAGAAGTCAAACTGTATTCCCGTTCATGAACCTGATATCCTCTACGTACTCTATAACTTCCATTGAGACGTGGCATGAGTCAGTTTGTTGTCCCCTAGAAGGTTCCGGTATATCCGCGATGCCACACCCTCATCAATCCTCTCTTCTGCCTCAACTGCGGCTCATGCCCTAGCGACTCATGTGTAGTATTGCAATCTCGTTTCCTCCTGACTGTAGGTTTGTCCCACGTCCACGCCTCCTAACTGTAGGAGTCATACCACTACCACAACCAGTAGTGTGGAAGAGGTAAAAGACCTCTATCCCGGCCTATAATGGCCGTTAACCTAGTGCATCCTATCTATACAAAGTCTAACATAACGGTGTCTGACTAAAGGTTTGTACTAACTCTAATTCCACAATATCCATTCTAAACTATGTCGTTGAGATTCACGGAGAGTTGTGATGGTTTCCTACTGACTGCCCCAACCCGACTATGTAGAAAAAAATTTTAAAACAAAAATCATTTTGAAAATCTAGATCCCTTGTGGGCTCTGTTTATTTATTCGGCCTCTTAGTAGATTACGAGTGCCATTGTTGTCAACCTAAGCTCTGATACCATATGTAACACCCCGAATTCAGTGAACCCGGAATGCTACTGGTTAGGACCTCACAATGGGTCCCGACCTTAGCTGAACAACAACGTAACTAGAATCTTACAACAAGGCACAAAAAGAAACCGATAAAACTGAAAGATATTTTATTATGCACGACTCATAAAGGGAGAGCATCATCAGCCGTCCAAAAGAAACAAACAACTAAGAAAAGAAAAGGAAAGATCTCCAACACATCCCCAAATGAAACTCAAAAGAAAAAATATGAAAACCCCGGCTGACCACAGTCTCCGGCTCCCTCAACAACGACTAACCTGCAAGGTCTACAACATCGGTTTTCACCGTTAGCTAACAATCACTATATCAACATATCTATGTAGCACAAACACACATCAAGGATAATAAACACATCACATAAAACATCCATAAACCGATTCTTATCTTTTCATTAAATGATTCACTTTTATTAGTTCAACTTCATTTGTGGCACGAGGATCCCATCGACCCTCGCCTCTGTCCCCGTTCACCAAGCGGACTGGAGCCATGCATACCCCGTTTACCGTATGGACTGGTCGCAGAGAATCTTCCCATCACCTATAAGCGATGAGTAGTGATGCCACGACCCGTTATCATACACTTGGATCTAAGTAAATTATATCGTCGTTCTAATCAATTTCCATTAAAACGATAAACACACACCACCACATAGCATACACTCATATAGCATTATCAGCTAAGCAAGTCCATAAGACTTACCTGAACAGATCGTCGTCCAACCATCACTAACTAGTGTCCGCTCGTGCTATTACTATCCACTACCTGATCAAGAAAGATCGACTTAGAATCATCATTCTAACTCTTACAAGATTTTTAGAAGGCTGCTATACTAACGAGTAAGTTCTCGGATCCAAAGAATGGGAAAACCTAACTTTAGTGGAAATTAGCAAAACGCCCATCACTTTTCGAAAAATTTCGAAAAGTGCCCAAAATGGTTCTAAGTCTTCTCTATAGGTTGACAACACTTATTAAACCTCAAAACTCCAAAACAAGTTTGAGGGTTTGCTCAAACATACATTTTACGCCCAAACTCACTTTTCAAAATTAAACCAAATACTCTACTTTGGCCTATCGAAAGTACCACTTACTAAATTCCGAAAATTCCAAGAAAAATATCTACACACTCTAGGTTATACCTACTCTAGGATAGAACAATCGAAATCCATAAATAACATTCCACAAGTTCTACACAAAATCCCAAAGGTGCTTTCAAGCACACTTAAATTCCAAAGCTAGGTTTCAAGCCAACTTTGGAGGTTTATAACTCTAAATCCGACCGTCGGATCTTTTCCAAATTTTAATATCCTAAACTAGGTATATTCATATATAACATATCAAAAATTCAACGTTATTTGATGGGTTTAAGGTATCGAAACCTAGTCCCAAAGTTGACTGCATAAACTGTAAATTCTGGAATAACACACTAACCATCACATCTAGAGATCGAGTCTGACAAGGAGCAAATCAGGGAATAAAACGTACAACCCTAACGTCCTAGGTTCGAATCTTACAATTGACAAAATAAAAAGAACGTATTGAACCTCCCAATCTATTATACGTGAAAGCAACAAAGAGTGAAAATGTTCTTCTTACCCCCACGTTGCAGTAGATCACGAAGAAGAAGAAGCCATTGGCTCTCCACTTTGGCACGCCGGCAAGGTTCCTGGATCGTCTGAGGGTCACCAGCGGAAGGGCAACGTGAATCATCACCTCCTAGTCTACTAATCCCGAAACAAGAATGTAGGTAGGAAGAGAAGCTTACCCATCGTCCGCTGCAGACGAGGAAGAGAGAAGCTCCGCCCGCCGTTTACCGTTGCTCGCTGGTATCAATCGAAGAAAGGAGAGAGGGAAGGTAGCCGGTGCTCCTGGTTCCGGCAGAGATCGGAGTTGCGCTCACGGTGAAGATGGAGAGGAGGATGCAACTCCGGTGGCTCGAGATTGGCAAGGTCTTGACTCGCCCGAGGCTGCAGCGATGGTATGTGATTTCCAATAGCCGGAAATGATCCCGAGAGGTTCCCGATTACTCGCGCATGAAAGAAGAAGGAGAAGGAAGGGCTGCCGGTCCGGCTCTTCTGCAGCGTGGAGAGAGACGTTGGAGGGAAAAGTCACACGGTTGTGGGAAAGGAGGACTGTCGCGAAGGTTGCGCAAGGATCGTGAAGAAGTTCAGTAACTGGTCGAGGAAGGTTGCGGAAAGGTCGGGGAAGATGGCGTGCAAATCTCTTGATTGATAATCACCGTACTTGGCTTTGTGGGCCGGTGAGAAGAAAGAGAAAATGGGCCCGTTTCATGCCAAAGAAGGAAATAAAGTGACCAACACAGCTCTTGGGCCCATTGAGAAATAGAGAGGCCGTGATCAACTAAAAAAACGGCTGAGACTAAGTTGGATGGAAATACAAGGCAAGACATGATCCAAGAACTAGTATTAATCGAATTTTAAACGATCTGGATCGGTTCTATCCGATAAAAGCCCGATAACTTGACCGGTATCGAAATAAAATTTCCGGTTATTACAGTGCCAGCTCAAAGAAGGGTGAAGAGCCCGTCCGTGTTCCAAGAAGATGTTGCTTGTCGTTGCTTCAGACTCTCCCAAGGCCAGCTCTCTACTAGTGACTTCTGATCTAGATCCCTGGGAAAATGCAGCTTGAGAACATGAATCTAGTCGTGCGGGATCGTGAAGGAGAAGGGCGGAGAAGACGAGGTGAAGGTTCGAAGAATCTGGAGAAGGAGTGATATGGGGTTAGCCGTCAGTTGGCCCGATTTTTCAATACCAAGACTCGAAATGAAGAAAATGGATAAAAAGATGAAAACTTGAAATAAAAATGGAGGAATGATCCAATGATTGTGAAGGATCGATAGATGGATAGATTTGGTTGAACCCTTAAGGCAACCAAGAGCACGATAGGGAAACAAAGGCCCTAGCACACAAATGATTTGAAGAAGCCCTTCCGCTATTATCTCACACAAAGGGAAAAACGATTGTTCCCATAGCACGAGAAGTCACCTTGAAGATGATTGAGAGCATCAACTTGCCAATCCAAGTGACACAACTCAAAACAGTCCAAAGTTGTTGGGCGAACGAGATTCCACTAATCCGCACAGTAAAGATGTCTCGATTCCACGAGAAGAATATAGGATAGAAGAGAAAAATACTCGAAAGTACTTGTGTTTAATTTCATTCAAAGCCGAGGAGGAGATACGTCTACCCTAAGCCTTATATAGGCATGTTGGACGTCCTCCTAGGGTTTCTACGGGCTATGGGCTTGATCCAAGATCGAGTCCAATCTAGCTAAAGTGATAAGATCAAATCTTTAACAGATAAGATCAACTAAAAGAAAAATAGTTAAAATAAAATAAACTAATTAAAAGTAAGCCCATCTTTTATTTAAAAGATGTCCAAGAATGGGCTTTAAAGTAATAAGCAAGTTGGGCCTAATTTAGCCACTTAAATTAGCCCTAAATCTTCTTCCTTCAAATGCAGCCCGACACATCTCTTCTTCATATGGATTACATGGATCTCGGCTCTCCTCCACGTCTCTCTCCATGTTTCGGCTACTCTCTTCACGTGGATCATCTCGGTCTCTCTCCATGTCTCGGTCTCGGTTGCTTCCTTTGTTCACTCTTTCCTCATCCAATTCGTGGTCTTGGTCTTCTTCATTGGTAACTCGTCTCCTCTTGCTCATGTGCTCATTGGTGCAAGGAGATGAAGTCATGCTGCGAGATGCTCCTGCATCAAGGAGGGTTCTTGGTTGTTTGTCGTTGCTGAACGAATGAGAAACTCACTGCTGTGAGCTCGGGTGAAAGACGAGCCCCATTGCTGAACGAAGCGTTTGGAAGATAAGTTGAGGGAGGAGAGAGATTTGGTTGCACCGTCTGAGGTTAGCTAAAGCAGAAGGAAAGGGATAGAGGTGAAGATGGTCGAAAATGCAGAATAGAATGAGAGCTTAGGAAGAGAGTGAGAAGGTAGTTGCAAAAACGTGATGGAGGTTGTGTTGTTGTGCTTGTACCCGACATCCGTCTTCAACGTTTTCTCCCTATGCCAGCTAGCAAGTCGTGGTCCCCTCCTCAGTATTGCCGTTGCAACGTACCATTTGTTTGGATAAGCATGAAGGTGAGTAAGGCTAAGGCAGTTAGACCTGATCATATCCGGGCAGCCCATCCGGCCCGCCGGAAAAACGGGCGAGTATGGACATAGAGGGAAGCCCGACCGGGCCGAAAAGCCCAGCCCGTCCAGCCCGTTGGGCCGGGTACGAACACCACTATTGGCCCGTCCGGGCCGAAAAGCCCGGCCCGTATAAAAAAATAAATAAATTATTGTATATATTTAAAATATTAAGTATAATTATAGAATATTTAGCATAATTATCATAAATTTAATGTATATTACGTATAATATCCTAAATATATTTTATTTTTAAATATAATTTATATTTAAAATAGTTTTAAAAATTATATTTTAAAAAAATAAGATAAAACGGGTACCGGACGCCCGCCCGACAGCCCGGAGGGGCCGGGTAAGGCAAGTATTTTAGGCCTGCCAGCCGAGCTTAGCCCGGCCCGTGTCCGGCTAAACGGGCCGAAAATTTCAAAAAGCCTGGCTCGAGCCTGGATATGAACAGGTCTAAAGGCATTTAGCAAAGAGCTGGGCTCAAGAAGTAAGGTCATGGGCCCGTGCAAAGATAGGGTAAGATTAGGCCCAAGTTAAGTTGTAATAAGAACAAGCCCATTAATGATATATGAGCTTTGACCGATATAATTTGGTTGTTCGGTTAAACTCGGTATAAGAGTAGCGTTTCCTAAAAATTAAAATCCCGGGTATTAAATTGATTTAGCAATAAATTATTATTTTTAACACCCTTGATTCAGAAATAAATTATTATTTTAAAAAAATTATGCCATTTTTTTAATACAAAGGTAAGAAGATTTAGAGGGTCGGTTTCTAAAAACCGGTCGTCTTTAAGCATCCTTTCGTATAAGGTTTTCAACATCATCTAGTAATGCATCGTCATATGCGGTTGAGTTGTGTCCATGCATCGCGAGTCTATCAGTTACAGTGTTGATTTTATTGAAAATATGATGAGCACTAAAGTGCATAAAACCCGAGATCATGGAGGACATATTTAAGATGATCATGTCAGTCTTCTATGACGGTTTTCAAATTTAGTTGATCGAATTAATGAGCATTAAATTGTCTCCTTCAATCTCAATGGATGTTGCACCTAAACTTGCGGCCTTTTGTAGGCCCTCCCGAAGAGCGAAAATTTCTTCCTCTGGAACAGAGTCGGCAATGCATCTCCCTTTTCCCGTAGCTAGAGGAATTGCAAGGCTTATTTCGAATGATGTATCTAAAAACATATTGATTCGACGAGTTTCTTGAAACATCAAAATTTAATTTAACATATCCCTCCTTTGGTCTTAGCCATTAAATTTGTCATAAAAAAATTATGATAATTTTAAATTTCACCAACTCTTTTGTCAAGTGGAAATTATTAAAAAAAAAATTTAATGGGTTAATAATAGTTGCATAATCTTCATCAATTATATTGTCAACGACGTAAACTCGTGATTTTAAAAAAAAATTGTAAGAAGATCATAGTATATTAGATGTGATTATATTATTATAAACCATAACAACGAGATATTATAGGTGATAATACGACAAGCTAATATTATAGAGTAGTAAAATATTATAATTTCACCCAACAAAGTTTTCTAATAGATAATACGACAAGCTAATATTATAGAGTAGTAAAATATTATAATTTCACCCAACAAAGTTTTCTAATAGATAATATGCATCACTATACAATTGTATATTCGTTACATTGTTTGAAGATAATAGGACTATATTTAAGATGTTTGGCTTCAAGTTCGAGTATTGCCTATCATGAATCATGATTCATGACTATAATTTTATCAAATTTATGCTTCGGTTGCAAGTGTCAATTTGTATGGGATGTCTGTTAATAAATTCTTTCTAAGTTAGTTTTTGTTTTCTATATTGTCTTATCTAGTTAGGTCTACATTACAATACAAAGAGGGTAATTAACTACATATGGCATTATTTTTTTTACTAAATCAACGAAAGAAAGCTCTATTATATATATATATATATATATATATATATATATTATTTTTTTTATTCAAAGGAGGCTAAGATTTAATTATGACCAATTTTCCTCACGATTACCAATTTCTTGTCATCGTTTAACACGATATTTTAATTTTTATTATCTCTATAAAATAAGTCAATCTATCTTCCTTCGTATAAAAAAAATCAATTATAACAGTGAAGGTGTATAGCAATGCTTACAAAGCTAGAACATATGGTAGTCATGACAATTGAAATCTTCTAGAAAATAAGTCAATCTACTTTTTCTCCTTGACTTCTTTGTTGTCGGGATTTCTTGATGTATTTTTTTGTGTTTCTTTTTCTCCTGTTGTTCCTCATGACGGTTAGTCCGTTTGTCGATCTCTTTCGGCTTTTCGACCCACTCGACTACGTGTCGTCTAGTGATTTAAACCGTTTTCCTTTATAAATAAAATAAAATAAAATAATAAAAATAATAATCCTGAAAAAAATTCATAAATCCATTTATTAGATTTTTGTATAAATTTAAACCCCTTACATTTAAGTCACCTTCAACCGAATACACCCAATATTAAACCTACCCTATACTTCATTTTGTAATATACCTACCTCTTACTTCATTTTCTGTAATATTACAAATTTATCATCTCCAATTTTATCATCATTTATATACCGAACACAAAGAGATCATTTAAAATCAATAACTTTGAAATTCAAATTTTGGCCAAACTTTATATTCCCTGCTATATTAGAACAATATAAAATTACCCCAACTCTTAAATTTAATTTTGAAAAAGAAAAGAAAGAAGAAAAAAAAGGTTGATTTGTATACGACAAATATCCAATCAAATGACCTAGAAGGCTAGAATTGTTAGGTTCAGAAGTAAACATCCATTCATCATCTGCAATATGCATCATCTCCCACTTAGCTTTATCATCAATACCATTATAAAAAAAAAATACTTTAGTGCTTCTTTTGTATTGTTTTATTTTCGTCTTTCTCAGCAATATTATTATAATAAGATATTTTATTTTTAAGAGAAAAGAACATTAAAACTATATCGGTTGGTAGTCCATCATAAATTATTGATCCTTTTGATTGAGAAACTTAAACAATTGAACAAGCAAAACTGGTAAGTGGTAACATAACACATTTTATAAGATATTATGGATTTATTTGCATATATTACATACTATTAAGCTTTTACAATAAACTATATAATATTAAAGTTAAAAATAGTATGAATAATACGCATAATTTTTTAAGATTGGTATTTGTATACTACATTACTTATAGGAATTTTCGAAAAAAACTTATACTGAAACACGATATAAATCATAAAACTGGTATTATAAGACATGCATTTTGCATCCAAACACGCCCTAAGCTCGACATTGGTTTCCTCTAGCTTTCAACTTTTTAAAAACCTGAACTCACATCAAAATACATGAAGAAAGCACTATAAGGTCCATAACATTACATTGAATTGACAGAAAGCCATCGATCAAGGAGGAAACTAAGGCACAAAAACAGGTGAATATGATACACGGTTCTAAATATTTGGGATATGGACAGCACAGATATGAAAACTTTCACACAAGAGGTAGCATCCTGTCATAGAAAAGCCAGATTAATAACCAGATATCTTTTGTAGCAAAATTGTGAAGGGCTTTCTCGACCTGTATATATATATATATATATATATTTACCAATATGGACAACACAAATATGCAATTTTACAAAGACATGACCCAGTAATCTGTTTTTGATCAGGTCACTGTGAGCACATATCTTAGTACATTAAAAGAGGTAGCAAAGTAGTTGTTTTAAATGATGTTTATATGCAGTATGACTAAGATAGAAGAAATTTACAAAAAAGCTTCACCAAATCCAATTGAGTGTCAGATTACAGACGATCAGCACCATAGAAAGGGTGACAAACTGCCGATAAATACCAATATAATTTTAATATAATGTAGCAATACAATAACATTAACCACATATCTCTTGGGTAAAATTTTGGATTCGAGCTCCCGTGCCTGCACAAAATGTTTTAAGGGGTAAACAAATTTCAGGTAGAACATTATTGAGCTCTGTTCAAAGCCTCGAGGACATTTGGAAAAAAATTACTGTAAGACAGAGAACAATAAAAGGTTTAATAAGACTAAACAAGAAGCTACAAACAGCCGGGAATATGTGTGCTGACAATCAGTCTATTTGGATGTGTATGTTTGTTACTTTATGATAGAGAAAGATATCTACGGGGCTACAAAGCAATGGTCCATGATGGAGACCTCTCAAAGGAATGTAACAGGAGGAAATTGTTTTAATAAAGGCTTAAATTGTGTGCTAGAAGCATGTGTATTTATTTCTGACAAACAAGATAGAACACTTGTATTCCATTGAATTGCAGCAATTGCTTGTTAGCAGAAAACCAGAAGAATAAGTTCTTCAAAGGGCAGTTTATGCTGAAGACCTACAAGAAAGCATGCCTTACTCTTTTGTTGTATCAGGTAAGCTCATTTTTCAAAACTGTTTTTGCATCTGTTGTGTGTGCATCTGTGTTTGTTTGGAGATGTTGATTGTTCAAGGAGTCCAGGTTTCTGGTCGGGTTTTTAGTATTCTTTAGTTCTTAGTGCTGAAATATTTTGAGCTTAATTATGCTTCTTGAGTAATTCTTGAAAAAAATAGATTTTAAACAATGATCATCGAATACGGCAGCAAGTTATAAGATTTGTTAGACGTCAGCATAGATATAGAAGATACTTCAATAATTTTCATAAATTACTCAAGATTATAAACATTCTTATAACTCTTCTAAGTCATCATTTCTCCGTGGAAGACAAGTTCAACAATAAATATAACATCTAAAGTAAGAAAATCAAATAGTTACTTACAAAGTTGTTTGGGTGATGGCAGGCCTGAAGATGGCAAACCAGACCCCATGGAGCCAGCTGAAGTCGCCAGGCTGCGTATGGGAGAACATGAGCGTAGTTTTAGAACTGAGTTTCTTTGGTATCCTCTTAATCTACCTTGTCAGGAAACTTGTCTTGTCAATATGCAAAAACCGACTGATGGAAGTGGTTGAAACGGACACCAACACAAGCAGCAATACAAGCGCTTGCAACAGACCAAAGACCATCACGATCATTCTCTGCTCTGCTTTGCTTCTAGGAGTTCATCTGACTCTTTTGTCACTGATTCTAGGAAATAAGCCTAGCAATCAGAATCAATGCTTATCATCATCACCGATCCCTCTTCTTGCGGCCGAGATTTTCCAGGTTGTATCCTGGGCCATTACAATGATTTCAGCATGTAGAATTCATATCATTAACATCCCTGGCATTCTAAAATTGTGGTGGGTTTGCAACTTCTTACTCTCGGCTTTCAATGTAGCTCTCGCCGCTCATTTAGTCATAGAAACCCACCAATTACACCTAATGGTTCGTGACTATGCTAATCTAGTAGGACTCGTTGCAGCCACCTGCCTTATCATTGTCTCAATCCGATCAACATCAGACAATCTTAAGCAGTCTGAGGCCGGATATGATTACCTTAGACTAAGAGACCCATTACTTGAAAATAAAGAAGAAGGAACTAAGGGAGTGAATAAAAGAGAGTCATTATACGGAAAAGCCACTCTTTTACAACTTATCACCTTCTCCTGGCTTAACCCATTGTTTGTTATAGGCAACAAGAAGCCCCTTGAACAGGATCAGATCCCAGATCTTGATGCCAACGATTCTGCTTCCGTGCTCTTCCATTCTTTTCATGAAAGCCTCCAACAGGTTAAAGAAGAACATGGGTATGAAAACCCATCTATCTATAAGGTCATATTTATGTTCGCCAGGAAGAAGGCCGCTATCAATGCAGTCTTCGCTGCAATTAGTGCCGTGGCTTCCTATGTGGGGCCTTACCTGGTCAGTGATTTTGTCGACTTCCTCGGTGACAAGAAAAATAAGAGCAATATGACCGGATACCTAATTGCACTTGGATTCCTTGTAGCCAAAGTAATTGAGACAAGAGCACAGAGGCAATGGATCTTCGGTGCTCGTCAACTAGGCCTTCGCCTTAGAGCTGCCCTTGTATCTCACATGTACCAAAAGGGTCTAGTTCTATCAACTCAGTCTAGGCAAAGTCACACTAGTGGAGAGATTGTCAACTACATGAGTGTTGATGTTCAAAGGATCACAGATTTCATTTGGTACTTAAACATTGTAGTAATGCTCCCAATTCAAATCTCCCTGGCAATCTATGTCTTGCATACAAATGTGGGTTTGGGTTCAATTGCAGGGTTGGTGACCACATTACTTGTAATGTCTTGCAATATTCCTCTGACAAGAACAATGAAGAGATACCAGTCATATATCATGGAGTCCAAGGATGCAAGGATGAAGGCCACCTCAGAGGTTCTCCGAAACATCAAGACCATTAAACTTCAAGCATGGGACAATCAATTCCTTCGGAAACTTGAGAGGCTAAGAAGTACAGAGTACGACTGGATATGGAAGTCACTGAGATTAGGAGCAATTGGAGCATTTATTTTCTGGGGTTCACCTACATTCATATCTGTGGTCACCTTTGGAGCATGCTTTGTGATAGGGATTCCGCTGACAGCTGGGCGAGTGTTATCTTCATTGGCAACTTTTAGGATGTTACAAGATCCGATATTTAGTCTGCCTGACTTGCTTAATGTGGTAGCACAAGCTAAGGTATCTGTAGATAGGGTGGCTTCTTACCTTCAAGAAGAGGAAATTCAGAAAGATGCCATCGAGTTTATAGCGAAAAAAGAGACTCCTTATGCTATTGAGATTAATAACGGGCAGTTTAGCTGGGACCCCGTTACAAAAACTCGTACTCTTGCTGATATACAGTTGAAAGTTAAAAGAGGAATGAAGGTGGCTATATGTGGTACTGTTGGATCCGGCAAGTCAAGTTTGCTTTCAGCATTAATCGGAGAGATTCAGAAAGTATCTGGGGAGGTGAAGATCAGTGGTTCCAAGGCCTATGTCCCTCAATCCCCATGGATTTTGACAGGCAACATAAGGGAGAATATATTATTTGGAAGTGATTATGATGCAGAAAAGTACAGTAGGACAGTAAAATCATGTGCTTTAGAGAAGGACTTTGAGCTCTTCCCTTGTGGTGATCTTACCGAGATAGGAGAAAGAGGTATAAATATGAGTGGAGGTCAGAAACAAAGGATACAAATAGCTCGTGCAGTTTACCAGGATGCTGATATCTATTTGCTCGACGACCCTTTTAGTGCAGTTGATGCACACACAGGAACACAACTATTTCAGGTTAGCAGCTGCATTTTCTTTTCTCCTTTTAGATTGTCTTGTGACAGTTATCTTATGTTCTCTAATCTCTTACTACGATTACTGTGTTTGCATATACAGGAATGTCTACTCGGGACGTTAAAGAACAAAAGCATATTATATGTCACTCACCAAGTTGAATTCCTTCCAGCTGCTGACCTTATTTTGGTAGTTATACGCCTTTGCATCTTAATTAAGACTATATTTCATTGTTCTTTGACCTTAAATGCTTGTCTTGAAATAAGTTTTTCATTTAAGGAGTGTTTGTATCACCGGGAATAATGCTTTTAGTATTAAAAGCAGGAATTAATGCAGGATAACGCAAAATAATCCATACCCTGCGATCCGAACATGCCCTAAGTTTGCTGCTTTTGATTGTGTTTATATGATTTAGATGCTTGCCATGCTAACTTGTGGCCATAAAGATGTTTATAGATCTACCTTGATTATGAATTCAACAGGTAATGCAAAATGGAAGAATTGCACAAGCAGGGACCTTCAATGATCTTTTGGCACAAAACATAGGATTTGAAGTCCTAGTTGGAGCACATAACAAGGCTCTCGACTCTATCCTCGTGATAGAAAGCTCTAGCAGGGGTTCTGAAACTACAGATTTTGAAGAAGAACTTAATCTAAATGTGGAGGAGAAGCAAAAAGGCTGTAGTGATAACAACAATAATTCCCAAGAGCAAGAGATAACTGTAAAGGATGGAAGGTTGATACAGGATGAAGAAAGAGAGAAAGGAAGCATTGACTCACAAGTTTACTGGTCTTACCTGACAACTGTTAAAGACGGTGTTTTGGTGCCTCTGATACTCATAGCCCAGTCATCATTTGAAGTGCTGCAAATAGCAAGCAACTACTGGATAGCATGGTCGTGTCCTACAACGACAGACAATGCTGAGTCCATTGCAGGGATGGATCATATTTTGTTCATCTACATACTCCTTTCGGTTTGTAGCTCAGTTTGCGTGCTGGTTAGAGCTATGCTGTTGGCGACTCATGGTCTTCTAGCTGCACAAAAGCTCTTTGAAAATCTACAGCATAGCATACTACGGGCCCCTATGTCATTTTTTGATTCAACACCTACAGGAAGAATATTGAACAGAGTAAGGCAGCATTTAGTTACTATGCAGATTAAATTGATACTCCCTCAATTTCACATCGTCATTTTAGAACTCAGCACATTTTTTGAGACGATGAAAAATACAAATATACCCATAACTGTTTGAGTCTGTTTCTCAACATTTTTACTTTTTCTAAAACTATAAGTATTTTGAAGTAGTTGATAAAAGTTCTAAAAACTACAAGTATTTTGAGATAAAACAAATGGCTAAATGATACTTATGGTGAAACGGAGGGAATAATATACAAAAGGCATTGTGCAAATAATATATGAACTAAAGCAACACTACTGTATGCAGGTATCTTCAGACCAGAGTGTATTAGATTTGGAGATTGCAAACAGATTAGGTCGGGCAGCTTTTTCCACAATTCTGCTAATTGGGACCATTGCAGTTATGTCTCAAGTAGCATGGGAAGTATTTGCCATTTTCATTCCAGTAACTGCAATCTGTATTTGGTACAAGGTAAACTCTTTCTGGCAATATATATGTATAGCAATAAGATTTGAAGGCTATTTGAGCCTGTTTGAAACTGAAATGAGTTTCACCTTTTCAGCAATATTACATTCCAACAGCAAGGGAGCTGGGACGTATAGCAGAGATTCAAAAGGCACCTATGCTCCACCATTTTGCAGAGTCCCTAACAGGTGCGGCTACAATCCGTGCTTTTGAGCAGAAGGAGCGCTTCATCAATGCAAATCTCGGGCTCGTTGATAACTTTTCCAGGCCATGGTTTCATAATGTGTCAGCTATGGAATGGCTCTGTTTCAGATTAAACCAATTGTCCAATTTTGTATTTGCCTTCTCTTTGATCCTACTAGTTTCTCTCCCTGACGGATACATAAATCCAAGTAAGCACTTCTGATTTAATCACATGTTTTCATCATTAGCCTGTCGAGGTTCAGGGGAAAAGGTATTAAGTTGGAAACTTGGTTGTAAATGTTGCAGGCATTGCGGGTTTAGCGGTAACATATGGAATAAACCTCAATGTATTGCAAGCATCAGTGATATGGGATATATGCAATGCAGAGAACAAAATGATATCAGTAGAAAGAATTCTTCAATACTCAAAGTTGAAAAGTGAAGCCCCTCTTATCATCCAAGACTCAAGGCCACCAGAAAACTGGCCAACTTTAGGAAGTATTTGCTTCCAAAACTTACAAGTAAGATGTGTGATAATGATTTTTCCTATTAACATCAAAGTTTTTACATGTTGGTATCATCAGCTCAACTTGATTCTAACTAGCTCTGTTTACCAATTCAACACAGATCCGCTATGCCAAACATCTTCCTGCTGTCCTAAAGAACATAACCTGCACTTTTCCTGGGAGAAAGAAAATAGGTGTGGTAGGGAGAACTGGTAGTGGAAAATCTACTTTAATCCAGGCTATGTTCAGGATAGTGGAGCCAACAGAAGGGAGAATAATAATCGACAATGTGGACATCTGCAAGATCGGACTCCATGATCTGAGGTCAAGGTTGAGCATTATCCCACAGGATCCTACTATGTTTGACGGAACGGTTAGAGGAAATCTTGATCCATTAGAACAACATTCTGATGCAGAAATTTGGGAGGTAAGGTTTAGGAAATATTCCATTCATTATAATTGTAAATTTGATGATAAAAATTCAAGAAAGAATTATTATTCTATATGCAGGCACTCAATAAATGCCAATTAGGAGATCTAGTACACTCAAAGGAAGGGAAGTTAGACACTACAGGTAGGCATATCATCACTACTGCTAAAGTTTGCTTCCAAATCTATAACAAGAATGACATTTTTTTCCTACTTATAGTGGTTGAAAATGGAGAAAACTGGAGTGTTGGACAGAGACAACTATTCTGTCTAGGACGGGCGCTACTGAAGCAAAGCAATATATTGGTGTTAGACGAAGCAACGGCATCTGTTGATTCGGCAACAGATGGAGTCGTTCAGAAAATCATCAACCAAGAGTTTAAGGATAGAACCATAGTCACCATTGCCCACAGAATTCATAGTGTGATAGACAGTGATCTTGTATTGGTTCTTAGTGAAGGTAACTTCAATCATCACTATCTTGGTTTCCCATTAAAAAAAAAATCTATCCAGTTTTAGTAACTAAAAACTTTTTTTTAAATTGTTACAGGGAGAATTGCAGAGTATAACACGCCGTCAAAATTGCTAGAAAGTGAGGACTCATTCTTCTCAAGATTGATCAGGGAGTACTCGATGAGATCTCATTGCAACAGTTTAGGGAAATAGTAAAGTTATTAGATTCAAGCCCAAGAATTTGATGACTACCTAGCTTATGCAGTTGAGTAAAATGCTTGTTTGCAATGTGAAATGTACCGTACTGAGAAAGGTAGATACAGAAATGGAGACATGCCCATGACCTATTTGAAAGACGCAAAACCACCAGTAAACTATTTTACATTAGCACAAGGTCACCTCAAATCCATAATCAGTTCAGGAGCTATCATTTGTTATTTTCGGGTGATAGATCACTTTTTTTATGGTCCATTCTACCAATTACCATACTATTCACTGGTGTTATAAGAAAGTGTTCTTAATGCACGACTAATACTGAACACAATATTTATCTGATGGTCAATTAGCAAATATGATACCTTCATCACTTAATGTCAAAAAGTTTGAACCGTTTCACCATTACAGTCATTGCTACCTTGTTGCTTCCTATGAAGAAAAACATTCCAGAGTTAGATTCAAAAGAAGTCTAAGTTGAAAGATAGGATCACCTAGTTAATATACCACATAGGAATAAACTGACAGACTCTTAAAACCATCCATGGCGCTTAGGCCTTAAAACAAAGGATAAACATTCTAAAGCAGATTAATATATTCTTCAATGCATGCATTGAATATTGCAATTTTTTTAACATAGTAGACATTCAATTGAAAGATCCAAGGAAATCGCAAAAGAAGGATTGTATTCATATGCGCAGCTTGCAGTTTCATAGAAAGGGGAGATCAATCACTTGTTATTAGCTTCCTTACATATCAATTCAGGCCTGACATTAGCTAACAATGGAAAACTACGGATGAAAATGGAAGAGTAATTAGGGTTTCTAGACTTGATTATGCTCGGAAACAGACAGTGCTACAAAAAATATTGAACTGAAGCTATACCCTGGACAGTAAAGATGCGAAAAACTACCTCGAATCCTCCTTCAGGAGTCTGTCTTGACAGTAAACTTGTCTACCCCTTTCTTAATATTGATGTTTTTCTTCGTGAATTCTCGTGTTTTTAGATTGCTTGGTTGCTTTTGGGTTTTGATGGGTGACGATGGACTACGAAATGAAATCTCTCGATATCACATCCCTATCTTTCAAGTCTAACCCAAAGGTTGTAATATATCATCCATCTCTTTCATCTCACCCAAAGGTTGCAAAATCTTTCGAGTTATGTAGTTGTTTCCGATCACAATTTTTTCATTAGAGCTGTGGGTAGAGATTTTACTTAGTTAAATTGTGTTGTTTTTCTATATTGATCAGTTTTTGTGAGCGTCCCGCAGTTGTCTCACAATTTGTAGGCGATTTGACGTATTCCGAAGCTAAAACTATACATTTGTGAACTTGTAAGTTTTTGTCACTATTTACACAGATTCATAGGGTCATAAATCAGCGAACAAGTTTTTGGCACCGTTATCGGGACTATTGTTAGTTTAATTTGCATTGCTTTGATTATTTATAGTATATATCTTTCTTGTACCTTTGATCTCGTTTTTTTTATGTCTTTGCATTTTCCAGGTTCAACATGATGGTTGTGAGAAATATCCAAGCTGAACTAGATGAAAGCTTGGAGCTGGTTCATTTTCTAGAGTGTGAACTAGAATGTGAGAGATGGAAAGCAAAACGACGAGGAGAAAGTGAGGAAATCTTATAGCAGATTCATTCTTTGGAAAGTGAACTGCAATATGAGAGATGGAAGGCAAGACGACTAAAGGAGGGCAGGAATGACGAGCTTAACTCTTTGAGGTGGCGTGACGCTTACACTTACAATCCTTTTGGCGAAACTCACCCGCCCCATTGTCTCAAACGCAACCTCTACATCAATCCCTTGAGAAATAATTTAAATTGAGGTATGAAAAATTCATGGAGAGTTTTGACAAGCTTGATAAGATCTTAGCTCCCAGGGAAGAGGCTCGACTAGAGGACGAATGCAACAAGTAAATCGAAGAATTGAGTGTCCTTCCCGTCAACACCGAAGTCGAGTATGAAGATCTCACGAAAGAAGGAGACAAGAAAATGATGAACAAGTACAATTGACAATAGAAGTACAAGCAATACTACATCTCCTAAACCAGCTAAATTGACCATAATAAAGTTCTCTTCCATTCTTCTCCTCTCCATTTCAACTAACTCTTGGGTCACCATTTGAGCTTCCTTTATTTGCTTCTCCATTTCATGCCTTGTCATTTATGTTCGTTCATTCACCTTCTCATTGATCTCATCCTCACTTGTACCATCACCTAAGCCTTTGTCTTACACTTGTTCAAGATATGATCTTAACTAAGAAATGTCATCCTCTTTTTTCCTCACCTACTTGTGTGCCTCATTTTGCTATATCTCCCTTTATTTGTTCTCCATTTTCAGATTCATAACAAATTGTTCCATATCAGCAATTCTAGACCTTATAATTACATTGGATGAATCTCCGTTTGCAATAGGCTCGACAACTCTCTTCAGAGTCGTATTCCCTTGATTAATCTTTGTTGTCTACATCACATATACAACATGACAGGTTAGTAACCAACACAAGTGAGTAATTTGTGTCAACATACAAGTTTAAGACCATTATCCCACCTACATTTTGGCTTCAAATCCAATATGACCGCATATAACTGAGATGTGTGTATCCGATATTGATCATCATTCTTCAACCATATGTTAACATATCCTATCATCAAAATATCAGTGTTAGCTTAAATCACTCTCAAGCCATGCCAAAAAGTAGCCAGAGTAAATGACAATGCAAAAATTATACTGACACAATATAATTGAGATACCATTGTAAGTGTTTGTTGGTATTGATTAGCATTCTTCAACACCGTGGGGATTGTAGGCATAAACTACTTCACTTCAAGTTGAGGGTCAACGGGGATAGCACAAAGTTTGGCCGATCAAGAAAAAGTGAGAGAAGAAAATCAACCAGAAGATAGAAAATAATAATGATAAAGCAATACTTTTCTACCATCAACTCTAAATCAGTTTCATAACAAAATCATCACAAATGGATCATTAAACTTATTGAAGACCACATATGTGATATGCCCATTTATACTTAAACACTTCTGAATCTTGATTTCACCAACAACAATCATTTTTTCACTCTTGACATGTTTACTTCAAAACCCCAAAAAATGTCCACATTGAGACCTTCCGTTGATCATTCTCTCTCTAAGCATGAATATATTCTATCATCCACTTTATTTATAATATTTATCTATTAGCTTTTAAAAACTAAATTAACATAGATGTGGCATCGATATAAGTGATTTACTTCATTGACCAGAGCATAACTGATGAGTATTTCTTTTTAAGTTTGATTCCAGTTTCAAAGATTGACTACAAGAGTCCCAACAAGCCGTTTACTTCATTAGATAGGAAACATATAAACACCTAAGGAAGTTGAGGTGTTTGATATGAGAAAAACATTTGTTGTTGCGATGGTGTTGGTTGATATGTTGCAGATGCATCATACTTTCTTGGATATTGTTGATAGTTTTTAGAATATGAACTAGGAGGTACATGTTGTGATCTCCACGATACTTTAACAAACTCACTCGTGCAAACTGGTAGACATAACGAAACCTTGAAAATAGATTAGTAATTACTTGTGATCAATAGCCTCAACACGAAGGATCTCAAGAATCAAGTCATTAGTAGGATCTAAGCCAAAAAGGTAAGCAATTTCTTAACTAAAGACATGTAAATAACAACTACTAACACATTTTAGTTGAAACCTAGATTGAGAGAAGAAGGTAGAAGAGTAATTACCTAAGATCTGAGAGAGTTGAGAGCATCGTAGTTTAGGGTTTCTCTCCCTATTCCTTTGGATTTGTTGAGAGTTAGATTGTTAAATCAGCCACCTCTAGCAGCGTTAAGCTACATATTTCATCAACGATGGCCGAAACCTTGGTAATCCAGAAGGGTAGAAATGAGAATGGGGATTATCAAAATTGTTTAAAGTCGACTGAAAGTGTTTCAACCTCTTACCCACGACTAGAAAACTTATGGAAATCAATTGCCGTTAATTGCAATCGATTCAGCTGATGAATAAGTCGCTCCATTTTTTTTATTTCCGAACATCAAGAATGAGGTTAAAACCCTAATAAGTCAACTTAAACTTCTTCAGTCGCACAAACGAATGGGCCTTTGTCGGTATACAATAGTTTTTTATAACGAAAAGTTGAAACACACTAGAAAATAAAGTGGTAGCATTAATTTACCGTAAAGTTCAATTAGTTTTAGATAAACCTCGATGTTAACGTATCTTTTAGTCAAGTGTGCGATCTACACAAAAAAAAATTTATTATTAATTCTAACGCGCAAAAGCACATTCGTAAACATTCATGTTAAGTTGTATTTTGATCGGTTTTTAAAACAATTATTCTTAAAACGCAAATAAATGATATATTTAGAACCCTCAAACGTTGAATATGACAAAATTTAAACCCTAAAATTCAAATTGAATATTCAATGATATTTCAAAAAAGTGTTATACCATATCTTGTAATTATGGTAAAAGTACTTATGCTGCGATTTTCATTTTTAAGTATGCTGCGATTTTATATCCGTTATTTTTTATAGGCAAAATTTACAAAATGTGCTTTAATGTCATAATGTTTTATGTTTATCACTTATCTAAAAAAATGTATAAGAAAGTATCCTTCTATTTATGTAAAAAAAATTTATTGTGTATTAGTTTGTGTAAATATTTGTTCGTATATATTTTTTACGTGTGTTACTTTTAATATTTTATGTGTAAGTACATGCAAACTTGAATGAGTTATTCGTGTAATTAGTTAGTGCGTTTTAGCTTGCGTAAGTGGTTGTGTAGGAATTTAGTGTGTATAAGCTTGTGTAAGTGTTTGTGTGTTAGTTGAAGTGTGGTGAAAATCATAATTCAATAAATCGGAAGCCGATAAAAATCGAAATAATTTGTAATACCCAAAAATCTTATTTTCAGGAATCCGATTTGAGCCAATCGGTTAAACCAAAACAAACCGGACCTAAACCGGTTTAATTCTTTCCACTTTATGTTTGTCATTTCATGTGATTTTTTTTTGTTGCCAAATTTCCCTTCCTCTTATAGCTTCTTATCTTGTCATTTCATGTGGGTATGATTACCCTTATTAGCCAAACAAGCCTTACTCTACCTTAAACTATATCCACCCTCTTACATTAAATTGTTGTGGTCCCAGATTTCAAAGGAGAAGAAAACAAACCTCCCTACCCTACTCCCTTCCAACATGCAAAGTCAAGTTTAAACAATCATAACCAGTTATGTATAAGGGAGACCATGTGCTACAAGAAACAACCTTGTCTCCTAGCCTCACCTCCCTTGCCTGGTTGTTCTATTGAAGAGAGAAGTGTAGTATTCTACTCCTTCTACAAGCACACAACGACAAACAACAACTCTTTATCTTCTCTTCTCTAGGTCGAGATAACAGCTCCAAATCGAAAAAGCAACAAGCCTTCACCTGTTCCGTCCCTGTTGAGTCCAACAAGCAGCATCTTGGAGCTTTTCTTCTCCCTAGTCGAACCAAAGAGCAAACACGAGAAACGTGATACAACAATTTGTTACACTTTGTTTAGGTGTGAATCCGACATCCGATCTGGCTGAAATTTCAGTATGTTGTTCTTGGACATTTATAGTCCATTTTGTATGAATTTCATGTCAACCCAACATTTAGATCTTTATATATGAATTTTACAAGTTTTTCTCATAAATTTGTTTTTTTTTTCTGTCAACTTGTAGAACGTAGGTTGTGAGTTCATTATTGTTAGGTTACAATGATGTTTAGCGGTTCCATTTTGGTATATTGTGTAAGGTATATTTAGTTTATTGTGGATAAAGAACCGAAGAGATCCAATGATCGGATTAAAAGTTATAGGCTTGTGAAGTTGTTGTGTAACATCCTGAAGTTTGAGAGAATGTTGGACAATGGAGTTAGGTTTCATATGGTTACTTTAAACATATCATTTACGGTTGATTTTCAGATATGTTGTAGTTATTATATTCAGGTTGAACATATCAAGTTTGGGATTAGATTCAACGGTTAGATTACAAGCTATTAATCGAGCAAGTTTGGTTCAATTTTTTGAGTTTTTTTGGGCTAACGTTGTTGCCAACTTTGGGCCATGTTTTATATAGGTTACACTCGAATTTTATGGTTGAATTTTGGCATCATACAAAAGGCATATAATACCTTAGAGTAGAGTTGAAATTATCAAGATCTAACAGTTGGTTTAGAAGTTATGAGTAGTAGAAGTTGAGTTGAAAATTTGTTTGCGAAATGTTGGTGAAAAAATGACCAAGTATATAAATGTTCATAGTGGGAGAAACTTTGAGGATTTGTTTAGAATTTTTGGAGAGGAATTTGTTTAAGTTGTTTCATCTAACCTAGAGTTTTACGGCATAATATATACGGTATATTTTCTCTTAATTTTTAGTGAGATGTTTAAGAGTAGATACGAAAGGCCAAAGAAGGGTAGTTGGTTAGTTTTGCTTAAAGGAAAAATGGATTCTTTGTAAGTTTTGAAGGTCCAGAGAACTTTCAAAACTCGTAGTGGTTCGATTACCGTTTATATCATGTTGTATGACTATATCTTGAGGTGTATAGTCTTTTGGGCCCCTTTTGTAGTTGTGAGAAAGTTGGGGGTAAAATCGTCTTTTCCCTAAAGTTGGAATTAGTCTTGCAATTATTTTTCCGAGTAGTCCATTCTATCATAAAAGCATTTTTAGGACTTTCTAGAAGATGGAAATGTGATGTTGAGACGTGTTTCCAAATTGTCCAAGCATTTGGGGTCACATACGTGCGAGACCGTGACATTGTCGTAGTCAAGTTTTGATCGGTACAAGTAAGTCTCGTGAACTTACTTAGCTAAATTTCCTCGTATTGTTGTGTGCTATTATAGTGGTGTGTGCTATATGAATTATAATTTTAACTTGAATAGGACGATATTACTTTATTACGAGACTCAAGTGTATGTATAACGGATCGTGACATCACTGCACAACTTTGACATGGGATTTGGAGGTTCTCTACGACTATCCCATTCAGGTATACGACGAGATGCATCGAACTAGTCTTGTTGGTATACAGGGATGGAGGTGAGGGTCGGGAGACTCTCGTGCCACACAGACTATTTCACATATTCATATAGATTAGGTGACCTTTCACTTATTACATTCATATAAAAGGGCTCATTTGTTTCAGGATGTTAGTAGTTATCTCGTACCAGATTGTCTCATGTTATGCATTCACGACATTATTATCATAATATGTTTCTATTTGTTTTATTTAAATTTGTGCCTTGTTGTAAGATGTAATGAAACAATTATCAAGCTAGGGTCTGGATCTATTGTGAGGTCCTAGCCCGTGACATCCCAAGTTTCCGAAATTTGGGGTGTTACATAATTCGGAAGACTATCAAATATTTTCAAATCCGGAAGATTACAATTAAAGAAGACGAATCAGAAAAAATCGGAAAAATTATTTAGAATAACGAAAATGTATTCTAGCTTATAACAATGTTATACCATCTGTAAGACCCAAGGTCTTAGGGATGTTGTCCCCATGCCAACGCTTAACTCCAAGATTATTTGTCCTCACTCTACCACCGGAAAAAAAAAAGAATTTTTGTTGACATGAGTATCAACTCATTCTTATAAATTAATCACAAATCTTCATTCAAATGATGTGGGACTACAATTTTACAAGATGTTACAATCTCCCCCACTTAAAACACTGACGCCCACGCCAGGCCAAAGATCGTCCACCGACCCCAGTGATCGCCTACTAGGACAAGCACACTCGTAACTCAAGGTTATCTTTGATACTAAATTGTAACACCCTGTATTTTGAAACTTGGGATGCTACGAACAAGGACCTCACAATGGGTCTTAGTATAGTTTGACAACGACAAAAGTAGATCTTGCAACATGACACAATCTATAAAACTGAAATTATCTTAATGCGGAAATCAAAATCATGCAATGAAACTGTCAGCCTCAAAATTTAATAACATCTAGCACTCTAGCATAACATTAGTTAGAGTGGAATGATACATAACAATATTCATAACCAAATCATAATAAGTATGTATACCTAGATGACCACCCGCTCCGGATCACTCCTATGCATCTCACCGTATACTTGTATGAGCTAGTTGCAGAGAACCTCCTTGATCCGTGTCAAGGCTGGACAATGGTGCCACGATCCATTATACATACACTCGAGTCTTAATTAGTAATCTTGTGTCATCGTCTCACTCAATGTCCGTAATTATAATTCACGCAACACACACCACTATCACAACACAAAGTAGCCAAGGAAATACAACCAAGTAAGTCTCGATGACTTACCTTGATCCGAAGATAATCCAACATGACGCGGTTATAAAAACTCCCTAATGCACACGTATAAAGCTACACGTCTAGAATTTTCCAATATGTAATCATAATCAACATCCAATATATTTACACTTTCTAAACATGTAAACTGTAATTTACATTCGATTAATAATAAAATCTATAAACAACCTAGACTTTCCTACTAACCACAACTAATCGAACTAAACTCGAACGTCCTTTTGACATAAAAATGTCACGCATTTCCCCACCATACAAACATAACTTCCACAATTTCTTCCTACTTAAGGAGCGACGTTATAAACTATAATTTCAGCACAACTTGGAGCGATAAAAATTCTTAAAGGTCTAAACTTGAGTTATAACAAAACTCACCCTCCACATGATAACATAACATATTCTAAGAGGTGGGTTAACTAAAATCATATTATTTATGTAGCCCTAAGAAGTTACTCTCCTTGAATCATTGCGGTTCCCTTGATTACTAGACATTGTAGGTTTCTCCGGCTTCAGCAGAATCACCTTCAATAACCACATCACTTGTGTCGTCCCAATGTCCGCTCGACTTGATTTGACACAAGATTTTTTCCAACAAGATCTTATCCATACCAATGTTACCATTTAGTGATGCTTCACACCGCAACACCTTAAGACTTTATTCCTTCTGACTCAAAATAATCATTGCTCGTAACTAGCACATACACAATTTCCAAACTGTGTTCATAGTACACTAATTTAGTTCGTCATTACACCATAATTATCTCATTCTATAACTATAGACTTTGACTTTAAGCAACTAGAATTCACAGTAACGGTAAGTCCACACTATTTAATTAACTATATATAACACTACTAAGTCCACACTATTCAATTTCCAAACTTTGTTCACAGTATACTAACTCCAGAGTTATTTGTCCTCATCCTACCACTAGACAAGAAGTTGACATGTGTATAAACATGTGTATAAACCCATTCTTATAAGTTAATCATAAATCCCCATTCAAATGATGCATGACGATAATTTTGCAGGATGTTGTAAAAGGAAACCGTAGATATCACAACAATAATTTAAAAAAATAATTTTTTTAATAATAATATATACATGAATAAAATATATGAAACCTTTAATATTGGGGTCCTGTTCCATTGAGCTCTTTGAATAGCCCAATGAGAGGCCCTATAAATTACCATCTTATGATGACACAATCTCAAATTAAATTTAAGGTGACATACTTCTTATTACACAAAGAAATTCCGAATATGAAGTTCTAGTATAAATCGAGACAGAAATTTCGGTATAATTATTGAATGACCACCGGGCTCCGGATACAATCTAAGCACATCATTACAAAATATTAATTATATATGAGTGACTTTATTCAAGTAATTCATACCGAATAATATATATCTAAATGTTAAATTGTCATGTAAAATTGTAAATACTAAATTACTATTCCATGTCAATATTATAATTAAATATAATACAATCAGTATACTAATCACATATTGAATATTGAAAACAAAATATTTTATATATTATTCCTATTTAATTTAAATATTACACTTACATTTTATGTCAGTACTTAAATTTCCTTCCATGTATTATTAAATATATTAAATATCAAACACATATAAGATATTATAAATAATATATTAATCACATGTAAATAAAATAATCAATATTTTGATTAATACACCATATCAAAAGTAATTACTCCCTATATTTATCACATAAAAAATATATAAAAACATAACTATAACTTTTTTTATTAAAGAAAACATAACTATAACTAATACTAGGAGTATAGGCTCGTGCTGCACACGGTATCCCAATACATTTAAAAATAACTTGTGATTTTATAGTCAAGTGATTTAGCCATAAACATTCTTAGTGTGCGACAAAAAAAAGTTGTTTATGTTCCTACATGACAAAGGAGTTCGGTTTTTTTTTTCTATGTTGTAAATTGTGCTACGTACAAAAATATGCGGTTTTTATAAATGAGTTATATATATGAATAATCTAAAAAAAAACTCAATTTTATAGGTAGGATAAATATATAATTAACAATATAATCATTTTAATGTAAGAATAAATTGATATAATCATGAGTACAACGAGATAAATTAAAATGTTTTTGATCTCCATGATTCCCTTCGTCCACTTCGACCCATTTCAAGTTTTCAACCCATGAAATCTTTTAAATGAAGTAGTATTGTTTATTTTCCGGTCCGGACCTGATTCAAATAGGTCCGGTCTTCGGTCCAAGAATTCCGGTTCACAACCGGTATGGTTCGGACCGATAATTTTTTTTTAAAATTTTTTTAAAAAATTAAATTAATTAAAAGTTTAGTCAAAAAAATAAAATTAATTAATTAACTCTCGGTTCGGCCCGATCCGCAATAGGCTTGGTGCGGAAAAAAAAAGTATAAAAAAAAAATTATCGGTCCTTCCGATCCTCTCTGTTCAGGTCCGGACATGTGAACAGCCAAAAATAAAACGAAGGACCCTTGGTATTTTTCTAATTTTAATTATTTTTGGGCAAAACTGTCCAAATATTTGTATGACAGCGGTGCATCATGTAGTGTAGACGGCGATCTGTTAAGTTAACCAGTCTTCTGAGGGGAGCTGCCCTCATCGAAGAGCAGAGAGAAATCGAGAGGTTGATCAAAAGCTTCATCTCGGTCGAACAATGGCGGAATTCATAGAGTTAGAAGCGCAAGACGGAGTTCGTATGCCTTGGAATGTAATCCCTGGCACAAAACAAGAATCTTCCAACTGCGTCATCCCAATCTCCGCCATCTATACCCCCTTGAAACCATTACCTTCCGAAGTCCCCGTTCTCCCTTACCCTCCTTTACGATGTCGTACCTGCCGATCACTTCTCAATCCCTTCTCCGTCGTCGATTTCGCCGCCAAGATCTGGATCTGTCCTTTCTGCTTCACCCGCAACCATTTCCCTTCTCATTACGCTACCTCCATCTCCGAGGTCAATCTCCCCGGCGAGCTCTTTCCACAGTACACGACTGTTGAGTACGAACCGCCTGAGACTCATGCCTCCCATTCATCGCCTCCTGTGTTCCTTTTCGTCGTCGATACTTGTTTGATCGAGGAGGAGTTAGGGTTTTTGAAATCGGCTTTGTCCCAGGCGTTTGATTTGCTCCCTGATAATGCGCTTGTAGGATTGGTTACTTTCGGGACTTATGTTCAGGTTCACGAGATTGGATTCGTTGGTGGAATTCCGAAAAGCTACGTTTTCAAGGGTTATAAGGAGGTTACTAAGGAGCAGTTGATGGAACAGCTGAGTTTCTTCCCTAAGAAGCCACTTGCTCCTACTGGGGTGATAGCTGGTGTCAGAGATGGTTTATCGTCACAGACCATCTCTCGGTTCCTGATGCCTGCATCCGATTGTGAGTTTGCTTTGAATACGGTGAGAGTCTAAAAGTAAATGAACATAATTTCTGTTTGATTTGATTTTGTTGGTTAACTATGGGTCGACTGATTGTTGGGTTGATCTTTGGTGATGGAAATTGATAATAATAGTTACTTGAGGAGCTTCAGAAAGATCCGTGGGGGTTGCCTGCTGATCAGAGGGCAGCTCGGTGCACGGGCACAGCGCTGAGCATTGCAGCACACCTGTTGGGAGCATGTGTTCCTGGCAATGGAGCCCGGATTATGGCTTTCGTTGGCGGCCCGTCTACAGAAGGGCCTGGTGCTGTAAGTAGAGCCTTACCTAGTACTTATAGTTACTTAAACTTTTTCTTTTGCCTTCATTTAAGCTGAGATTCAGATTGCTGCTTGGAACCGGTGGTTCTGGGTTCTCTGAAGTCTTCCTTTTGCCTAGTTCCACGGGAAGTTGGGATCAATGCCTGGAGCCAAGCATGACATGAAACATTACATAATATATTAATATGCAAAAGATCTAGTATGTGATCATTAATCCTGACGCGCATCACTCTGTGATGGTCATTGAGATCTAGCCTCCGGTCTTCTCTGTTTTTTTTGCATCATCCCTTTTCTTGCTCCAAGCTTCATTGTTGCCATGCCACTCCCCATAGAAATGATGCAAAAACTACTGCAAACCGAACGAAGAGCCACACAAAACTAACAGCAGTAACCAATTCAACCCAAAACTGCATACTGCATGGAATAAATTGTGTTGGACAGTTTGGCTAAAACTATGAATCAATGACCACACTGTTTTTAGATTATATTAATCTAGTTAGAATAGAACTTTCTGTTTTTAATAAGAAACTTAAAATGGCTTTGCTCATGTACTTTCCTGTGTGTAATTTTAATGTAATATATATTATCACTTCAGTGTTGAATCTATTGACATGTAAATACATATCTGCAGATTGTCTCAAAAAGTTTATCTGAGCCTATTCGTTCTCATAAGGATCTGGATAAGGATTCTGCTCCTCATTATCACAAAGCTGTCAAATTTTATGAAGGACTATCAAAGCAGCTTGCTAATCAGGGACACGTTCTTGATTTGTTTGCGTGTGCACTTGACCAGGTAATGCTTATTCTTTCTGGAAAGAAATTGAAGAACAAGGATTTTGATTTCATTCTTGTTGTAGTTTTTATTACAAATGCCTCCACTCTTGTACGAACGACTCAGGGATGCAGTCTGGTATTAAGCTCTTAACTCCCTAAGAGCAAACAATACTGTCTTTAATATGAAAGCTGGGTAGCAAATTTAAATAGGCAAAATAGCTGAGTGAAGTAGATTAAAAATCAGGCAGTAAGAGCATTTAAGAGACTGTTCGGCTGCTACGATGCAAGCCGTCGGCTATAAATGACTAACAAATGTTGTTGAATCAAGTGATAGAAGTAGTCTGTCAAATCGCCCGTTTGAGATGCCATAGTCTGTATTACATCATTGTATTCAGAGGTACTGTAGA
The DNA here is from genome assembly GCA_002319775.1 of Fagopyrum tataricum. NCBI lineage: Eukaryota > Viridiplantae > Streptophyta > Magnoliopsida > Caryophyllales > Polygonaceae > Fagopyrum > Fagopyrum tataricum. Next base: position 43,070,394 of record CM008282.1, read on the forward strand.
ATAGTTTGTATGTAGTATGTACCTAGTAGAGATTCCTGATTGAAATTACTTAATGTGGTGGTATACACAACACAATATGGGTAAGCTTCACAATATGTATAGTTTTTGTTAGGATATCAGGGCTTTCTGTGCCAGTAACTGTCGAATGGATCTGAAAGGATCAAGTCTGTACTCTACATATTTGGAAGTTACTCAAGCTGTACACCCTCCAATTAGCTATGCAAGCTGTTGCTCTTGATATGTAATGGTTTTGGTTAGTGCAGGAAGATTTGTTCTGCAGCCATAAGAGATAGAGTGATGGGTCAGATTGGTTATATCCGGAGATGATCCATCTTTTGGACTGAATTGGTGGTCCTCTTGAGGGGTTCGGTGTTGGTTTGAGTTGTTGTGACAGTCTGACAGACATGCTATTTTTTTTAGTAAAGATGAGTTGGGGATACAGTAATTCCAGTTTAGGTGTAAATATTATTTTTTTTGCTGCATGCGCTGTGCTTGAAAATTTGAGAATGGGTATGAAATGTTATTCGAAAATTCGTCATAGAACGATGACAAAGATCTCTGTTTTATTTTATCTAAAGGAATTTTATCTAAAGGATATGCCTCACACTTTTTAGTAAATGAAACATTACATGATTAAATGTACTATGAAAATGTTTGTTCAATGTATAAATATTCTGAAACTAAAATCAATTACATCCATGGAATGGAACAGGATCTTGAGAAAGTTATGACAAGTCAACATTTGAAAACAAAAACAAGATTTGTGTCAGCTTGCATGTTCATAAATAGACTCTAGGCTGGAAGGTAACCTAATGAAGACAGGATTGGACGCCGAAGAGTGTTAAAGGTTGGAGGGAAATGGAGAAGTGTACCTCATATATTCATAGCGTTTTTTCTGTTGCCATCTATGGTTTTTGGGGTTTTAGTAATCTATTGGTAATAGGAGATGTGCCAACAAGTAAAAAATATCGTTGTATTGGAGCTTGCAAGATTTTATGTTTGTGGGGTTTGTGAGAATTAGTAATATATACTGCTCACTTAAACTAGGGAGTAGGGATTAACATGGTTTACCCTATGGCCCTATGCCCAATTCTCAGAAAGCCCATTCATATTTTATTCACAAAATACTGTTTGTCACTGCCCTCTTGTTCTTTATAATTCTTGGTAATGGAAGTGCATAAAGATAATTAGACAGCTTAGTATCCTTTGGTCTTCTACAGATGGTTATTTAGCCTTAAACTTTGGAGTTTCCACTTCCAACCTTTTTATTTTTGAAGTTCTGAGTCGGGATGACACACTTGTTCTTTTGCCATAATACCATTTCTCCGCTTTTTAGGTCGGAGTTGCTGAACTCAAAGTAGCAGTGGAAAGGACTGGTGGGCTTGTTGTGCTTACAGAGAGTTTTGGACATTCAGTTTTTAAGGATTCTCTGAAACGCATTTTTCAGGCTGGAGAATATGACCTCGGTTTGTGTTCCAGGTAAAACTTGGTTGTGGTTGCAATGAATATTGACCTGCCCATTGCCTACATACATTCATAAGCAATTATCTTAACTCGCTCTTTGGATGAGAATGTGTTTTGTTCTAATGCTATTTTCGGTGATCTGGCCTCACTCTTGGATTCATATGTGCTTCTTTTTGTTATGCTGTGCTATTTGATGATTCATTACTATATTGATAGTGATGCCTATCCTTGGCAGTGCATTTAATTGGAGTACAGATATTTTTGTGTTCCCCTTTTTTTTTTGGCAGAAGATTAGAAGAAGACAGCTTAATTCTATCTGAAAAAAGTTTCAGTTCAGATTTTTTGTGCAACGAGAGTCTTCTAAAAGTATTATGTAAATTTGAGGTCGGAATGTTGACAGTCTTCTTTCAGATTCTAGTTTCTGTAGCTATGAAGCTGCAGATGGTAATCATAGGTTGCCTAATGTAGTGAATAAGCAGGATCATGGATAAATGTGTTGATATGGTGCTTTAAGCTCCGGTAATGTGTAAGGAGCTTGCACAAAATGAAGACTACATTGTTTATTCTAACTTAGGTTGCATTTGGCAAGGCAAGTTTTCACATTTAGCAGTGCTGTTTGGTGATTCATGACCTTGCATTTGGGTGAGGATCTATTGGTGTATAAAACCATTCTTTGGCAGGAAATATTTTTGCTCATCCTTTGGAACATTATTCATTTCCACAGATTATCTAAGTTATGACTATAATACATGGTTGTGGTGCTCTAACTCTTCTTGATGTGGCATATGCACATCTTTTGGAAATTTATTTGGAGGTACCATCTCATACTTGCGATGACTAAAAACTGAGAATCTGTGATGATGTTTTTATCTTTTTCTGTTGGTAGTTACTAGTTAGAAGATGCTCTGACTTTTTCTTTTCTCTTTGGGTTGTTGTATTTTAAATTTATTTAGATGATATTTGGAAAAAAAATTGTATGCCATGTAGTTATATAATCTCACTTCAGTACATGTGGGGGCTAGTTCACATTTTTAATCACTTATTCTGTTGATGGGTATGCTAAATTAGACCACCATACAACCCTTTTGATGATACGGTTGCTCTTACATGCCACATCGTTCAAATCATTCTGAACTGGACGATATGCCAGTCTACACCGATGAAGCAATGCACTATATCTGCTATATCATTGAAATTATTTTTTTGGCAAACGATACTGGCTTACACGTCAGCACTTGTTAACAGATGGTTAATGGCGAGTAAACATATCTTTGTTAAGTGAGATGAATATCAAACTTATTTCACTTGGGTGAAGTTAGTGATACCACATGGTTCTTAAAGAGTAATGTGCATTTCCCTTTAGTTGATTAATATGTTTCTTTTATCAGGATAAGAGAGACTAGAAAAGTTCTGAGAGATCAGGTTGTTTTTATGGCAGATTAGTTTGTCCACTTATTTTGTCCAAAGTTACTAAGAAAAAAGGTTGTGATATATTTATTTATTTAGAACGAAAATCATATTTCTAAGTCCTTCCAAATTTGTATGTAATTTATGTTCTCAGTCATTTCTGCTAAGATGTGACGATTTTGTGTTTGTAGTGGTATATTTGAGGTCTGCTGCTCAAAGGACATTAAGATTCAAGGTGTTCTAGGTCCTTGTGCATCAGTTGAAAAGGTACGTTATATGTTCAGACTTTAATGTCATTGACAAGCCTCTAATCTTAGCTCAATGCTACTTGCCTTGCAGAAAGGTCCCCTTTGCTCTGAAACAGTTATTGGACAAGGCAACACCAGTGCATGGAAGCTGTGTGGTCTTGACAAAGCTACATCTTTATGCATTATTTTTGAAATTGCAAAGAAGGAGAGCCCAGATGGTATTGGTCAACCAACCAGCAATCAATTTTATCTACAGTTTTTGACATAGTATGAACCGAACCTTATGCTTAACTTTCAAGAAACTTTGTGTTCCTTTATGTTTGGTGAATGTTGCACCTATACTAACTTGCCTTAGATTTTTATCAGTTATCAACACAAGAATGGTCTAATGAGATTCCGAGTTACAACTCTTTCTAGGAGATGGGTTGCTGGCCCAGGAAGCATACAGGCAATCTCTTCATATCTCTTGTGTATTAAATCATCAAGATTTAGTTTATGTGAATGACGGGATTATAAATATTGATGGAAGAATATTGCAGTCTATATTCTATTAGTTAGGGTCTTACACGATTGACAAATACACACTCTTGTGTTGATAACTAGCGATCAATTTTATCGACCATATATGACGTAGTATCAATGTGGGGGTATGTGCATTTTATTGCATCAATTAGGAGGGTCTTACGTGATTCAAACATTTGACTGAGACAAATATCACTGTACTTGGATGCTTGGCAAGCCATCTGCCATGCTGATATTGAAAATGGTGCTGGCTAGTTGATAAGGAAAATAATGAGGTGATAGTGCACTAATATGGAACCTTTATAATGTACAAAATAATATTCCTAAAAACACTTCTCTTCCGTTCTTTGTTGAGAAAGGCTTCCTTTTTTGCTTTTGCTTTAGGAAATATTCTCCTTATCTGTAAATTTTGAATTTGGACATCTTCTGTTCTTGTTTTGATGTGTACTGAGTGCATTGGTTCTTTGGTCCATTCTTTAATGCACAATGCTTATAGTTTCGGCCTTTTTATTCAGTTTCTCCCTTGAATCTTTTTCTTCTAATCTCAAGCTACTAATTTAATGGGTTTCTATACTTGCTTTGTGCATACTGTAGGACTTGATTGCTGGATTTGACCAAGAAGCGGCAGCTGTTACAATGGCACGACTTGTTTCATTTAAAATGGAAACTGAGGTAAACAATAGAAGCAATTGCTAAAATGAATAGTATATTTCCAGTAAAATGTTTGGAATATTGGATACATAAAAGGTGAAGTACAAAATCAAAATTAAATTCTGTTGAAGCCTGTTTTTGTTACTTGTAATGCTATACTATTGCTTTGACCACACTTTTCGGCATATTTTCTATATGCTTAAAAGAGTTTTGTTTTGGAGTTGTTACTTTTGGGCTTGTCTTTTATCCAGGGGTTATTAATTTATTTCTTAAAGTTAATGGTCTAGTACAAGGACAACAAGTTGGTTGTATAGCCACCGAAAAAGACGTTGCTAAATGAAGAATGCAATGATCAGCATGGATCCTTTGCTTTCATTAAATTGCTTGCATGTAACTTAAATCAGCAGAACTTGTTTTGATCCAGGAGTAGATTTTTAAAAATGATTAGTTTGATGCTTATTGTGGTTTCTTTTCGGGGAGTAAGCACTGATGAAATCATTTTGATGAGCCCAAGGTATAAACGTTCAACACATTGATGTATATAGAGAAGTCCAACTTACTTTGGTATAGGATGGAATTTAAAAAGGTGAAAGTTAACCAACTTCATCAAATGTCCTCAGTTTTTGAAAGATCTCCAAACTTGACATGAGCGATCCTGAAAGGGCCTACGGCATTTACAGAAGTTCTTTCCTCCCAAACTAAACTTTAGGTCAAGTTGGTTGAATCGAATTGGCATTCTTTGTTGACAGTTTAGGTAGCTAAAAGCAAAACAGATTTATGCTACAAAGAGATCCTCATCTGTTATTTTGTTACTAAACATGGTTATACATTTTGAATTATTGTTTCGTGCAAAATCTTCTTGTCTGATTAATTAGTTGATTGTCCTGCAGGCTGACTTTGACCCTATCAGATGGCTTGACAAGTCACTCATTCATATGTGTAAAAAGTTTGGAGATTTCCAAAAAGATGTTCCCTCCAGTTTTACGTTGTCACCCCGGCTCTCAATATTTCCTCAGTTTATCTTCAACCTCAGACGTTCACAATTTGTGCAGGTACACAAGTTTCATATTGTGCATATAGTTTTTCTAACACCAGTCTCATTCAGACTCTCGCTGATGAAAAAAGAAGTTGTGACTTTTGTTTTTATCTTTCATTGGAGTGACATTAACTTTTGGCTGTACCAAAATGCCACAGGTTTTCAACAACAGCCCAGATGAGACAGCATATTTTAGAATGATTCTTAATAGGGAAAATGTTCCAAACTCAGTAGTTATGATTCAGCCTTCATTAATTTCATACACTTTCCACTCTGCCCCAGAGCCAGCTCTTCTTGACGTATCTGCCATTGCTAGTGAGAAGATACTTCTACTAGACTCCTTCTTCACTGTTGTGATATTTCATGGTGCAACGATTGCTCAGTGGCGGAAGGCTGGATACCAAGATCATCCTGATCACAAGGTAATTTTGTCTTGATTTGGTCAAATGTACATATCTTTCTTTTTGGTTTGTCCAGCGTCTGCATAAAATTATAGATTAGAGTATTAGACACTGTAATTCTCTAGGACTCTTATCTACAGTCAGTTTTAATAGGTTTGACTTCAGAGTCTTCATTATATACTAGAGGTCCTCAGTCTTTATTGTCATGGCTATCTGAAGTGATTAAAATTTTGGATGATGTGAGAGGATACAACACTATTGTATCAGTTTGAACATTGCCTCATTTCGGGCTGGATCAATAAATGATGAAGCTCTGAAGTTCCTCTTGATAGCTGGATCCTTTAATGCCAGTTTTGTTAAAAAAATGGTTCTTCTACGTATCAATGAAAGACATGTTACACCTATGGCTGGTTTAGGTGCATAGCTAGGTCGGCTGATATCTATATATTCTATATTCATAATGCTTATTTTATGCATTTTGATTGGTTGTTGAGAGGCAAACTCTTGCAGAAGGGAAAGATATAAGGTTATTGAATCATGGTTGCAGGCTTTTGCAGAGTTACTACAAGCACCCAAAGATGACGCAGACACATTAATTAAGGAGAGATTTCCAGTTCCACGCTTAGTTGTTTGCGACCAACACGGCTCCCAGGTACCGTAAATTATGAGCTTTTAAGGCTTGTTGGGATGCAAGTTCTCATTACCGGTCATGTCTTTCAATATAAGGATGTTTGGAATTGGATGGTTTACAATATTTCCAACACTTATTTCACTTCAATGGCACACTACATGCACTATTTATAGTGCATTTTACATCCAATATTACATAATTAATTTCAAGGTCTGATACTGAATAATTCCGTTTAGAATGCATGGTTTTCGAAGAGACACGTACACGCCTAGTTACTGTCTGATGCAACTTGTACAGTAGCTATATTGATTCCATTATCATCAGCTAGATTCAAATTGTCATTTCTCCCATTTGCAGGCCCGTTTTCTATTGGCGAAGTTGAATCCTTCAGCAACATATAACTCGGATACTCCTGCTGCTCCTGGTGGTGATATTATTTTCACAGATGATGTGAGCCTTCAAGTCTTCATAGATCATCTCCAGAGACTAGCAGTCTCATAGGTACTGTAAAATTTTTGGCTCCTGTTTTGCTGTACATTGATCTATATTGCATGTTCATTGTGTTTTCGGTTTTGATTCGGCTTTCAGTTTATTGAGCTCCAAGTCAGACCTTTTCTATATACCCAATTACCCATAGACATATAGTAGTATATTTTTCTATTGTTTTGGATAATTTATTCTTGTTCCTTTTGTAGCACATAAGTCATAAGTTATCTTATTTAATTAATTTGAACTTGGTACATGTTTATCCCCAGTATACCCTAAATCTAACCCGTCAACCAAGTTGATTTCAGGTAAGGTTACTGAATTGTCAAAACCTAATCCATAAGCCAGAGCCAACTTAGCTACCTGTTCCAGCCGACAGTTATGAGTGATCTTTATTTGATTATTTTGAACTTGTACATGTCTATCCCGAGTATACCCCAAATCTATACCGGTTAAGTAGGTTGATTTGAGGTAAGGTTACTGAATTGTCAAAACCTATTCCATAAGCCAAATCCAATCTTAGCTACCTGTTCCAACTGACAGTTATTACATTGAATTATATTGCATTCGACTTATATTCTGGTTTTCTTATCCTTCACTGAAAAATCTCTAACTAATTTAGTAGTATATTTATGTGGTAGAATTTTAGCTACAAAGGATGATAGTGTCATAAACTCTAAAGTAATGACCTCAAAAACACACTAATTTCCAAGAAAAACAACAATTGAAACCCGAAAGCGATCCTCCTGAAGATGTTATTTGAGCTTGATCAACTGTTTGTGGTTGCGTTTCCTCCGCAATCTCAATTTCTGCTGTGCTTGGAGGATTGTTCATGGGTGTCCCACTTCTATCTTCTGATCTGAAACAGAAACCGAAAACGATAAGGGACTTGTTGGGTAAGTTAGTCGAACCCTGCACATTCATATCAATCTCTAGAATGTCGACTTTATGACTGAAAACCGAAAATTGCATAATTTAGAGAAGACAAGGTTACCTATAAAATGCATATGAAGTACTCAAATCTTGACTCCCTTGCATTGAGATAGAATCTGTGGTTCTGTCTTCTGCTGATGCCTTGTCTTCATTACTCTCGTCCTCTCTTATCGGTTCCAACACTGAGAACTCGGTCATCACTTGATTGTTCATCGTCTCTTCTAGTGTTGTATCGGGAGATGCCTTGTCTTCGTCACTCTCATCTTCCCTTATCGGTTCCAAAACCAAAAACTCGTTTATCATTCGAGTAATTGTCCTCTCAGATCTCTCCCCCTCTTCCCCATTTTCTTGTGCTGTTTCGGCGGTGTCACCTGTAGGTTCAGAACCATCAAGACTTGTAGTGCTGTTGAACTTCAGATCGTAGAAATTCGCTTCGGTTTGTGAAGCAGTGTCCATTGCATTATTACTACACACTTCCATAGATTGGTACGTCGTTGAGCTGTTGTAGCTATATGGAAAATTTAGCTCGTCACTCTTCACAAGCGTGATACTGAACAACGACTCGGTAAATGCAATGCTCCATTCTACGTTAGCTGGCTTTGAGCTGAATATATCCAAAGGAATCCGGTTTGGATCATACCCACCCATGGTTGTATCCATACTTTGCCTAGGTGGTGACGATGGGGGCGTTGTCATTGTTGTTCGAGTTTCTCCAAACGAATCCGAATAACTCGTGGCATCAATCATATCATCTTTCTCATTGTATGTGGATGATGAAGCTTCTGATTCCACTTTGGTATCTTTGTGGTAATCCATGAACAATTCTGATACGATCTATGTCGGCAAGTTAAGAGAAAAGCAAAGAAAACTTCAAATTTCAAATTATCAAACACTGAATATAATAACAAGACATTACAGTTGACAAATTCAAGATTTTCCGTTGTAACTTGAAGATACAAATTCAACTTCTTTTTTGATTATATTCAATAAGAAAAAAGACTAACAATTTAAGTAAAATATTAGTGATTACCTTTTAAGTATTCGATAGGAAGAACAAAATTTGGAAAATCTCGAACCCTGATGAAATAAGTGAGAAGAGTCAGAGATGCCTTATATATCCTGCGTTTCATCGTTATATATGACGTGGGTTTGAGACAACAACCTATTATTGGAATGACACATTAACATGTCAGTTTTTTTATATTAAAGTGTATTGTGCAATCTTTCGTGACCTGTACATTTGCTAAATTAAGTCTTTTGTTTTTAACTTGTTAGGTTTCTCGAAAATTGTCCAAATTGTGAGGAAGAAAATTTTGGTTTCGTATCATCTCCAGGTTTTTGTTTTTTGTTTTTTGTTTTTATATAAATATTTATAATGAAGGAAAGAGCTCGGAAAATTCTACCGTCTACAAATCTTACCGCACCCAAGCCTCAAGCCTCAAGCCTTCGAGAGGGAGTGTTCGGGTGGTCATTGTCATTAAAGCAATGAAATTTGACACATTATTTTTTTTCTAAACAAATGGACAACCCATCATCATACCCATTTTTTTTTATAAAGGAAAGCAGTTCGAAACCACTAGACGACACGCCGTCTAGTGGGTCGACAACATAATAAGAAAAAGAAACACAAAAAAATACATCAAGAAAATCCGACAACAAAGTAATCTTCGAGGGAAAATCGTCATACCCATTACAGGTAATATCATTGTTTCTATTTACTTTTTCCAAAATCAGTGTAGTTCACTTCACTTGGTTTGTGTTAGAGTTGTTGCTTGAATTCTCTCAATCTAATTGTGCATTTACTAGTTTTTACTTGGTTTGTGTAAAGTTGTTGTTTGAATTTTCCAATCTAATTGTGTATTTACTAGTTTTGTTGTTTGATTCTCCCAATCTAATTGTGCCTTTACTAGTTTTCGATGTTGTAGTTCACATGTATTGTTCGTTTTTAGACGTTGATGTTATACGGTAAAGCTATACACAACATCAATTATCAAGATATAAAGTTGCACATTTGAAGGCTCCTAGTGAATGAGAAATTGTACAGTATGCGTGAATGGGAAATTGTAATTTGAATATTCACCACAAAAATTCAACCTATATATTCATATCTTCGACCTTCAACTTCCCATAGACATATCAAAAAGTGTGATAATTAATTGTCTTAATACATAATGCGAGATTTAAACTTGATCAAAATTTAAATGATAATTTCATATTTTTTGTGTTATTGGAGATAGATTTTTTCCCTTCTTCGAAGTATATATATAATATGATAACTAAATTTAAAACGTGTATGTCGGACGGACTCATTACCACATTATATTCTATTATTAATCTCTTTTTTTTTATCTATTGTTCAAAAAGATATGTACACAATTTTTTATGTTGCTTTTGGATGCATGGTCGAAATAAAGAATTCATTCAGTAAGACTGAAATATGCAGTTATTTTGAACGTGAGATCAATACTAAGAATCGCTCTAACCATTTTTTCATGATCCGTGACTTATATTGCGAGATAATGTGGAATTATTGTAGTATGATTTATCGCTGTCTATCAAAATGAACCTAAATATTTTTCAGATGTCAAATTCTTTTTTTTTTTTTCCTACATGGAACCCACCAGACAACTATGCATCTACTATTCATAACTATAGCAAGCACCTACGCACACACAAAACGTTCAATGCATAGTCCCAAACACGACCTAATGTGCTCTGTCGGTCCTGATTGATAAGAGAGGTCAATAATGTCATTTATGAAAAAATTAATTCATTCAGTGCTTCCCCTTAATCAGAGGGACACAAAAATCTAAGATTAGTCCTCATTAAATATCCCTTCTGGCGGGCCCTACCGCCCAAATAAGCCCCAATCTCAAGGTCAAAATTACCGTCCCCACCTTTTTCTCCCTTCCACCGCCCTTACACGACAACCCTTCCTTGACTTTCTGAGCCCAGTTTTACATTTTTTTTAAAAATGAAATAAAATATTTTTTAAAACGTTTTTTTTAAAAAATTTCAGATCTATTTTCCTCTCTCTTCTCCCTCCTCTCTCTCCATCGATGCTCGGACCAGATCGATCGTGAGATCCGATTCGAAGTCCAGAACGGCAACATCTGCAGGCGAAAGGAAGAAATTCTGTTCCTCTTGTGGTGGCGATTGAGGAATATTTAAGAAGAAGAGGAATCAATAGAGTTGCGTTTGGTGTTGAGAGTTTCTGAATTTGGGGGTTGCGGTTGCTGTTATTGTTGTCTATAGAGAGATCCTTGTTGTTATTACTGTTGACTGATTGTTCATTGGGAGAGGAGAAGAGGAGGAGGTGGAGGGGAGGTGGAGAAAGAAGATCGGTGGTGGGAAAGGTTGGTTGGTAGTTGGGAGATGGGAGGGGCATTGTTTTGCGGTGAATCGAGGATTGATAGAGAGGTGTTGTTTTTGTGTTTGTTGATGCAATTGAGTTTGTTTAATGGGGAGAGGATATTCGGTTGTTGAAGCTAGGGTTTTGTACATAGACGAGGATGCAGCTGCACTTGTCGCCGAGTATGAGAAGCATTACTATATCGAGCAACAATGGATTCGTTGATTTGATGAAGATCAAAGTCGCAGCTCGTCATATCTCCTATCGAACCCTCTTCCACACCATCCTCATCCTAGCTTTTTTGTTGCCTTTTGTCTTCATTCTTACTGCTCTAGTCACCCTTGAAGGTGTCAACAAGTGCTCATCATTCGGTAATCCTATCTTATTTGGTTGAATTTATCATCATTTCATTATTGGGTATGTCGGTTGATTTTGCTTTGTTGGTTATAATTTGGTCTGCTATTGTTATGATCTACTGTTTGGTTGATCCGAGTTTAGACTTGGTACACTGTATTTGCAAACGCTGAGATCCCAATTTTTTCTATCAATTAGGAGCTTGAACTAGGAATATGAATTGACTGAATATAACCGATTCGGTAGTGGTTTATTTGGTTCATATCAATCTATGCATTTTGTCCTTCTCAAGATTGTTTGGGATTCTGGTGGGGAAGGTCACAGATGTTTAAGTTAGTTGTGTCAATATGACTAAAGTTAGTTGTGTCAATATTATATTCTATTGTTTTTTTTGCTTGTACTTCATTCAATTGGTTCTCATTTCTGGGGATTATAAGCTTCTTGTTGATGGAGCTGAGTTTATGTCAATTTTGTTTTCGTCTCAGTGAAACCTGATCAAACTGTTATGCTGTGTAAACTTGAGGGTTTATTTGCTTATCGTTAAACCTATTATATCCTCTTTATTCTTATAATGTCTTATGACTTTTGTCGGTATGTATTGTATATGGTGGACACTCAACTGTGTGCTGTTTGTCTTTATGTGGTTTGTTCCGTGACCACATTCTCAAATGTTGTCTTGTATAGAATTTTGATGATTTCTTTATTCGATGAATACTGCAACATTCTGAAACGAGATATTCTTTTTAACTTTTGTCTAATTTCAGATTGTTTAGGTAGACGGTTTGGCCCAAAACTCCTTGGTCGTGATGATTCAGGGGTAAGTATTTGATTCACTAGCCTTTAGTGTTGCATGCATGCTATAACCGACAATAATCAGTTATCATTCATTTTTATGTTCTTGTCGCAGAGGTTGGTTAGAGATTTCCACAAGGTTCTCAATCAAGTCAAGACCGAGGAACTACCACCTGGCATAAAGCTTCCTGAATCATATAATCAGCTTGTTTCTAGTATGAAGAATACTCACTATGATGCAAAGACATTTGCTGCCATCTTGAAAGCAATGGTATGCATGTTTCACCCTTACTATTTTGCTTACAGTAATCTACTAGTGTGAAAAAGTGAACATGACATCACAATTTATGCCAGCTAGATTGAAAAGCGAGCTTTTAGGAAATTTTTGCTGCATGAAACATTGTGCGGATTTGTGAAAGTAGATCTGATACTTAAATTATTAAATCTGTGTTGGAAATTTGGAAATCATGAATTAGACCTTTGCATATTAGAGTATATGGAGGACAACAACAGTTCTATTGAATCAGAATTTGAACTGAATTACCAGTAAATAAAGAGAAAAAAAAAGTGCACTATAGATTTAGCATAAAGTTCAGTGGTCCATATTTGCCTGGTATTTGGTTGAGCATCTTGGAACAAGTAATTAAACAATAAATGGTAACCATGAGGCACGAGAGAAGTTTCCAATCGTGCAATAAAATCATTTAACAACTTTTAAACTGAAGCTACACTTGGAGTATGTAGATTTTTGTTGAACGCCATAAAAGGAATTAAATTGGGCTTATGGTTCTGGTTGCTGGAGATGGGATCGATTGGGATTCTAAATAAATTCTTTTCAATGCCTTCTAAAAATCAAGAATGAATAAAAAAGGAAATGTTTTAACACAAGGAATGATTTTGTTTCCTTTTCTCAAATATGTCTGATGCTCTGTGGAAATAGGACTTGTTACTTAGGCTTAAATTGGTTCAATAATAAATGTAAGCTGTTTTTTTAAGATCCCTGCGTGAAAATTAGTGCTTTTTTAAGCATCTTGTCATCTGATGCAATGATTTGAATCTTAAACAATCTGGAAGCTCTGCGTGGACTATTTCGACATTGATCTCCACTCGTGATATGCAAAAGAAATCGACAAGCTGGAAGCAATTTGCCTGATTCGGTAATGGATATAATGGGATGACAAAGAGGAAATACCTTGACTACATTATAACCTCAATCACCCTCTAATATTCATTTCACACGTTCAATCTGACTTCCTAGGGCACTTGATGAATCAGCCATGTCTACATCCACTTCAAAGCTGTCTCTCTCATTTCTGTTTTGTTACTGCATTTTTTGTTTGTTTTAAACATCATACTGAGCTTTAACTGAAACAGTTTTGTAAGGGAAGACAAAATCTTTGAAAGTTTCTGTTGTTGTGAAGACTCCTCCCCCCCCCCCCCCCCCCCCTCAGTCATATAAACTACCCCATTAAGGTGGATAAACACCCAAAGGAGTTTTTAAGCATGCCCTCAGACTAAACTCTGGTCAAAATTTCGAGTGTCATGTTGCCTCAAGTTTTCCGAGATACTTTATTGTCAGTGGAACTTTTAAAGATTGTTGTGCAAAGACTTATCTTATTATACCTTTGCTCTACCCCTAGTTAGAGATTAAGGGGAGTTTGGTGAAGCTCTTTTTTCTTATGATTTGGCTTGGTGGTGGGTTTGTCTTTAGGGTGTCTGAGCCGCTGAGGAAGGTAATTTTCTTTATCCCCCGTGTTGGTCTTTAGAGCACAATTACAAACAGCCTAGCTACTGTACATTTTATTTTTACTTGTCAAATTTAAGGATTAATCAAACGCTTTGCGGTTCCTGGCTTCCTGCATAGTGAAGAACCGCCAGAGTGGTGTTCTACTATGAGATGCTTTGTGAAGTTCAGCAGGAATACTTATATGGTGTGTAGTTTCATGTAATTCCCCCAAAGTTGTTTAATAGAATTTCTAATAAATGTACCCTGGATGAAGGAATTTTCAGTAATGTAAATAAAAATGATTCCTAAATAGTTTCAAAGGAAAAAAACACGGACTTCTTGTGGCATATATCACACACACACTGTTGTTGCGTATCACCCCGTTAAACTCTGTGCCTACTGTGGTTTTTCTAGGCTCTTTTAAAATGCTATATGCCATTTAGACTGAGAAGTTTTCTGTTATGCAGATGGAGAAATTTGAGAGGGAGATTAGGGAGGCAAAATTTGCGGAGCTGATGAATAAACACTTTGCTGCAAGTTCAATTCCTAAGGGGATCCATTGCCTTTCCTTGCGTTTGACTGATGAATATTCTTCAAATGCACATGCACGCAAACAGTTGCCTGCTCCAGAGTTGCTTCCGTTGCTGTCTGATAACTCTTATCATCATTTTGTTTTGTCAACTGATAATATCTTGGCTGCTTCAGTTGTGGTTTCGTCCACTATTCAGTCATCTTCAAAGCCTGAGAAGATAGTTTTTCATGTGATTACTGACAAGAAAACATATGCTGGCATGCATGCATGGTTTGCATTGAATCCTGTGTACCCTGCTATTCTTGAAGTGAAAGGTGTTCACCAGTTTGATTGGTTAACAAGAGAAAATGTGCCTGTACTTGAAGCTATTGAAAGCCACAATGCAGTTAGGAGTTATTACCATGGGAATCACATTGCTGGGGCCAATCTCAGCGAGACTACTCCAAGAACCTTTGCATCAAAACTGCAAGCTAGAAGTCCAAAGTACATTTCATTGCTGAATCATCTACGTATCTATCTTCCTGAGGTAGATACACTCACTTTGTGTGCACTTCAAATATGTTACTCTCTCTTATAAGCAGGTTGTCCAATGAGTTATGGAGGTCATGTTTAAAATACAGTATTAGTGCTCTAGTTTAAGGGTATAAAATTATCGAATTGTGATGTGTTCATTTGCTGTTGACTAAGCAAGCTACCACATACATGACCTACTTGCAAAATACTATCCTGTACTTCGGGAATAAAAGAAATCAAATGGTCAACCTGTTTGCCCATTATAAATTTTAGAAATATAGTGGCAAATATTATTGGAGATCAAAAGGGCTTAACTGGTATGCAAGCAGATATTTACTGGACATTCATTAGTTTGAAACACATGTTTTGCTTTCAAAACTTGAAGGGCAATTTGTGCTTTGTCATTATGTAGGGCATCTGTACTGATGAGTTGATTATTCTTTTTTTTATTTAACAGCTCTTTCCAAGCCTGGACAAAGTGGTTTTTCTGGATGATGACGTGGTAATTCAACGTGATCTTACCCCACTTTGGGAGATAGACCTTGAAGGGAAGGTAAATGGAGCTGTAGAAACATGCAGAGGGGAAGATGGATGGGTCATGTCTAAACGCTTCAAGAACTATTTCAACTTTTCCAATCCTCTCATCTTACAGAATTTAAATCCCGATGAGTGTGCATGGGCTTATGGGATGAATATCTTTGATTTACATACATGGAGGATGACAAATATCAGAGAAACCTATCATTCTTGGGTAAACGAGGTAGCACTTTTTTGTCTTGGCTTGTAACTAATCTGTTGTATTTCTATTTCCCACTCAACACTCATAGTTCATGGAATTTTTACTTTTCCTATTATTCGTATAAAATACTATGTAGTGTTTGACCATGCCTCACAAAAGAAAAACTAGCTATAATTTGGGATTTCTTATAAGCTAGCAGTTAAAAGTGTAAGCAGAAACATATATTCAACCTTCAAGCATAGGATTTTTTTTGTAATATTCAAGAAGGGGAATTTGAGTGTTCTGTAGAATTACTGACATTAATATTTTCAAAATAACCAATCTCTTTCACTTCACTTGGAGTATTTCAGTTACTATGTTTGAGCCGCATCCTCTATTTTATTGGTGCTCATTTAGTCATTTTGTGGCATATAAGACTACCTTATTAGCTATATGACCTTACTGATCGACATTAGTCAAATCCATAAACTGCACTCTTCTTTTGAATGTTCTTATATTTTTCTGACATTCTTTTGAGTTAGAGCTTACTTAACTTGTCCTGGAAGTGAGGAACTACTTTATTGGTGCTCATTTCAGTTACTATGTTTAGCTGTGTTGGCATTACAGTTTCCCTTCTAATCATACAGAAGTAGTAGTAAAGCACTAGTATGAGCTGTAGGCTTAGAGTTGATGTCATCCATTATAAGATTGTAGCTGAATTGCATTTCATTTTTCCTTTCTTTCTGCAGAATTTGAAGTCAAATTTGACTCTTTGGAAGCTCGGCACTCTCCCTCCTGCTTTAATTGCATTCAAAGGTCACATCCACCCGATTGACCCATCTTGGCATATGCTCGGTTTGGGCTATCAAAACAAGACCAATATCGAGGCTGTGAAAATGGCTGCAGTTATTCATTACAACGGTCAATCAAAACCTTGGCTGCCCATCGGTTTTGAGCATCTTCGTCCATTTTGGACCAAATATGTTAACTACTCAAACGACTTTGTAAAAAATTGTCATATCTTGGAGTCATAGCTGATCAACTGAACCCACCAGGTGAAATAGAAGAACATCAGGATGCTGAAGAACCTCAAAAACATTGTCATGGTAACTCTCTACATGATTTCTGCCGGCTATTCGAGATTTTTTTTGTCTATACTTGAGCAAAAGGGTAAAAGCATGGAATCAATCAAGCTTGCATCATGATGGGCGTAAATTTTCCAGGTTCAGATTTTTTCACCGCGTCCACCTACACCCTGAATCTGCTAGAAATTTGTGGGCAACAATATTCATTCTTTCCATATGTAAAATATACAACGTGGTAATTCTTTTTGGTAGAGTAAAAGATTAAACTCTTTATTTTTTTAGTTTTTTTTTTTCTTCTGAGGGGCCTGCTTGCAAAGTTCATACGACAGAATAATTGGTTCAGGTTGCACAGACAAAACATTGTAGAAGACACTCGTCGACCAAGGGGAAGTATTCTGTCCTTATTATCTCTTTGTTTTAAATTCTGGTTCCTCTCTTCACCTTTATTCGCCTTTTCTCGGATCTTATCTGTTATTCGTTGAAATTCTTTGTTTCTCGAATAGTTTGAGAGTAATTTGATCTTTTACAGGATGGATGGAAATTCAAACTTATTGGTAGGTGATGACATTGTTGTTAGCTTGAACTGTGCAGAGATTCTTAATTTCATTTATTTGATTAATAATGCAGTAGTGTTATTCAGAAATCAGTTTGTGGTGCTGATATTTCTGCTATAAGTTGATAATGGCAAGAACACTTTCTTTGATTGCTGTCAGTGTTGAATGAGCTACTTATCAGTTTAAAAGGCTTTTGATGATTTTCAGTTTGTGGGTAAACTATGATCTTTATCCAAACAAAATGTTTGGTAACACCAAACACTTCTGAACATATACTGAAAATATTTTTATACAATAAAATGCTCTAAACCGGGACGCTGATGGATTGGGGGATGGGCAACATTATTCACGTGTTAACCTTATCCGAGTATATTCACCACCCGTGGTTCGAGATCATTCGTGGGTGGTTAATAGTTATAGATGTTATTAATTTATAATGCATTTCTAGACTATTTTTGAACATTTGTACAAAATTGGTTCTATTTAAAACCAATAACATCATTAAATAGATATAAATTATTATAACATAAACAAAAAAATTTTAAAATTTTTTTTGTCAAAGTTTTGTGTTTGGAGACTAAAGTTATAAATTTTGAGATATTTCGGGTGATGGGTTCTTCCCACGTCATGAATTGTACTTGGGCACTAAAAGGTGAAAATTTTCTATTTTTGGTAATTAATTTTTGCTAGACATCCTAAAAATAGAATGTTATCGGATTAACCTAACAAAATATGTTCATTTCATGTAACAAATATCTCGTTTTAAAATGTTTAAATACTGGATTAGTTTACTCGAATATACTAACAAATATATGACAATCAGAATGTGTAACATTACAAAGTATGGCATGTTAGCACGGTGATCTGAACCTAACCACGAGTATGTAACTTAAAGTCGACGAATAGGCCCCGTAGACCCTTAGTATAGATTAACAAAAATTACAAACTACTCATTAAATAGGTGTAATTGCATAAATTCACCCGTCCAATAACAATGTATGAAAATCACCTCTTAAATGTTTATGCACCTCTATCACCTATG
Organism: Fagopyrum tataricum; assembly: GCA_002319775.1. Classification (NCBI taxonomy): domain Eukaryota; kingdom Viridiplantae; phylum Streptophyta; class Magnoliopsida; order Caryophyllales; family Polygonaceae; genus Fagopyrum; species Fagopyrum tataricum. The sequence continues at coordinate 43,088,841 of CM008282.1, forward strand.
CATGGTTGACAAATGACGTCCTAGTTCCATTAAGATTTCGCCAAAAACAATAATCTGGCTAAACAAAAGTCCGGATATGTTTATTGCATACTAAATTTAGCGCTTTAATATTTTTAAGAGGTATGATAATAGTGATAATGATATATTTCACGTTTTACATTTTAGTTTAAGAAATTACTTTTCTTAACTGCTATGTTAAGGCTCATTCCGACCATTATTGTTTGACACTTAAACACCTTTCATTTAACAAAAGTCCGGATATGTTGAGGCTCATTCCAGCTACAAAAGTTAAATGAAAGGTGAACTTCATTGTTAATAGAGTAATTGATGTGTTATTATGTTTTACAACTTTTTTTTAGATAATTTGATACAAATGGACATTTGGTCAAACATTTAATTATATTTTTAAAGTGTCGAGTTATAATGTATTATTGTAAATTTAGATGTATTTAATTTTAATCACGATATAAAAGAATTTCTTTTTTGTGTGTAAATAGGTCAATAATATCTAAAAGATATAAACCTATTAATAAAATATATTGAGCATAATACATGGACCAAAAATATATTAGTAGGCTATTTTTTTTCCGAGGACAAGTGGACACCGTCTGCGGACCCCCTACGAGCATTGGGGAGCTACCACTCCCAAACCCCGTCAAAATCCTCACCAAAAGCAGTTAATTATCTACTTTGTAAAGTATGGGTAGTTTTAAGTAATTATCTACTTAATGGGTGGTTCTACACAATTTCGCCTAATTTACGGGTTGTTTTCGTACTTTTCAGTATATTACTATGCATCTTTATCCATGCAAATATGCAATTTACCATATATAAACTACAATTTGTATACGGATGCATCTTCTTCAAGGATTGGTATTTGCGAAATCTCTTCACATACATTCTGAAATAACTGAACACCTCTTGCTCTCATTGGCCCCTCGCATTCGAAGGATTTCCCCAGTCAGGAAACGAAGAAGAGAGAAAGTCAGGTTTGTGCGTTTTCGCACTCGATTGATTTCTTGCCCGTTTGATTTGTTCTTGTTCCATTTCTATTTATTTGCCTTTTGATTTCGTTCCTATTTTTATTGATCTTTTTCGAGTGATAGCTTATCATTGATCTTCGCTAATCAATTTGACTTTCGAATTCAATTGCTCGGAAGTTACCGAATTTACGATGGATTTCGTGGTGATTTAGCTCTTTTAGCCTCATTGATATGTATGAGATAAATTGTCGATAGATCTAGGGTTTCAATCTGTTTTTTATTACTTTAGACAGTTTCTTACCTCCATAATGCTAGGTTTAAATTTCATAAAGATTACAATCAAATAGTTCGAGAATTGTTGTTTTTGCTTCTTTTGTGACATTCAGTTTCGTTGCAGGTTTCACATTACTGGAGCACTGTTGAAATCCTCTGTTCCATTACAAGAGCCAATTGGATTTTTTTAGCTGTTAGAAATCATCTTGAATTGAATCTATCGATTTTGAGGGGGGCCGTTGATTCTACCCTGAGACACTAACGATCAGTATGCCTGGAGCACAACAGAATGGACTAGAAATCAAGTTCCGGTTTACCGACGGAACGGATATAGGTCCTAAAAGCTTTCCAGCTGCTACAAGTGTTGCTACTTTGAAAGAAAACATCCTGGCTCAGTGGCCTAAAGGTATCTAATAAGTTAATTTTTCTTTATTGCTATAGAAGTTGTTCATATTCTGTCTATGTTTGCATAGCAAGGAATTATTTGACAAAAGCTTAGTTGCATAAAGTATTTTGCACATGGGGATCACATTAGTTTCTGTTTTGTAAGTGAATAGCATTGATTCCTTGCTAATGTTTCTATCCATGCACAGTGCGTGAATGTATCCTATATATGTTTTCTAGAAATGGTGCTCCATATGTCTATAGCGTCCATGTTTCTATCCATGCAACCTAGAAAACATATATATGACACAGTCACACACTGCCTGGACACCTGAAAGAATTTACCACTAAACTTTATGTTGTTGTAAACGCTTTGTTTACATAAATGACGGACAATGATTTAGAAGTAAATGAAGTTACAATCACACATTAAATATAACCCGTCGCTTGTATCTTTGTTATGTCATATACCGCTTAAACTTTCACTACTCGCAATCCATGTTCTTACTTTGTTGAAATCTTTTTCTGGAATTTGTAGTCAATTTAATTATATGGAGTTCAGTACAATTTATATTCCTGGTCTCTTTCACTCCTACCCTTATCTCTTGCTACTGTATGACAGATTTAGTTAATCACTTAATCTTGCTGTTACTAATTACTATTCTATGATTGGGATATATGTTTGATGTTTCTCTTATGATAGATCATGGAAATGTTAAGCCACGCAAAAATTAAGATTAAAATGCACGTTCTTCCCAAAATTACTCACCAAACAAGAATTTGTGAAAAACAAAGTAGTTTGTAACAACAATGTATTAGCTAAAAGATCAACCAAATTATGTCATCTTAGTGGGCCCTAAAAATGAAGAAAAAGACCAAAAGGACCCTTTCTAAAAGGCAAAAGGGTGGTGTTTGCTATTAGAGGTCATTTTACAAGTGTTTATCTTTCAAATTCTTGTTTAACAGGTGGTTTTTTGTAAAAAGGAGGTCGTTTAATCAGTAAATATCGCTAATTAACTCTCATGTAATTGACCATGTAGTTTCCATCTCTTTTGTATCTTTGTATGCTGAGGTTATAATTTCCTTTGACATAAATTGGTCCGTTTACAATCTGTTTTTCCCTACAGACAAGGAAAATGGTCCAAAAACAGTGAAAGACCTGAAGTTAATTAGCTCCGGAAGGATTTTGGAGAATAATAAAACAGTGAAAAATTGTCGAAGCCCATATTGTGATCTCCCTGAGGGAGTCTTGACAATGCATGTTGTGGTTCAGCGCCCGTCTACAGATAAAGGTATATATAACTTCCCTATTCTCCCTCAGCTCTAGTCATTGGAACATCATCATTTACATTAACTCGTGTTCTCTACGTAACAATACGTTGCTTCTTTGGTTACAGAAAAGAAAACGACGAATCCTCTAGACCAGAACAAGTGTGTTTGCGTGATAATGTGATAACTCTGATCATAGAAATGAAAGGTGGCTACCTTGGCTGGTTTGTTATCCAATACAATTGTCTTTAGTTTCTCTAATTCTTTGTGCCTACCATTCAGGCATGTCGAGTATTGCTTATTCATCTCATCAATAATGTTTGCACTTTTTTAGCCTCTTTGCTCGATATATTATCACTCGAGCAGTCGAGCAAGATTAGGTTGGTTAAACATTCTCGATATGGTTATTTGATGTGAGGGAAGAATCAAAGGGACAGTTGCCATTTTCAGTTCTTACAATGGTGAATCTGATTGTGATTGATCATCCTCCTGCCAGGCTTGCATTGTTTGATGTTACTGTTTTTCGACGCTGCTTCATATGAAACCATATGAAATTTGTATGTGTAATTGATTCCTCAAAGGGGTGGATGAATGTTGAATCTGGGATATTATGACTAAGACTTTCTGTGTTTCACTTATATTGGTTGTTCGCCATTGACAAAGTTGTCAATAAGCTGTAGCCTATAGTTTAACAAAGCTATACAACATAAATCTCATTTACCAATTGATTAAGAGGTCGTTCATCAACAATAAGCTCGGGGGTTTCAAAAGGACTATTATGTAGGAAAGCTTTTAAAAGTTACCCCTTTTGTTAATTTAACGCAACATGTCATGAAAATCTTCAAAATTCGTCCTCAAAGTCTATGAATTGAGATTTTTGTGCATGAGTTAGTTAGTATTGATTAGATATCTATAATAAATTTAAGGAGTGACAGTTGATTTCAGTTATAGGTCGATATATAATTTTAACGACTCAATAAGATTTGAACACATGAAGACCAAATAATTTGCTTTAATGGTGAACCATTATGTAGTCTCAACCATTAATAAGAAAACGCAAGTCTTACCAAAATAAAAAGAAGAAAATTAAACGTAAGGACGGCTCAATATTATTCTTAACTGAAGAATAATAATAAAGATTTATTTGTTTAAAACGTGTCTTTATAAGATTATCAAATAATACAAGTTAAAATAATCACCAAAAATTCAAATATAACATCAATAATTATTATTATCTAATGATAATAATAGTTCATCAATCATATAATATAAAAAACAATGCTATAATGTATTGATATAAATTTTCTAAATATAATAGCTATTTCATATTAACATAAAAATAATATAATTATTTTGATCTATTGTAAAATAATTTAATAAATAAATATAAATCAATCATAACATTAACTTGTTTAATAGTTAATATAAAATGAAATTTATATATTATCATACATATAATTCGATCTCATGTAGTATTGCATGTACATACACGAGGATAAAAATCTTTACTTCCACATCGTACTCTGATATGGACCACTCAATTACTAATAATTTAAATTTTTGATAGGATTTCTTCAAAATATAATTATAAATTGAAATTTACATGCTAAAATTGACATAATTAATAATATAATCAAACAATGTAAGATGAAAATATACAGTAAAAGCAATATTTATCATAAATCAAATGTATCTATTTTATTTAATCATTCGTCATTTTCTCTAAAATATAATGAATTTTTTTGGTAGGAATATTATATAATTTAAAATTAAATATTATAGAAATAAAAATCTTTACTTCCATATCGGTACTTTGATATGGACCACTCAATTACTAATAATTTGAAATATTAATAGGATTTCTTAAAAATATAATTATAAATTGAAATTTACGTGCTAAATCAAAATTGACATAAATTATAAATATAACAGACCAATGTAGAATGAAAAAACACATTATAAGCAACATTTACCATATAACAAATGTATCAATATCTTATCATTCATCATTTTCTCTAAAATATAATGTAACATTTTGTGGTAGGAATGTCATAGATGATTTAAATTTAATATAATAGAAATACAAATTTTTCTAAGAAAATAATCATTCAATTTTTATGGTGGTTAGAAATAATAATTCAATTAGCCCTCAATTCCTCAAAGCTAATTTATCCGAACCAACCAATACTCAGTTGGTCTAGTGGGATGTGGTGTTAGGTTACTTAAGTGTTTAGCAAAATTGATATTGGGAGGGTATCCTCCAGCAATGGGCCACGACTTTCTACCCGATCTGGACGTAGCGCGGCAAAGTCGATCAAACCGGTGGTCTCCGAATTTACCATTACCAAAAAAAATAATAATAATAATAAAAAATAAAAATAATCCGAACCAGACGTAATATAAACGAAGAATACGCGTGTGAACCAAACAGTTTCTCTCCTGCATTTCCCAATTTTCACTGGAAGCTACTCGAAATCTCCACCTGTTTCTCGATTCCCACGCAAAGCCAAACCCTCACACTCTTTTAATTTCTTCCGATTCAATCAATTCTCTATCATCTTGAACTTTCTCAATTCACATCCTCCCGACGTCTTCGATGGCGACGACTTCTTTTTCTGCCGGCGTTCACCTTCGATGTCCTCTTGTTTCATCATCATCATCTTCAACTACTACTCGCAGAAGTGCTATCCCCATTCGCTCGTTAAACCCTAAGTCTCTCAACCCCACTCCTTCTCTCAAATTGAGTAGTTTCCGCAATGTTAATCTTCATCGGAGTCAATGGAGTGGCTCGAATCGCTCGAGGTCGCTTGTTGTTCGATGTGATACTTCTACTAGTGGCAGGGTAATTTTCTGCTATATGCTTTCATTCTTATAGTGATGATTAATTTCGCTTTATTTCATTAGATGTACTAATTTTCATACATATATCTTCAGATTACTCAACAAGACTTTACGGAAATGGCATGGCAAGCAATTGTTGCTTCTCCGGAGGTGGCCAAGGAGAATAAACATCAGATTGTGGAGACTGAACATTTGATGAAAGCGTTGTTAGAGCAGAAGAATGGACTTGCTCGCCGGATCTTTTCCAAGGCGGGAGTTGACAATACTCGCCTGTTAGAGGCTACTGACAAATATATACAACGTCAACCTAAGGTATTGTTCATTACAAATTATAATTTGTCAAAATTTTGTAAATGTGGATGATTACAAGAAAGAGTACTTCTAATAGAGGAGCTAATCCTTATTTTTTGTTGCGCACTTAGGTTCTTTACAATTTATACTTTGTCAAAATCTTGTATATGTGGAAGATTAGTTCTATCAGAGGAGCTGATCCTTATTTTTTGCGCACTTAGGTTCTTGGTGAATCCTCCGGTTCCATGCTAGGACGAGATTTGGAAAACTTGATTTCAAAAGCAAGGGCATACAAAAAAGAGTACGGCGACTCATTTGTGTCCGTGGAACACTTGGTTCTTGCTTTTGCTCAGGACAAGAGATTTGGAAAGCAGTTGTTTAAGGACTATCAAATTTCGGAGAAGGCATTACGAACTGCAATTCAGGCAGTAAGAGGAAAACAATCCGTTATTGACCAAGGTAATTGTCAAAAAATACTTGTAAAATTTCTTTATTTTGCAATCTGAAAGTATGTGCTGGTTTGTTTTTGTGAAATTCCTTGCAATCTGAAAGTATGTGTTCTTTATTTTCTCGAAGATCCTGAAGGAAAATACGAAGCTTTGGAGAAATATGGGAAAGATCTTACTGCAGCGGCCAGAGAAGGAAAGCTTGATCCTGTCATAGGTAGAGATGACGAGATACGGAGGTGTATCCAAATTCTCTCCAGAAGAACTAAAAATAACCCTGTCCTAATTGGTGAGCCAGGGGTCGGTAAAACTGCAATAGCTGAAGGGTACGTTTCTATAATATAATGTTTATTAAGTGGGTTGAAATAGCTAAAATATAGAAGTAGGTGAGTTTAGAAGTAGCTGCATCTTCGTATTTGTTTATAAGTGATTTCAGTAACTGTGTGTGTTGAAATAGTCATATCATAATTGTTGTTTTTTTATTGCAACAGGCTTGCCCAAAGAATTGTTGAAGGTGATGTGCCTCAAGCCTTGATGAACCGGAAGGTATCTCTTCTCTCTTTATATTTGGTCACAGGAGAGTAGCCCACCAACTTATATGTTGGGTTGGGCTCGTTATTTATATATAATTGTAGTTGACGTGGGATCATTTTCCACATATGTGGATACTTTTTCCTACTCCCCAGTGTTGGAATTTTGGTCTATATGCATATTGATATCGTCATTGCTTCTTGTGCATATATGAACTCAAATGGGGATGTCTGCATGGCTCTGGCTGCATATTCTATTTTTACACAACTCACAGAGTTCCAGTTGCTTTGAAATGTTTCCTTGTTTCACTTTCCTGAATCACTTTCGTGAAGGGAGCATGGTGCAACAATAGTTTATGCTATAATATTTATAAAAATGATTCTCTGTCTCCAGTTAATATCACTTGACATGGGTGCACTCATTGCTGGAGCTAAGTACCGAGGGGAATTTGAAGATAGGTTGAAGGCTGTACTGAAGGAAGTCACAGAGGCAGAGGGACAAACAGTCCTTTTTATCGATGAGATCCACACGGTTGTTGGAGCAGGTAATAGTTCATTCACTCGTAATAAATTAATACTTTCGACACCGGATTAAATTGTTTGTCTGATTACTTGCTACAGCTACGATTGTTAACCTGACATCTAGTAGTTAGTAAAGTGTATTGTGTAGTGACATAAGAATTTAATCTCTTTGATTTCTGTGTCAATTTTCCTTGCGGAACTTAGCTAGCATGGTTGTAAGATGACATAAGTAGCTTTATTTCTCTTAGATACTCCACTAGTCCACTGTATATCAGTAGTCAGGACAAGTCAATTAACTGTTGTGATTCTTAATTCAGGTGCTACTAATGGTGCAATGGATGCTGGTAATCTTTTGAAGCCCATGCTTGGTCGTGGAGAGTTGCGATGCATTGGTGCAACTACATTAGACGAATATCGCAAGTATATTGAGAAAGATCCAGCCTTAGAGCGGCGTTTCCAACAAGTTTATGTTGACCAACCCAGCGTAGAAGATACAATATCCATATTGCGTGGGTTACGAGAAAGATATGAGCTGCATCATGGGGTACGGATTTCTGACAGTGCGCTTGTAGAAGCTGCAATTCTTTCAGATCGCTACATCAGTGGACGCTTCTTACCCGACAAAGGTACCTATGTTCTTGTAGTTTATAATCATGTCAGTGGAAGTTTGACACTATGTACCACAAAATGTTGATTGACTTAATCCGTGATCCTTGATCAGTTAATACCTTTAGTGGAACCGATCTTGCAAGATGTAGAGTCATGACAAGCTAACATAAACACATTTACTAGAGGAAACCTGTAAAGGACCATATGGTATATTATCCGTGGATAGTCGGGCTGAATCAATAAGCCTAAATTCCTCTTTCTCTCTTCCAAGAAGATACCTCCAGAATTTGCAATTCTGAAAGGATTGCCACCTAGAGTTGTAGCCAATAAGTTAGATAAAATTTATTCCATCAAGGTTTATCATTGAGTTAGTTTTGGTCTATATGGTGTCTGGTATTATTTTCTTCTTTTTAATATTTTGTTTTGTAACTTGTAACTATCAGACTTACAAATATATTCTCTTGTTGACTGTTTTCTGACAATATATGCTAATATGTTTTACAGCTATTGATTTGGTTGACGAGGCAGCGGCCAAGCTGAAAATGGAGATTACTTCAAAGCCTACAGCGCTTGATGAAATTAATCGATCTGTGTTGAAAATGGAGATGGAAAGGCTTTCTCTTGTAAATGATACTGATAAAGCCTCAAAAGACAGGCTCAACCGCCTTGATGCAGAATTGTCACTGTTAAAGGAAAAACAAGCTGAATTGACTGAACAGTGGGAGCATGAAAAAACTGTGATGACTCGTATACAGTCGATTAAAGAGGAGGTTTGTGATTACAATGTTCATAGCCTTTATTTCTGTTTTGTTTCGTGGCCTTTCTACTTAAAGGTGTCTGGTTTATGCAGATTGACAGGGTAAATGTTGAGATTCAGCAAGCTGAAAGAGAATATGATCTTAACCGCGCTGCTGAGCTCAAGTACGGGAGCCTAAACACTCTGCAGCAGCAACTTACAAGTGCAGAAAAAGAACTGGATGAGTACATGAAATCTGGGAAGTCGATGCTGCGTGAGGAAGTAACAGGCAGTGACATTGCTGAAATTGTTAGCAAATGGACCGGAATTCCCGTGTCGAAGCTGCAACAGTCAGAAAGAGAAAAGCTTCTACATCTGGAAGAAGAGCTGCATAGACGTGTAGTGGGTCAAGATCCAGCAGTGACAGCTGTAGCCGAGGCTATCCAACGTTCAAGAGCTGGTTTGTCAGATCCAGGTCGTCCAATCGCTAGTTTCATGTTCATGGGTCCCACTGGTGTCGGAAAGACCGAACTTGCCAAGGCACTGGCTTCATACATGTTCAACACTGAAGAAGCCCTAGTACGAATTGACATGAGTGAGTACATGGAGAAGCATGCTGTTTCAAGGCTAATTGGTGCTCCTCCTGGTTACGTTGGGTACGAGGAAGGAGGACAGTTAACAGAAACAGTTCGTAGGAGGCCGTATGCAGTCATCTTATTTGATGAGATCGAGAAGGCCCATTCTGATGTCTTTAACGTCTTCCTTCAAATTCTAGATGATGGCAGAGTGACCGACTCTCAAGGCCGCACTGTGAGCTTTACCAACACCGTCATCATTATGACATCAAATGTTGGGTCTCAGTATATACTCAACACTGACGATGAGAATTCGCCAAAGGAGGTTGCTTACGAGACTATTAAGCAGAGGGTCATGGATGCTGCAAGGGCAATATTCCGTCCAGAGTTCATGAACCGAGTTGACGAGTACATAGTTTTCCAGCCTCTGGATCGTGATCAGATCAATAGCATTGTCAGATTGCAGGTATGTATCTCTATTCCCTCTTGCTTTAGCCATTTCTTTCAGATTTGAGTTTGAACTTGTTGGCTTTAATAGTTTAAGATGAAAATTGAACCAAAAAATAGTTCCAATAAAAAAATAGATTAAACTCGATTGATAATACACAGTTCTCTGAATATAGAATTTTATAGATCCATACCATTATTCTGCAATAAGCTGTTAATTCATCAAGGTAAAGTGAGGGAATTAGTTTTTCATGACTTAACTAACCACTAATTGCCTTCAAGTTTACAATTGTCATGAATGAAATTGGAGATTTTTGAATTGAATTTTTATTCATCAAGCCGTATTAAGGCGTGTTTGGATAGCAAAAAATAAATAAATATATCCGAGTGAGAATTTTCTGAACAGTTTCATGTGCCATATACATCAGTTTTAATTAAATTCTGGTACTCGTAATTGCATTATGATACAACACCTAAATATCCATCCTTGGTATGTATAAGTCTCACCTAATCTTGATGTTCCTTGCAGCTAAAACGAGTGCAACAAAGGATTGCAGATCGTAAGATGAGGATCCAGGTAAGCGACGCTGCAATTGAGCTGCTCGGAAGCCTAGGGTACGACCCTAACTATGGAGCTAGGCCAGTCAAGCGTGTGATACAACAATACGTGGAGAATGAGATTGCAAAGGGTATCTTAAGAGGGGAATTCAAGGACGACGAAACCATTGTAGTTGATACAGAGGTCACAGTGTTCTCGAATGGGCAGATTCCGCAGACGAAATTATCCTTTAAAAGACTCGAATCTGATTCGGGTTCTTCATCAGGGACAGAATCTCAAGAAGCAGTTTCCCAGGTGTAAATGCGCTAGTCCAGACTTGTAGCTATGTCGAGTTGTTGAGTTGATGTGCATATTACAGAAAAGCCATATTGCGCTATGGCCTTGAGAGATACAAATAAGCGTTTTTATGAAAGCAATTGGTTTTTACTAGTCATGTGGCGTTTTTCAAGTGAATTTTGCGTCTTCTATCTAGTTATTCAAATGTATAATTGTTTTAGATAGTAGCATATTTGATAGGATAAGTCCGATAGAGGCTTAAATATCTTCTTCAATTATATCAAAAGCTTCGTCGACTTTATGGATCAACTTCGCACAACAGACTCGGAGCAGGTAGAACTAGATTTTACCGAAACACGAGATTTTTTTTGGTATTATTTAGCATAAATTTAGCTTCTTGGTTAGTTTTTTTTCCGTCGAGTTTTGGATTATTTTCTAAAATATAAAAACCTAACAGAAATTAAAGTGTTTGGTGAAAATAGATTCTAAGATGCATTATAGGAAACTGCTGAACTCCCAAAAGTTAATAGCATTTTGAATTAGGAAAAGCCCCACGTAGCTTTGTAAATCTCTAATGAAAAAGCCAGTGAAAAACTCAAGAAAGCGCAAAACTATTTAGAAACTCTAAACTTTTTAATAATTTAATTCGTCAAACACACTCAAGAAAACGTTAAACTCTTTTTAAAAACTAAAACCTTATAATAATTTAATTTGCCAAACACATGTAAGCTTTTAAATTTTGATAATCTTCTTAAAAGTTACAAATAATGACAAGCTTAGACTTTAGATCAATATTTAGATTCGACTTGGCTCGAATAAGCCTGTGCAAATTTATTGTTTAACTGTCCATGTTTCCTTTGAAAAATTATATTTTTTTGAAACCCTCGTTATCAAGCCCGTTGAACAGGGCGTTTACGCATATATAGGTTACAAACTTACAGTGTACAAAAGTGAATAGAACCTACATCAGATACCAATTTGTAGATACCAATGGCAGTTTTTCTCTTAAATATGTTTTCCTTATATCAGATTTTTATTTTTGTAAATCAAATATGACGAATACAAAATATAATCATTTGTGATAAAATTATGTTTATACAAATTAATTAATACGTGAAATATTAAGATTTTACTTATTGAAACATAAATACATTATTATAGACGAGTTATGAGATAGAAAAAAACGTATAAAAGAACTGAATAAAGAGATTCGTGTATACGTACAGTGTATTTATAGACTTATAAATGGAGATTCGGTCCGTCTTAGGCTGTGTTTGCTAGTTCTAAAATTTAAACTAGTGATTTAGTGATTGTGTTTTTTAGTGAATTTCATAGTGTTTCCTTTTTTTTGGTAATGGTAAATTCGGAGATCGTCCGGATCGGGTAGAAAAGGGCCTTCGGGTACAAGATTCTTGTACAAGTTGTACATGAGATTAGTCACTCTACAACGTGACACTTCAATATATATGTAATCCTAAAGCCAAGCCATCAAGGTCCAAACATGGGTATAATATGCCAACTGCATTCAGTTATTAAAACATAAAAGAGAGAACAACAGCAGATTAGCAAGTCCATAACACAAACGTTTTTTTTTACATAGCATAAGCTAAGGCGCCACTAAAACAAAGCCACTAAGCCAGCATTAAAGGATCGAGCTTTTCCACATAATATTGCTCTAAGATCGATTAACGGAGCACTTGACTAGTTGGACAAGGTAGAGATCTGAGACTCCCAAGGGCCCAGATCAGACTCACAGCTAACAGTGTCGCTCACTAAGCCGCTAGTTGCATTGAGATTAAGCATATCTATGTTACCATTTGTGATGTTAGAATTGTGAGGATCAAACGCCATACCAAAGAGATGATTGTTGCTCCCATGGACTGCAAATGATGGTGAGATGTTTGTTGCACGTGAGAGAGTGTGAGAGTTTAGCAGTTGAGGTGAACCCAAATGGTGGCTCTGTAGAAGGTTCAGGCTGCATGATAATGAGCCGTGGGTGACCATCTCCTCCGCTAGTTTCACCTGAAATTGATTGAGTGTCAACATCAAATTCATCTTTGGTGTCTTTGTTTTATCAAGGGTGTGCTTGGCAATGTGTTAAAAGTTTAAACCTGTTTTTTTGTCTCAATTAAACAACCCTACCACCGGACACAAACCGGCACAGTACTGTATATCCCAAGAATAAGCAAGTTTGTAGTAATGTTAAAGTACTTTTCCCTTATACTGATGAATTCATGTATTCATCTAAGGGAAAACTTATATTTAGAGACTAACCAAGATTAAAGTAGGTATGAAAAGCATAAGAATTTTAAAAGTGAACTAGTATTTATTATTTGATCTCGTATAGCGGGTTCATGTATAATTATAGCTAGCCTGTTTGGTTCTGCATGTAAAAATCAATTGTTATTATGTACATGTCTTCGATTTGAGAAAATTATTTTGTAATCTATTTCAAATTCCATTTCAAGTAAATCCAGCAGAAATCTAGAAAAAAAATACTAAAAATCCACTCCAGAAAGAGATCAAACCTTAGCTCTCAAGGCTTCAACGTCAGATTTAAGCACTCGATTGTCGGTACTAGCATCTCTTAGCTGTTGGGTGGCTTCTGTGAGCTGCTTGCAAAGATTGTCATTTTTACCACTGAGTAGCCCAACCTGAAAGGAAGTGCCCAGATCAAACCTAACCAGGTGCTTATATGACGAATAATACTGCTCAATGATTGTAAGTGGAAAACCTATCTTATCAATCAATACATTATCTTTCCTACCTATCATTTTTCCAATTGGCGAGACTTACAAAATTTGTGAATATAGTCAGTTGGATATGTACCTGCTGCTCCAGTTCTGTTAGATGAGCTTGCCTTCTTTTCCTTGACCGCCTAGCTGATTCTCGATTTGAAACCTTTCTGTAAAGCAATGAAAATTTCATGAGTTTGATCAGCAAGGCAGAAAATAGTTTGGTTTTATCTCTATTAGTATTAAACGTACCTCCTGATTCGTTTCAGATCAAGAGGATTATCACTCTGCTCACAAGGACCAGCCTCGATCTCTGCATCATCATCATCCTCGTCTGATTGCTCCCCAGAGGAGATACTCCTGGCAGCTCTTGGTTTGTTGTCTTCAGCACTTGCTGTTAGCTTTGATGTCGGGGTGCCAGCTGATCATTTTTTGATCAGAAGATATTAAGTCTCTCAAACTCGAAAGTGTTCAGACAGAATAATTATGTTGAGGAAGTGCATATTATATCTAAATTAAAAGCGTTCTAGTGTCAAAAGACCTGCACACTACTTTTCATTGATGCATTCAAGCGAGTTTTTCTCATACCACAAAATGATGATTGTGAATCAATGGTAGCTGACACACATGGTTGCATCTGTGTGACTCCTGGAGACCACAACTGGGACTCTGAAAGTTTGCCACAACGAGGAAGGTCCTTCTGTTGGTCCTGTTTGGTAACAGTGACAGCTTAATTATGTTCCGCTTTCTGAAGATATAAATAATATACTGGAGGGATAGATGATTGTGAATATTTACGAATATTTACCCTTCCCAATCTACTTGATGAAAACACATATCAAATGGAACTATACATATCTTAATATAAAAAAAGCCCTATATGAGGTACATCAGTGTTTAAATGTGAAACTTAACTCGCTTCCAATGATTGCATTTGTAATCATATTCTCAGGCTTAATAAAATAATAAGTATGAGCATGTATGAGGGTGGAATTATAACGCCAATTTGTATTCCTCCTTACGAGTTATGGAATATAAAGTTTTCTATAGTTAGTAGCCAGGTCTCAGGTCATTCATGACTAACAAGCAATGAGGCAAACAATTAGATTCAGACTTTCAGTGATTCTAAAAAACTTTGATCTATGAAATTTCAGATTATGAAAAATCTGATTTACATTCGCGAAAGAATATGAAACTTGGAACAATGAAAACAGGATAAACGGAATCTATACCTGGATGAGAATTACAAAACTTATAATCTCGGTTATTTTCCTCCCCCGCGGTTCTCTCTTAGCATTCACTACAAACAAATTAGCTAGTCTCATATTCTCCTTCAGACCTTCTACAGCAACTGGAATTATTATCTACTTTAATTAAATGTTTAATTTTAGCGGGGTGAAAAGAAAAGTAGAGTTTGATACCGATAAAAATAAACAAATCATCGAATCAACCTAAATTAACTACTTGGCAATTGACTCAATTCCTCCAGCATTCCAGGGCCAATAACTGATAAAGACGGCCTTACTATATCAAATTTAGCGAGATGAAAAGCATATTAGAGTATGATACCGGATCAAAACCACTTCCAAGCTCTCAAAAAAGCGATTTCTCAACACCGTACGAAAATCTAAACATCTTACGACGAACAGAATCTAAATAATTCGAACTGGAACAAATTGAACAGACTAACCGCGTTTCCGAACCGGAATCCATGATCCACAGCCGAAAGATCACCGTCATAGTCATTACTGAAGTTGAATAACCTAACGGCGGCGGTCGCAGACGGTTGTCCTTGTGGCAAGAGCTGCTCCAACTCCATAAACATCTCGAACTGACGCTGCTTGATATCGCCAAATGCAAAACTGCCAATGTTCTTGGGATTCATCGATGATTACTTCGCCGGGAAGACAAAAAAGGAGATCGAGAGAAAGAGGAAAAGGGGGAAGAGAAGTGCGAAGGTGAGTCAGTTGTTATAGAGAAATTTGGGTGAAAAGGAAAGAGGAGAGAGAAAAAGTATGGTAGGAAAAAGAAGGAAGACGACGAAGTGAGGACGTGGAAGGGGTTGTTTTGGGGCCCACGTGACTGTACGTTTATTAGTTTTATTTTGTTTGACTATTTTGCCCTTATTCAAACTCTCATATTTCCCCGAATCTGACACTACGATTTTTTTACTCTGCTTGAATGCCGTTGGAATTTGATACCTGGCGCCACCAAGAGGCACAATTGTTTGGCGCCCTTCGTTGTTTATTTTCTTTTGGTATTTTTCTTTTTTTAGAATTTTTATATGAAGTTGGTTCATGCGGAAAGGATCACTTGCATCACTTATACAAGTTAATAAGTTATATATGTATTGTTTGATTTGAACTTTGAAGAGACCTGAAGAGTAATTACGTATTGATAGGTTGATAATTTGTATAAAATTAATAATTTTTAAAATTGATATTATTTTGAGTTTAATATTGAGATAAATGGGGTATAAATGCGTTTTTTTTATCAGGTGCACTAAGTATGCAGGCTGAATTAATATCGGTATTAACTATGCACCTATAAATAGGATTTTTTAAATTATTTTTTTCGCTCATTTGTCTCTCGGCTCTCAGGATGGCGATTTGGCGATTCCTCGCTCGTCTTCTTCCTTCTTCTTCGCCCGTCGCTTCTTCGTCGCCCGTCGTTTCTTCGTCACTTCGCCTTCTTCGTCTTCGATCGTAGCTCCTACCCTCACCTCCCTTCTTCTCATCTGTCGTTGGTTGCTTGCTTGCTACGAAGCTATGGCCGAAAGAGGGTCCATAAACCCTAGAATTCGTCAAGGTATGAACTGATCCGCCTAATTTGTGTTATCCTCTTTCTTTCCCCACATATTCCAGATGAACTCGTAGAGCATTATTTGGAAAAAAGTGGATTTTAATGTCCAGACGTTCGATTGTAAGCATCTCATACTTTTGAACTTTGACCTTTCTCTTTGCATTTGTTAATTGTCCTCAGGTTTGGATGGAATTCCTTTGCTATATTAAGTTGCAACAACACGTTCCTCTTATATTTTCCATTGCCTTCTCCTGTCTGGAATGCTTTACATATACTTCAGACTACAATGCCTGCTCAGTTTCATTGCCGTGGAGCTTCGGCTTAAAATCCAGTGAAGCAGAAAGATGTGAGGACATACTTAAAGAAATCAATATGAGTACATCAAATATTACTGAGTAGTATAATTTATGTCTTGGATAAGAAATTTTAACAACACATACTGTTATTTGCTGCACGTTTGTACACAATGATGAAATGAAGTATTTGCAGCTCAAATTTGAATTTTTTTAAAAATGTTTGTAAAGATATTATTGTAAGCTTGAACCTGCCAAAGACATGAACAAGGTCAAAGTCAACTGTGGAAGAAGCTTAGTTTACATAATGAAGGGATTAAAATCCACAAGAATCAGAAATTGATATAAGCCTGATGCTGATTATCAAAAATGGGCTGATAAAAATTCTCTCTTTCATTTATGAAGCTGTTGGATCTCGTATGACTTGATATAAGCTAACTAGTACAAAAAGGTTTCCAGTGGGGTTGCAAGGGTTGTGTTTTGGGGAGTTTATTGTGGAATTTCTATTACTTTGAAATACAGTGTTGGTATACTTGTATATGTTATCTTCACACTTATCATATTGTTTTTTCACCTAAAAGAACAAGTTCATACTACAATCAAGAACAACAACTAGTAACTTCTGAGATTTTTTTTGGTTGGCATTGCTGGAGGCAAACGACTGAAGAAATGAAGAACTGTGTGATAAGATGATGAGGATGGACTCAAAGGGCAGCGAATCTACGTTCTTTTTTTAGAAGCCGGTAGCATCATATAGAAGCTGATGGAATACAGAAGGTTAGCTAAAGTCAATTATCATTTACCCATGTAGAAGATAGGAATAGTTAAATATTGCATAAAATAAAAAACAGGGGATAAATGCCCTCCTCTAGTGATACTAATGGAGACTTTTGGTTCTATTTTCTCCCACACCAACCCTCATCGTTTTATAACTGTATGTTCACACCAGTATTCACATAGCAACGAGTTCAATGCTTAAAAATCAACAGCTTAGTATTTATTTTTTTCAGAAGATGCATATGGAACTCAGATATGTTGTTTTAAATCATAGCTCAAGACTCTTCTTTGTGACATATTGTCAAATATAACATAAATGCATATCCAGTTAAAAGCAAGCCTATTTGGAATATCACTGTAGGACCATAGCTTTCACGTCATTTGGTGGAAGCCAGAGTGGAAGATAATTGATACTATATGTACCTTAATCTTCTCAGTCATTGTCCTAGGTACAACCATCAAGATGCTAAGGTACATTCTCGAGGTTCTCATAGAGATCACTCCAAGAGAGATCGACGCTACAGAACTCTAAACAGGACTTTTTGAGATAGATGAAGTGGTTGCTGTACATGAGCTCCATATTTGGGATATCACTGTAGGCAAGATCCTATTGGCATGCCATGTCAAAATCATACCAGACGCGGATGTCGTTCTTGACAAGGTCGTAGAGTATATTCGAAAGGAATATAACATCAGCCACTTGACCATACAAATTGAGCGTGATAATTAGCCTTTATGCTTACTTCCAAACTGCATTTTCTTACACTGAATTCTTATACCTTCAAGTTGTTAAACTTTCCATTTCCATGTATGTAATAGGTATAATTTTTTGGATGGTTCTAATGATTATCTTTGCCTTATCTTGGCACCATTTGAATTATATGAAATTATTCTTCCATTTTGTCTCTATTTTTATATTCTATATGAAATATAGGTCTGCATAGTATCACCTTTGTTGCTCGTGCATCACACCTTCCTTAATTAAACAAAATCGGGTAACAACGAAGACGGGTAACCGAAGTTAATTTGGATGTAGAACGTTGGGTATTAAAATCGGGTAACAACGAAGTTGGGTAACATAAGTGAATTTGGATGTAGAACATTGGGTTTTAAAATCGGGTAACAACGAAGTTGGGTAACATAAGTGAAGTTGGATATGTAACGTTGTGTATTAAAACCGGGTAACAACGAATTTGGGTAACATAAGTGAATTTGGATGTAGAATGTTGGGTATTAAAATCGGGTAACAACGAAGTTGGGTAACATAAGTTAATTTGGATGTAGAATGTTGGGTATTAAAATCGGGTAACAACGAAGTTGAGTAACATAAGTGAACTTGGGTAACAAAGTTGGGTAACAGAGTATAACGTTGGGTAACAAAGTTGGGTAACAAGGTTGGGTAACAGGGTTGGGTAACAGAGTTGGGTAACAGAGTATAACGTTGAGTCCCTTCACAAATATAAAATGCATAGTTAGTGTTTCTATAAAATTTTGCCTACCCACTTTGTTTCCTTGATAAAAAACCTACACACTTACCATTTTCACCCTTTAATATTGGACATGTTTGGTAACAGAAGATTACGTAGATGAAATTAAAGATGAAGAAAATTATTTAGATGAAAAATTAAGGAGGTAAAATAGATTTAGAAAATGAGTGAAGTGAGTGTTTGGTAAAGTGGGGATGATTGTGGGTAAAATTACGAAAAATGGTATGAATTTTTTTAAAAATCCCTAAATTTGTTTGATTTCTCACGTGACTTGCACACTTGTTCCAAACTGAAAACCCTTGCCTCGTGAGATTTGTAATCCGCAATCCCCGTATCGCCTCTCTAACTTCTCTGGTTCTCGTCACTTCATTTGTAATTCATTGCTTAATATTGTGTACATATGTTGCATTTCTAAATTTCTGGAGAGAGACTTATATGTCGAAAAGGGGTTTCTGTTTGATTGAAAGAAAGGGAAGTGTGGAGAGAGGCATCACTATTTGGAAGTATTTAAATGAAGATCAACAAATTTAATCTTCACATTTAACTACCATTTGGCTTACTGTCAATTTTGACTCCAACATATAATGTCAAGCTTCTTTTCGGGCCATACATGAGAACTTGCGAATTTGAAATTTGGAAGAACGGGTATGTTTGTAACATTGAAGAAGAAATTCAAAAAATATAAGATTATGGAACACAAGTAGGGGGTGTCAATGGGTCGGATCTGGGGCGGGGAGCACATAGTCATCACCATCCTCGTTTAGCATAATGTCCCCGTCCTCATTTCCATACCCATTGAAAGTCGTCCCCGGCGGATATTCATCCTCATCCGGGAATCCCTGTCCCTATTTAATTTTCTCCCATTTACATTTTGAAGGTTTTTCCCGTAAAACTATCCGTTCTCATCCCGTCCCCGTTTAGAGATCTTGATATGATTGTTATTGGCTAGAACTTTGTAGTTCCAAGGTAGATTAGAGATCGTATCACAAAGTTCTAGCCAATAACAATCATATCAAGATCTACAACTAAGAAAGACAATGAATGCATAAAAAGCGAAAGTAAGAACTCAACTTTATTGCCAATTGTTTCTCAAACAAAATAAATTGCGAAAGTCTCCAACTTTTATCTAAACTAACTAAGAAGAATGATGAATGAACAAGACGGCAGGGCAGGAGATGTTCCCCCTATGACAACTCTAGTCCTCAATAAGTACACATTGGAATGAATCCAAGACTTTCTTTTATACACAAAACCTAGCTAAAAGACGTTGGACCAAAAAAAAAGAGCCCGTAAACGAAATATAACGCTCAGGGAAAATCTCGGGCTCAGTTACGGTCGGGGCCGAGATTTCGTCTTCGATCTTCAGCGTCATGGGATCACGGTCAGTCTTCCATGGATCTCGGTCCGAGATGCCGACCGAGATGTTGAACAGTAGCCTCCATCATGGACCGAGATAAGTGGATCTCGACCGAGATGGAGCTTGATTACTTGTCATTTCCCGTGCATGTATGCTCGCTCCAATGCATCCACTTTGAGGCTTGCCCTTTTCTGTGCATGTATGCTCACTCCAATGCATCCACTTCGAGGCTTGATCCTCAAATACGTCGTTTTAGCTTCATAATGTGTCAAATCACCTACAAAGCCACAAATAGTGTGTAGACATCTATTCTTACAAAGTAGAACTAAACAAGCGTAAATGGCACGGACTAAGGCTAAAATATGATTGTGAAAAGGAGAAATCTACCTAAATGCATGACTAAAACAGGTCGATAAATCATGTTATCACCCTCAATTGAAAACCAAATCAGCGGAATGAAGACAAAACAATCTCTAATGTATCACCCCTGTCATCACAAGAAACAAACAAACTGAATACACATCTTATTAGTCATTCCTTCTCTTGAGTTGGACATGGATCTCCTACAAATTTCAAAAACCATCGGTGATCCAGAAGTTTTCCCGTTGTCTATATAACAATGGGGTTCCTTGTTTGGCTATGGTATCTCAAAAAATATGACCTTTGATCTCTCAAAAACCTTATTTTCGATCAAGTTAACCGAAGTTGAGTGTTGATCTCTCAAAAACCTTATCTTCGATCAACTTAACCGAAATTGAGTGTTGTGTGGCTGATTGTCGTTCGATCGCCGTTGATTACGCATTTGCCCACGGCGCCACGCCTTTGGCTGCCGTTTTTTTCTCTCTTTTGGCAGCCATCAACTCTCTGTACCCTAATGCTTATTTCACACGGAAGCTGATTACAAAATAATATTTTTAAAATATTAACGTTTTACCTTAAAACCTTTCTTCCTTATTCTTCCTGGGCTTTACTTTATAAGCCCATTCCTTTTAAAAATAATTTTATTTTTTTTTCTCTTATAGATCACAAAAATTTGAAATGTGTGTCTTTTAGTTATTTTCCTTTTATTTCTTACTTTGCCCTTTCTGTTTTTCTTCCTTTGCTCTTTTCTTTTTTTTTAGGTCAGACCGAACTGCGCGGTTGTTGTTTTCATTTGTAAAGTAACTTATATGCTAAATCAATGTCATAATACCACAAAATCTAATAACACTATCAACATCATAAATATTCACATATTTGGCCTAACAACTGGTTATTTTTATTATCAATATAATAAGTATTCACACATTTTGCTTAACAACCGAGTATCCTATTGTTAATAGGTCGGTAATTCAAAATTTAGTCAAAAGCCTTTGTTGGCTTCTCAGAAACGCAAATCCTTCACTACGAACGTGGCACCAACATCTTTGATTCTTTAAAATTCCGTAGATCTGAAAACCTAGAGGAAAAATAATAACGAAAATCTCCTCATCCTTGATCTAAGCTTTATGAATTTAATATAAAAAAACAAAGCATTTCTAATAACAATTTTAGTTAGGTGACAAACTCATACATCTCCTGAGGTTTTGTTTCACTTCCATCTTGTGATTGGGTGGTTGGCTACTCTTCTTGGTGTTTGGCTCTAAGTGTTGATTGATGGGTTGTCCTTGTTTCGTTTGGAGGAGTCGTGAACAGGTGATCTAAATCTGAAGGCTCTTGAGAGAGTCCAAATATGAGTTTTTCACCGGTAGTTCCTGGGAGCTTTCTTGTGCACTTCTGCGACTGACATGATCTTTTTGTTTCTCTCTTCACTAGTAGTCATTGAAGTTTCGTTCTCTTGGTGTTTCAAAATCTCGTTGGTTGATGCATTGTGTTTGTCGGCCTCTTCTCTTTTTTTTTCTCATCATCTTTGGTTTGTCAAAGCATGACGGTTAGTCCGTCTGCCACTTTGTGGCCTCTCGTTTCGCTAGTTTTTTACTAGTAAATCGAATTCCTTTCTTCCTTAAAAAAAAGTATATTATTAAGGTGCGTTTGATCTGTGATACAAGTCATTGAGACCTTTAGGGATTTACTTTAGAAAATGAACCCATAAATTAGGCCCATATAGTGTTTCTAAGGGCCTAAATAGTTGGCCCATTAGTTAGGCTCTTGATGTTTTTTTTTAAACGAGTTAGGCTCTTGATGTCAGATCTTGAGGGACAACTTTTATAATAAGTATATCGTGAAAAATCGTGTGGGCAGAAGTGCAGAACATAATAATATAACGAAATTACTCACGGTCCCACGAGGTTTTAAACTTTTTATTTGATAATCAATATTTTATGTAATTTTATACGGTGTTCACAAGGTTTTGTATAATTAATTTCCATAATTATTCATTAACTTTTCATCCAATTTTTCAATAGTTGAGTTTTTGTCTTTGTGAAAGTTAAACTATATGATTAAGTTTAAATTAGTTTCAATAAATTAACTGAATATAAATTGATTTTTAAAACAAATAAAAACTATCTAATGATGTGGGTTTATTTAGTGAAGATTTTAAATTGAACTTGTTATGCAAAATTCTTATCAACATTAAGAAAATAATAAGTAACTTAATTTAAATACTTATAATGATCAACAAATAAAATAATAAAAAACTTATATTTCTTTAATAAAAAAATATTTTAGTCACACTAAATAAACTAGAAATTTATATGTAGCTAAATACCAAAAGTTAAGCATTTTAAGATTTAAAATACATCAATTAGTTAGTCTACCTTCATCGGAGATACATTTTGCTTATGTGGTATTTTATAGTAGACTTTGATATACTATGCCATACTGATAGTTAATGACAGGTTTTGATGTACTTATCCGACTATGTGTTTGAAATATTCTTGTGGAGTTGTGATACATTTTGTGTATGTGGTATTTATCCACATGCTTTTGTAGGCTAACTAACTGATGTATTTATATAATACATGTTAAAGTTTGGTATTTACTATTTAGCTACGTATAATTTGTACATGTAAATTTCTAGTTTATTTGGTGAAAATCAACTTAGGACTAAAATATTTTTTTTGTTAAGGTAATATAAGCTTTTTATTATTTTATTTTATTTTTTGATTATTATAACTATTTAAATTAAGTTATTTATTATATATTTAATGTTGTTAATAATTTTGTCTAACAAGTTCAATTTGAAATCTTCACTAAAATTCACGTTAGTTAGATTAGATGACTTTTATGGAGATTAATTATACAAACACCGTATAAAATACATAAAATATTAGTTACCAATTAAAAAATTTAAAATCTCGTGAACACCGTGAATAAATTTTTATTTATTAAAATTAATTTAAACTTTATAGTTTAACATTTACAAAAGATAAAATTTCATACAAAACCTTGTGCACATCCTATAAAATCACATAAAATATTAATTGCGAACTAAAAGTTAAAAACCTCGTGTTCAAGAATTTTCCAATAATATATTATAGTCAAGTTTCCATTCTGCAGAACAAAATTGAGTTTCTTAAAGATATTCAAGTTTGAATACTGTAAATACGAGTTCTGCTCTAAGAAAAAAACTGAAAAGTAGTTTTATAATGGAGAAATAATTATTATTTAATATAACATGTTTTGACCATTGAACATGGAGTAATTTAGTCAATATTCTGACAGGGTTATTTGAACGTTATACAATGCAATTAAAAATTATTAACATAAAATACAATTAACACAAGAAATTAACCACAAGTATGCCACTAATCTCCTGATGAATGGGATTAAGGGTTTAACCCAATGTCACATGACTCACATTAGCCACTAAATTTATGGTGAAAACTCTCAATCTAAAAAATAAAAATATAAAATATTCTTCCTATGTACGGTCAAAGGGGTCAAAGAGGGAAAACTTAACACAAAGTTTTCCTCATAAACCCGAAAAACTGATCAGCATCAATTTTGTCGTCACCATTAACATCAAAAACCCTAATCATCTTCTTACAAGCCCCTAAATCAAACTCTTTTCCTAACCCTAGAATCTCAATAACCCTTTTAAGCTCAAAAGCATCAATGAAACCATCTTTGTTTTGATCAAACACATCAAACGCAGCTTTCAATTCCTCAATGCTCGGCTCTCTTTCTTCGAATATTCTAGAAACTTCTCCTGAATTCATCTTGCTCTTCATCTCTTTGCATGGTTGAAGACCCATCTTCTCCATTAAACTGGACACGTCATCACCGTATAGAGATTCATCTTCTTCTTCTTCGTCAACGGGAACAGAAATTGGGGGATTTGAAGTTTTACCAGAGTGATCAAACAGAGGAATTAGGGTTTTGAGAAAGGAATTGGATTCCATAATGAACTTCTGTATGAATCTGCATACAGAAGTAAACAAAAACAAGCAAATCATGTTGGTTAGAGAGAACCAAAGTGTTGAGTTTTCCATTTTCTTAGGAAGAATTTGATTTGGGAATTGGGATGTTTTTTGGTGGAATTGTCGAATGATGAAGATGGGTTTTATAGAGAATGGAGTATCAATGGGAATTAGCCGCCAATGAAGAGGAAATTGAGGGTTACTTGGTCAGATCTTCAAATAAAGGAAGGTACTTGGTGGGTGCAATATGGTAGAAAAATCATGGGAAATTCTCCATTTAGAGGAGAAATGAGTCTTTGTTTTGGTCTTTTAGTGGATCTTAAATGACTTTTTCTATTCCTTTCACTTTTAAAATACCCCAATATTTAGAAAAATTACAAAAACAAATCATCAACTACTCAAATTTCACCAAATATCCTAATATTCCCAAACAGATTATGAATAACACCCTAAAGTTATGATATAAAGAGTTTTAACAAATTAGTTTATAGTACGGGGAATCATATTTCATAGTCGAATTTATTCGTATAAGTATATTCACTGTGTTATTCGTTTTTATGTATGAATGGCAAGAGTGTTGAAACATGTCAGTCCATAAAATTAAATCTGACTAAGTCGGCACAACATGAGGAGTTGTAACTCCCCGTATGCCATTGTTCAAGATTGAGTCTTAAACATCCCAGTCTTTACAAATAAAAGCTTGACAACACTTTATCAAACTATAATGGATGAGCGGGATCCTTTTGATGATTTAATAGCTTCACAACTAAATCCAAGTTTAATTCCAGCTCCAACCTTAAAATCTATAATACCCACATTATTTGTGATCCCAAAAACACTCCCCACGACTCCACAGTCGAATAATTCAATACCAAATACACACCGATATTAAATACAAACCCTTTCGGCCATTGCCCATCACTATCCCGGAGTAACCCACCCTCCACCGCCTTATCGAAAGACACTTGAACAACCCTGTCTATATTCGTAACCCATCTAAATTATTAGGATATTATGAAAATTTTGGATGGGTTAGATAAATTCTTCAACCATCCCAAAGATTGGGATAACTTGAGCAATTTAGACATAAATAAAGAAGGAATTGGCCAAATAAGTTCTTTTATTTTAAAATAAATCATCACTATTTTCCTATATTTTGAGTGGGAATAGGTTTAGTGTTATTGTCGTTTGGTTGGTTGATTTGGTTCACTTATTTTGGAATTTTCTGTCAAAAGGGTATGTTACTTCCAGGAATGTACTTGGATGAAGAATACGTATTGAGCATGAAGTTTCGAGGTAATTGACTAAGTGACGTATAAACTTGGTCTTATGTTTTCATTGTTGGGAGATTTGAGGTCAAGGTGTGAAGGTGGTTAACTCTCCACTCAATTTAAATACAGACACTACAGAGTCGAAGAGGGTCTATCAGGTTGCCTAAGGTTAGGTTCAATATAAATCTGGTTCTAAGTGTTTTGCAATTTTAGATGTATAAGAGTGGAATTACAGGAAACAAGTTTACATAATTGATTAGACAAGGATAGGGAAAAAGGAATACCTTTTGATGCGTGAATCGCAACCTTCAGGGAATGCTAGTGCAAGATTGCAAGGCAAAACTCAAGATCGAATGGGATAAGGCAGAATATGAAAACTGCAGTCAGAGTTGTGTGTGAATGAAGGGTCGAATGAATTCTAGGTTTTCTCTAAGGAAGTCCGTCTATATATAATGTCTTTTGGATAAGATAACTCCTAAAAATCTTATCTTTTAGCATTAATCTTTATTAGAAAATAACGCCTTATTATCTAATAAATACACACTCCCATATTATATCAAATATAATATTATAATATATATACTCTTATATATTATATCTCCTTATTAATTGATCTAGTCCATCAGCCTAATGGATGTGACCTAGTAGGACCCGATAATACTAACAACATATTTTATCACATAAAATACGTAAGGCATAGTTGGCTTCTAGCAAAACGCTATGACTACTTAATATTATCATATTATATATCTCTATGTATCGTCCTATAACATAATCAGTAACAAAAATACGTAAGGCATAGTTGGCTTCTATGTATCTGTTTTTCCGTTAATGGGCTCCACATCTTCATTATTATATTATTTTCTTAAGTAAATCAAAACGGTTTCGTTAAAATGAATAAATGACTGAACCGGAACGAGTTTTGTTTTAAATGATTCACAAACTCAAACTCTTCTTCTAGCTTCCCAAAATCCTCCTGCAAGGCCATTTCCATTGACGCTAAAATCAGAAGTGAAATAGAAGTATAACATAAGCGAATAAACACAAGTTTGGACCCGATTGCCAGTTGGTTTAATACACTTAGTCGGGAAATTCGTTTCCCGGGATGTTATAGAATTGGTGATTGAGGGATGTGTTTCCACATGAATTTGGGAAGTTTTGGAAACCCTAATTGTTAACAACGCTCAAACCCTCCAATCAACGCGGCTTTTGAAACTGATTGCCAGTAATCGTTTTGATCTGGTTTGCTTGTGTTTCAAACCTCCTCCCTTCGTCGGCGACACATATTTGGTCCCTACTCCAAACTCCTCTGTTTGTTGTGGCTTCTTGTAGAGTATGAAGTTCCGGCCTCCATACGCTCCGATTGTCCCACTAGCTCAATGTTGATACACAATATAAATTCGATTAACTCACATATGCACAAGTCTTGTAAAACAGTAGATCGACGATGGAGAGATGGATAGAGGAATGACGAAGAGCTTAATGTTAGATCTAGCAGCGGGGTAGTAAAGTACGAAATCGTTGAGATTAGATCCAAGGATCGGGAGTCGGCCTTCCCTGACGTAGGATTTAAGCACCATAACAATGACAATAGCGCCGAGTTCACTTTCGTAAACAATGAATCTCATCGGACTGGCACACCGAGAAAATTAACAGTGAAATAAAGAAGAAAGAGAGAAAAAAGAAAAGAAGAAAAGAAAAAGATTTTTTTTATAAAATAACTCGATAAAAAAACCGGTTCGGTTCAACGTAATAAACTTATAACAAAACTGGTTTGGTTTACTTAAGAAAATAATATGATAATGAGAATGTGGGGCCATTGACAAAAAAAACAGACGTCGTTGGCATTGGGTGGTGTTTTATTAACGGAATGCTTTTTTGGGTGTGCCTATGCAATTATAGATTTAACGGGTGATTTTGTAAAAATAGGCCTATTTAACAAGTGGGTTTTTGTAACTAACTCTTAAAAAAATCATTATCTTTACGAGACATTTGTTTTTAACTTAGATTAATAGTTTTTCATTAGCTTTTTTAAATTTACATATTTTTACTGGGATTTAGATAATTTTCCTTTAAAATCTTCTCTTACCAAACACTCATCAATTTTTTATTTATTTATCATATTCTATAAAATCTAAAAAAACTAATCGAACAACTACCCAATATGTTAAGTAAAAAAAACTTGTTATAACATACAAGACATTAGTGTTAATATTAATTAATTTTTCATATCCGTTTATTTCTCATTTTGTTTAGATATACTATACTTCCTCCAACGAATACGATTCGACATGATTCTTTAATAAATATTTTTATGTATTTATTTTTATTTTATCTTATCACTTATTAAACATCACCATTCACAACTAATCAATAAAACAAAAATATAAACATGTACATACCATAAAACACTCTCTAATGTTACCAAACAAACCCCAAAGGGCGATCTTGACCAATTACCTAACTAGGAGTTTGGGCTCCCAAACCCTAATATATCTTCTAGCCACCGCCATGGCTTCTCTACTGGAGTTTTTCTTCTTCATGGGATGACCTCCCTTTCAAAACTTATGGCTATCACCATCTATCAACAACCATTCTCCGGTTATAGCTACAACTTTCCTTCGAAATGTTACAAACAAGACCAACCAGACCACTATCCTCCCCTTCTCCGCTTTTTTAATAACCGCCTAACTCTAGCAACTTCAACAAAACAACTTCTTTCAACAACAACCAACAACTTTAAGAGTGATTCAATGTTCTCAATATCAAATATTGGAGTTATCTATGAGAAACAATCCATGTCAAACTCTATCTTTGTTATGTTAAAGTAGTGGTAGATGCGGATTCCAATCTATTTTGACAAACTTCTCATGTGTTTCCATGACAAACCCCTTTACTCGTGGTCGGCAGTCCAACCTCTGCTTTAGATATGCTTGTTCAGCTTCACATCTACTCTCAAATTTGTTGATCCCAAATTCCCATGGGCCATGGTCTTCTTGGCGAACTTTCTGATCTCTTTTATGACATTTGGTGTCTTCTTCTTGAAGGTATAACCATGGAGGCGCCCGTGGGGGTTAATGGTGTACTCCTTGGTGACCACCTCCTCCTTCCTTCTCTTGGTGGCTATAGTTTTATCCTTCTCCCCAGCGTCATTGCACGACTCAACCCCTTTGTCATTCGAAATCCGGCGGTTGGTTTAAATGGGGTTCTTTTACCTCTATCATGCGCCTCTTTATCTCCAAGTAATTAATTGAGCCAAAATGTCCAATTGTCAATCTCTTTGTATTACCTTAAACCGGGTAAAAAAAATCTTTTAATAAAAAGCAAGACAATCAAAGTTTACAATTCAAATCTTATAATTGTATAACAACTTGAAAATTAAAAGAGTTTCTTTGTTTTACGTTATATGGTTCAATGGTATGGAGAACGTCTTGATGGTGTGAGCTTTGTTTGGATGAAGAGTTGAATTTGTTCGTGAGAAGGAGTCGAGGATAGGTGATCGAAATTCAAAGTTTTCACCGTTGGTCCCTTGAAGTTGTACTCTACACTGCTTCTACAAACA
Organism: Fagopyrum tataricum; assembly: GCA_002319775.1. Lineage (NCBI taxonomy): Eukaryota > Viridiplantae > Streptophyta > Magnoliopsida > Caryophyllales > Polygonaceae > Fagopyrum > Fagopyrum tataricum. The sequence continues at coordinate 43,118,209 of CM008282.1, forward strand.
TGTTCTCGTTGTTTCTTCCTCGCTTTGCTTGATGGCGCTTCATTTGGTGTTCCTCGATCGGCTCGTTGTGATCGAAGTTTTTTTAATTTGTTTTTTTTTATGTTTTGGTTCCCTCGTGACGGTTAGTGCATCTATCAATTTGATCGGTCTTTTGATCCATTAAACAATGTGTCGTCAATTTATTGAATCGCTTTTCTTATTAAAAATATATAAAAAGCGTTTTATATACAAAAAAAAGAAAGTTGTGTTATAAAAATAAAAATGTCATATTTCATAGAATAAGATTATTTGGTTTGTAGAGAAAAAGCTATTCTATAAGAGTATTTCACTACAAAAAAAAGAAAGTTGTGTTATAAAAATATTGATATATTCTGATTTGTATTTTTTTTTTTGCCTTTTTTTCCTTTATACCCTTATAGATACTCTGAGGATGCTCAACTGATATTCCTAAACCTTATGGTGAGTTTCATGGGAAGATTCTTAGGAAATTCGATGGAAAAAAAAAATGGTTCTTGTGTGTCCATATATACATATTAAAATTCCACTTATTTTATTAGGGTATATTGGTTTATTTCATGGATTGTGGAATAAATATTTAAAATAACATAAGAAACATATGGACAAAACACAAACAATAAAAGGTAACGCCGTGAGAACAAAAAATCTGATAAATTATACATATTACTTGTGGACAAATCTCAAGACAAAGATGCTCCACTTGATATTTCTAAAAACTTTTTGGCATCACATTTGAAAAATCAAAGCAATGGTACCACAAAACATTCAAAACATTTTGCAAACAATTATTAAAGAAATAATAGTCGTAGCAATGCGTTGTTATACTAATTTGAATAAAAATTTACAAAAAAAAAGTCATAAATTTAATTGTTTATAAAAAATGGCATTCGCTTCGATAGGTACAAATTGTTTATATGATGGGTTTGTCCTGACCCTATTTAATTTATGTTCCATATTTGACATGAGAGCTGAATATACATCATCTAACATAGACTACGACTAAGGAGTTGTTTGATTTAAACTCAGTAAACGGGGATCGGAATAAAAACGAAAGAATTTAGTTCGCTTTAATGTCATTACTAATTCATTAAAATGATTTATAATGCAAAATGTGGTTCCTTTCCTACGGTGTATAAGATCAATTAAATTTTACCAATACTCAATTGGTCTAAGATCAATTAAATTTTACCAATACTCAGTTGGTCCAGTTGGTCTAAGATCAATTAAATTTTACCAATACTCAGTTGTCTAGTGGGATGTGGTGCTAGGCTTCTTTGTTTAGCTTAGAGATTCGAGTTTGAATCCTCCTAACGACATACAAAAATTGATATTGTTTGATTTAAACTCAGTAAACGGGGATCGGAATAAAAACGAAAGAATTTAGTTCGCTTTAATGTCATTACTAATTCATTAAAATGATTTATAATGCAAAATGTGGTTCCTTTCCTACGGTGTATAAGATCAATTAAATTTTACCAATACTCAGTTGGTCTTAGATCAATTAAATTTTACCAATACTCAGTTGGTCCAGTTGGTCTAAGATCAATTAAATTTTACCAATACTCGGTTGGTCTAGTGGGATGTGGTGCTAGGCTCCTTTGTTTAGCTTGGAGATTCGAGTTTGAATCCTCCTAGCGACATGTATGGAAAATTGATATTGGGAGGGTATCCCCCGACAATGGACCACGACTTTCTACCCGATCCGGACGTAGAGCTGCTAAGCCGATCGAACCGGGTGATCTACGAATTTACCATTTATCAAAAAAAAAATCAATTAAATTTTACTCCAAAGACAACAAAAATTATTCCAAAATTTTCAAAGACAAGAGTTCATATATGAACTAAATTTCAGAAAATGCAACCAACTGGAATAAGTGTGTACTAAAATCGTTTCCAGAGCATCTGGAAAATTTTCCCTAATTATAGATATATTCAGTTCGGGTTTCTTCACTAATTGTATAATGTGATTTAGCAACTAACTATTTACGTAGATACGTCATTCCAGGTATCCAATTGCTATGGGTAATTGATAAATGTTACCCAGATCGGTCAAACATATGTATTTAAAAGTTAAAAGTTATGAATACATCAATACGATTGTGAACTTTATTCTCTGTAATCTCTATATACAATATGATAATAATATCAATACGACTGTGGCCCTCCCCCTATTGATATAAGAGATTATCGATCATGAATGTCAAACCTCTACTACCGCCATTAGCCCCGATCATGAACCTGAAACTCTACCCCGATGTCAATCTATTGGCGTCTAAATCCACCATCAACAATGAAAATGTTTCATTCACGGCACAATTACTCCGTCTCTTGACAATATTTTTGATGAACTCATTAGATCTATCTCCACCAAAATTTATCAATATGTAATCCGAATGGGCTAATATCGAATCCTTATTTCCACAAAAGCTCGATATAAACCCTGGGCCGGAGATCCAGTTGAAAACAACAATCAGGCAGATCATTTTGGGATCGGAGCAGTAGGATGCAGCCCAATACACTTGTCAATATTGACATATATCATTCTTAAAATTAGATTCTGATATGAACATGTTCAATGCCTTTTCCTCGGTATTGATCTTGTAAGAGAATTTGAAATTGAATTATTGGTCCTCAAAACTCAAATGTCAAGGCATTCGAAATAAAAACCAACTGAAAATTCTGACCGACCTAAATCAACTTGAGATTATCTTATTTTGATGAAACTTTTTTGAGACTTGAGACCAAACACTAAATTTTTTTAAGCCAAATTCAACAAAATAGCGAGAAAATTATGGATTTTAAGATTATGAAAAACTTATTACCAGTTTAGACTTCTTCATGTTTGATCATCTTCTTCAGATCTTGATGCCCTTTTCATCTTCAAATGTTAAAAAAAAACTTTGGTTTCTGGCTATATTGCCCTTCTTCAATCATGTACCTGCAAAATTTCTTCTTAGCTCAATCATCATTCTTTCTCAATCATCAGAGCTTGCTATGAGCATTAGAACTCTGATTCCAAACCATATTAGTATAAAACTCGCCTTTTTGGTAAGTCTGAAGTGTTAAGTGGTTAAAACCATTATATGAAAACAACACAATTCCTTCAAAACTTTAGTATCTGATTGATGAACTGTTTTTTGGAAAAACTCGCCTCTTGTTTATTGTGTATGTCCTGTCTTGAGATTAAAACTTAAGCGTATTATAAATTGCTACACTACTACTAAATATGTAAATGATATGCGAGTGTATATAAGTATATAACGTGCAGAAAAGGAAGAGAAAATATCAAAATATAAATTTACCTGAAAGTGGTACTGAAAGTGGTATTTACTGTCCACCAATGTTCAATCAAAGCCCATCATATTCCATCTTCCACTTTGCTGATACCTGAAACTCAAATTGGCACTACAACTGTTCTTTTGTGTAGTTAGGCGTGCTCTGCAAAGCTTTCTTTAAGCAGAAAAATCATTTTGGGTTTCAAAATGTAAAAAAACATGGTGTAGTTAAGTCAAGATATGGACAGAGGTAATAGACTAATACTCATACATGCGAAGATAGGGATAAAAGCCAGGTTGATATCCGGACTCATTGGTTGGTGTGGGATATAAGGTTTGATGCAAGTATAACTGGAAGTATCAAGAAATGAAAGTAGAAAGAAATTGAGGCTAGTAGGAAAAGGGGCATAACATTAGAATGATTAGTTTCTCCATCTCAATTGCTCGGAGAATGTTTTACAGAGTGGTGAGAGAGTTAATACATAGTTCTTCTGATTTCTTTCACTTCCTTATTTCTTAAATCCTTCCACTCTCCACCTCCACCTCAAAGAGTAACTTAATCTTCTGTTACCCTTTTCAAGTTCACCAAGTAAATGTGCTTAGATATTCTGAGATCTAAGTGCAATATCACTTGTTAAATCTTGCAGTAGAGGCTTTGAAACCTTATTCCTCCTTGCATAGATCCCACAGGCAACTACTCTCTATCATACTTCAGAAATCGGCTACTATGAGCATTAGAGCTAACAGTTAAAGTCCGAGGGGTGATGTTGCCAACACAACTAATAAGCTTGATGTGATAGAGGTTGTGATAGAAGTGAGGTTATGAGGATAACTGGTTTTGCCTAGTGGTGGGTGGCCTTGGTTATTGGTCATGAGGTGTGCAATGGACGTTAAATTTTGGAAACAGTTAGGGTGTGTTTGGCAAAACAATTATTTGCCTAATAAGGCATCTGTACCCTATCAATTACCTTGTAACACCTCGTGCTGCACCAATAACTGTCCATAAGTAAAGTTTACAAACAGACTGGACCTATTGTCCCAAGAAGAAGTATAAGGGTGTGTTTGGATGATCACTTATAAACAACTTTGCATTTACAAACACCTTTTAGGTTTTATCCCTCACAGTATTCAGTTTATGAACCCACAACATTTTGAACAAAAACAATTTGTTATTGACCAACCAAACACACCTTATTAATGAGATCCTCTATACAATACTTGTTTTATTCTGTGTGACAGCTTTTTCCATAAGACCAAGAGCCAAGGGAGAACTCACAATCAAACAATGAAAACAGCCATCTCGATAAAGTGCTACAAAATAAGGGAAGTGAAACATCACAATTAAACAAAATTAAGTTGTAAAGAAACTCCCTTAATACCATAAGAATGATAAAATCTCTGCTAGACATGAAGGATAACATCCTAAATGTAACATCATGTTACAGAAGGTTCTAAACATCGAAAATACTAAAAAGCACACACAACTGCAGGCCAAAAAAAAAGAAAAATAGAATTAACCGAAACAGTGGAAGGGATAAGCTAAAGCCTTGTGTTATAGAAATTGTCTAAAGGCACTGGCTAAAGAGGATCCCGTGAACATAGACTTTAAAGCTTGGTAATTTTGGTGGCATGGACATGGCAAGTTTCAGTGGTGAAGTTCCCCTGATAATTTGGTCTTCTTAGAGGCATCAAGGTAGGCGATTTGGTTGTCAAATCCTGTTTCATCTGGTCTTCTGGTTTAGGCTGGAGGCTTCATCAGGGAGGCAGGTTGCAAGCTTCATAGTCTCAGTCTGTTTTACGGGAAGGGAAATGAGGAAAGGGAAAACATAAGCAATTAGAACTCTATTAAGAGGGAGACAGGCTGGGTAACAAAGATATAATACTCATCATCTAAGGCTAAACCAACTGTAACTTTTTCATTTTGATATTCTACTACAACAATGAAAACAGCTCAACAGTGAGCGCAAGCAATCAGTTACCTGCCACAGGCCCACAGCTTAACACGCACGTCCTTAATAATAAGATTTTCGTCGAGGAGCAGGACCCTGTCCAGACAACCTGCAACAAGAGCATCAATCAATTCCGAAGGGAAATAAAGATAATCGGATCAACCAAGAAAAAAACACAAGCAATTGAAACGCAACCTAGGTCGACCAGAGTTGCACATGTGAGATTCCCAACAGAAGACCCAAGCCATATTGGTCTTGTGAAGAGAATACTAAGGCATTAGAAGTTTCTGAAAAATCTTCTAGAATGCTTATTCTAGATTTCTAGTCAACCCCTAATACTACACAGTCATGTCAAAGTAAACACCCTATCTATCAAGCACATAAATGACAAGAACCATAAAATTAGAAGATTCGTACCCAGAACTACCACTACGCCCAGAAGAATATCCACCATACATCCCATAACCACTTCCACCACCAGAACTCTGCAAAGCCAGTGAAACAAAAATGTATCATCGATAAGTGTAGTGACAATCGCTATTGTATGGATCAGCCAATAAAACAAAAATGAAGGTATCTACATATATATGAGGAAAAAACACTACTCAAATCACAAGGGGTAAGGCTTTCAGATTCATGCAGGAGGAATGTAAAATAAGAACTACCTGCAAACCACCATAGCTACCATATGAATCAGCAGAAGGGAAATCACTAGAACCACCATATCCACTAGAGTAGCCACGACCGTGTCGTTTGCTATCCCTATCATCATATGGCGGCCTATCGTGAACATTCGCTTGGACATAAGGAACCACAGGTAGAAGCAACGAACCCTCTTTATCAAAGAGATTTGCTCTAAGACGTGTTATTATATTCATGAGAGCAGTCTCACACACATCTAGATCACCAGAAATCTGCAAATACAATGGCCAAAAAAATTTTTTAAAAATGAAGAAAATGTCTTTGTTTGACAAGTAGTTCTTAATTTTCTTATCAATAATAAGGTCTTTATAAGTCCTTTTAAGCACAAGTAAGTACTTACAATGTCCAAAAAAGTACTTAAAAGTTAAAATGGAGTTGCACCAAGCGAAGAAGATATTTTTGCCTCAAGAAAACAATGTCACAGCTATTTTACCTGCACCATCTCATCATCATCAGTTGCAACTTTTGGAAGATCTTCCTTTGACAGTATACGGATATTGGCTTTTGTAACCTTTCTCATTTCAGTTATAATAGCTCCTCCTTTGCCTATAAGACAGCCAATTCGCGACGCTGGAACAAGAAGGCGAGTTGTAAACGAAACAATGCCAGAGTCCCTCTCGATTTTCTCACTACACCTTGGTTGCAAGCGCCTCGCTGCTTCTATTGTTGGAGAGAGTTGATCCTCGAAATGCTGTTGCAAAGATCAAAATTCTAGATGAGAAAAGAAAAAACTGGTTTACATGCAAAAGAAGTGGTACCAGTTAAAAAAAATGTATACCATACCTCCTTGGATGAAATGTTTATGAGGCAATCATCACCTTCAGCACTCGAACTATCTACTTTGATACCTGCTCTTGTTTCTTGCCTAATTTGATTAATAATAGCACCACCTTTTCCAATCACACCTCCAATACTTCCTGTAGGGCAAACCAAACGTAGAGAGAATTCCTTGAGTGATGACTCATCTCGGGATGAATATGAAGAACGGGGCCAGTCGTCACTTTTGTATCCTCCATAGTGGTTAACAAGTGGAGCAAAACCCATAATCGGAGCACCCCCAAGTGATCCACCAGATGGATAGACACTTGGAGGTGCAGAAGATGCAAGCAAATGCTGGGATCGGGATGGATTTTCATGCAGGCGAGAAGATATCTGATAAAGAGCTTTCCTGACAACTGAAGGTTCCCCAGAAATCTAACAGAAAACAAAATGTAAAACTTATCAGCCCTAATATATACTTCAATTTACAGAAAATCTGAAATCTCTATCAACAGTTTCATGATAAGAAATGTAAAGAATGTAGCTGATAAAGGATTACCCAAGAAGAAATTAGCTTTTGCTCAAAAAAGTTTTTGTCTGTACTTGGATATTAACTGCTTGTTTAGATGCAAAACACGTGTTTCGTAATGCAATTTCATGCCTTGTAAAAGCCTTTTGATACTAGTGTTGTTTGGATGTTTTGCATTATAATGTAGTATTGGAAACACTGGTTTTGATCCAATACTGCATGTAAAAATTTTGAAGCCTGATATTTTTGTTAGTAAATGTATTACCTGAACAAGCTCATCAGAACTCAATGCACAAGCTGGTAGGTGGGCGTCCTTCAGGATACGAACTTGAGCACCAGTATCACTACGTATATGTTGAACTATATCCCCACCTTTTCCAATAATACAACCTATCTGATCAGAAGGTACAAGAAGACGAGCTGTGACCTGCTGACTTCCTTCTGACTCGCCATTACCTGAAAGATCTTCAGCAACAACTCTATCATGCACCCTAAAGAGTGCATCCTGAGCTGGACAAATACGGTCATCCATTTCATCAAAGTCATTTGTCTCATCCCTTGTGCTATAAATAGTAATAACACGATGTTCACTCCCAGGAACCGTCTCACATATCCTAATCTTTGATCTAGTATCTGCCCTTAATTGCTTAACAATATCCCCTCCCCTCCCTATGACGCTTCCAATCTTCATTGAAGGACACAAGTATCGATAAACGGTATCATCTGAAGATATGGTAAACGACTCTCTGTCATCACCAGAACTTCTTCTTCTCTTTCTTCCATCGTCGGAATGATCATAATGGGAATGTGCTCGCTTTCCATGACTATTTTTCTCCCCAGACATCACAAACCACCTGCTGAACAGTTTAGGTAAGAATACTCTAAAACGAAGTAAAGTAGTATCATTTACTACAATTTTCAACCTTAAGAACTACAATAAAAATGATTTTTATACAAAACTGGCAGTTTAACCAACCGAACAGCCATAATTAGCTGATCATCAAGGCCTTAAACCTAGCTGACACACGGAAAGCTTCTAATTGACCTCAATTTCTCTTTCACTACCAATTTGAACCATAAATTAGCCTCAACAATTTCAAATTCCAAACGTACGAAACTAATCTCACGTTCCTAACTAATGTTGCGGGACAAGCAGATCTACTAATCACAGGAAAATCAAGTTTAACTGAAATTAAATAAGAACCTCAATGCCTTGAATTGACCAAGACCAAGTTCATACTCATATTTCGTTCGATTACGAATCTTAGACTGAAAACATCAGATCTAGTTTACCTTGCGATTCTTCGATGAGGCTGTGACGCCAAATCGTATAAAGCGATCTGGTTATGACGATCTCGTGATTTATATGCCTTTCTAGGAATTCTAGGTTCCTTACGCTTTGAGTTTAGACTATGGATCTGTTCCTGATTGATCTTCCAATACGACTCTAGATATTTTTTGTTTTGAGATTTACTCGGGTTGACCCCCAAGTTTGTGATATTTGCATTTTCGCACCTTATTGATTTTGGGGATTATTACCGGTGAAAATCACTATTTGTCACCGTAACTACGCACTTCGCGTGCGTAGTTACGGTGTCAAATTGAAAAAATTGAACTACGCACTTGGTGTGTAGTCGTAGTAAGCAAAAAAAAAATTTTTAATTATTATTATTTTAATATTAACTACGACTACGCACCTCAAGTGCGTAGTTGAGTAAGTTCTCAATTACGCACGCGAAGTGCGTAGTTACGGTGTCAAATAGCAATTTTCACCGGTACGTTTAAAAACCACGTTGATTTTGGTCTTGCTTTTACGAGTCCGATTTAATCTTTCTTTCTTTTAGGGCACTCTCAGTGAAATTAAAAAAAAACTCACAAATTTCTCTCTTCGTATACGTCATCTTTTTTTCACAATTTATTTTATCCCACCGGCACCAACCAACAAATCAAAAAAAATTCTCTCACAACCACCTCTCTTACTTTTTAACATATCTCATCAAATCCCCTCTCCTATTTTTCATTATTCTTTTTTTTTCCTTATTAAATGTGGGCCCAAATATATCAAAAAGTAAGATGGGGAAAAAAATTGTTGGGTATTTTTTTTTTTTTCATTTCATCTAGATTTTTTTTTTGATGAATTTTTACTAGCCCGAAGACTTATTAGCCAAAAATAAATTCTCTATGAGAAGAGGCGTAGTTAGGGGGTTTGGAGGGGGCCATGGACCCTGCTAAAATTTGTATATATTTTTACTAGTATAAAATAAATCACTATGTCACAACAGTTGAAATGGTAAAACCCTTAAAGTTGGTACATGAAGGTGCAGGTTTGAGTCCTATTTTCTCCGCTCTGTCTTTTTATTTCTCTATTTTTGTGTTGGTAGTAGCAACTCCTTTTTAATTTTTGTTGCTATAGAATATTTACTAGCTTAATACCACGGGATTGATAAAAATATTCAACTGAACAATATTATTATCTTAAACAATATATTGATATCATAGTATAAATATAAATTCTTTATAGTAATCTTATTGTAACATAGAATTTAAAGATAATCAATTTACTAAGTCAAAATAATTTGGTATTAAGACCATTGTTGAAGTTGATTACACCTAAAGATAAAAAAAATTATGTAAGAAGTTAAAACAAATTAATTAAGTTACTAATAACGGAAAATAATGAAATTTAATGAAAAAGTACTTGTAAATATTATTGAAAAATTTATTGTAAATTGCGTTGCTTGTAGTATTATATCTTTTAATTCTTGTCACAAATTATGATATTCAAGTCTCTATTTGTTGTGACTCTTGATATGATAAGATAAAATTAACAATGAGAAAGATGAGATGTAAGAAGGTACGATGACTAACTGAAATAATAGTATGTAACAATAAGCACTAACCATTTGTTAGACATCGGTATACGATGACTAAATTGTAAAGTCTGATTAACTTAAAACACGAAACTTGTAAATAATGAACATACATATGAAATAGGTATATCGATATGCTCTAAGTGTTTGTAAAGGTGAGGGCAAGCAATCCAATATTAAAATAGTCAAAATATGGGCTGAAAAATAATAAATCTAATTAAGGCCCGACTTAACAATTAAATTGGCCCAACTAGAACTATTATTTTTCAGCCCATATTTGGATTATTTTAATATTGGGCTTGCTTATATTTTATTTAATGTCTAAGATTTGGGAGTTATCCTTCCAATATCGGTGTATTTATACGTATCCATAAAAGATAATTCGTGTTCAAAAATCCTTATAGTTAAATTTGTTTCCCACACATCCGTATGACACTTGTATAGTTTGGTAGACTACAACTGTTTTACATTTGAGTATGTATTTGAGTGATTTGAGCAAATATTCTTTAATATTGATATATTTTTAACGCGTATACTTTTCAATAAATCTATAATAAAATGTCAATGTAATAAATTTATCTATAAAAGTTACAAAATTTTAAATAATCTGCCAGAGACATTCAGAAAAACCTAAAATTCGTAAAGGAATTTAGTCAATTTAATTACAATCAATTTTGTAGAAGACTTTCTTGTTGATTTAGCTAGCTTTTTACCTTTTTTTATTGGACTAAATGTATTGTTTGACCCTCCCGATAAAAGTTTTTAAGAAAAATGAGTTCAATATATTAGACATATCTAGTATATCAAAATATCATAAAAATAGTAGACATATATATACCTTAAAAAAGACAATACAACAAGATTTTTATGAAAAAGTTTATATGACTGCACCAATTGGATTTTGTCCTCCCAACTCTTATAAGGTAAGTTGTTGGATAAAAGTCACAAGTTAGCTATCGGTCTTCAACCTTATGCCTTTAACCATTCTTACATCGGTTACTCCTTATTCACCTACAAACGCTCAATTATTGCCCTTTATGTCTATGTTAATGACCATTTGATTATCTCTAGTAACAATCCCGACAATATAGTCAAATTTAAACCATGATTGCAATCATGGTTCGTAGTTGGACAATTTTCCCTACCTTATTGATCCGGAAAGGTATCATCAGCTAGTTGGTAGGCTAATTTATCCGACAATCACAAAGCCAAAGCTAAGCTACTATGTCCATAATTATGTGGCAATTTCATACTTCATGTGAAGGGCATTGGGAGATGACCCTAAAAGTTCTCGGGTATATAAAGTCAACACTTTCTCGGGACATATTTTTTATTTATCAAATTCTAATGATCTTTGTCTCCGAGCATTTTTCGACTCGGATTATGTAGCTTGTCTTTTTCCCATCTATCTACCACAAGTTATTTTGTCACACACTCACGCTATCCCTATCTCTTGAAAAACTAAGAAAAAAAGTCATTGTTGCACGTTCCTCGGGCCATGGCGACACCTCTTATGAACTTATGTTGTTACATTCTCGAGTCTTTTCTCTAGGCAGTTGGCATGTATCATCATTTTTCACATGCAAAATCATTGTGGCCAATAACACTCCACATCGCGGCCAATCTCGTGTTGTATGAGCGTGATAAGCACATTAAAATTGATTATCACATTGTTCTTGGTCATCTTAAATGGAGTCATTCACACCACCCGTTCAATCAACTAGGTAACTAGTTAGTAGATATTATGACAAAGGCTTCAGACCCTCATGATTTCATCATCTAATCTCCATGTTCGGAGTCGTTCAACAACCGTCTCCAACTAGAGGGAGAGTGGTAAAATAATATATTTGGAAACAACTTTTATAAACTGTTATGAATTCATATTCGGTAGAATTTCTTAATTGTAAATATAAACGAACACTCGTACGTAGTTGATCAATAAAATCCATTACAAACACATATGTAATCCAATGCCATTTATAAGCTTAAGCTACAAACTTACAAGGGGAACACTTGAATGCTAGAAGTTCGATTTGAAAATAAAGCTACCGGCCTCCAAAGGTGAAGAACTTCGCGTGGAGATACATTGATATATGAGATTCTTCTTGTGAAAACAAAGTTGATGGCTAAACACATTGTGAATGATACAACTCGTGGGAGATGTTTTGAATTCTTGGAATCCCTTTCACATGCACTCATTTTATGCCCAAGCTAAGTGGAAAGCAAGTTTAGGATAAATCGGACACCCTTATTCAAGCACAATGTCTTTTACCATGCAACCCGAAAGATCTTGGGCAGTTGTTGATGCTGGTACATCTTTGAACCTAGCTCGATTGAAAACCAGGATCATGGAAGTTAGGAGGCAAGAAGCGAAGATCACTCTAAAGAGGTGAAGAGAAAGAATCAAGGACATTTCTAGGAGGAAATGAAAACCATTTCCGGAAATGAAATGAAAGCCATTTTCGGAAGATATGAAGATTATTTCTAAGAGAGAAATGAAAATCATTTCCGGAGACCGTTGATTGGAGATGGAAGATGTCATTGAGAGCGTATGTATGGAAGATAGCAAATGCATACAAGATCACGTATGAAGGACGGAGAAGAGGTCGTGCATGGCCATGCATAATCACGTGTAAGAGGAGGAGTCCAAAAACTTGTTCGTTGGTTTTACACCCCTATAAACTTTTATCAATAATGATAAAAGCTCACAGGTTAGTAAAAACCACGGTATGCTTTAAATTTGTAAAACAAGAAATAAACACCCAAATTTTAGCGAACCCACAGTGTATGGGTCAATCACAGTAAGGGTAAGTATTCCAGGGTCGATCTCAGGGACTGGGAGGATTAATATGCAACAATATTAAATATAAAATAGATCTCAATTAAAGACATGAGGTTGAAAACATCAGGGAAAGAAGTCAAAAAGGTTTTAAAGTACTCGCAATCAACTGTCACTATTGATTGAAAGTCAAAACAAACAAACAAAAAGGAAAAACAAAGATAATCAAGTTAAAGAAAAGAAAATGTATTCCAAGGGTTCAAGATCATTGTTTATACATATAGATTCAGGAAGACTCATAAAGATATATGGTAGAAAAGCCACAAGGATGAACGTTTCTAGGCTGACAATCTATTACCGGGTAAGTCTCAAGACCATCTAGTTCCAAACCAACCACCTATTACCGGATAAGTCTCAAGGTAGAGGTAGGAAATTCTGAACAAACCAGACTACAAACTAAGGGAAAGGTAAACCATTACCGGGTAAGTCTCAGGTATTACCCTACTTAGGAAGGAATCTAAGCACATTCAACCAATAAAGGATAAACCTTTTATTACATATGATCAATCACTCATGTATCTAAGAAGGAATATCACCGGGTAAATCTCAATTCCAACTTAGGTTGCTAGTATAGAAGATTCTAACTAGATTCAAGAACAAGTCAACCATTAGGATTTCAAGCAATTCAAAACCAAAACAAAGCACAATCTAATCCATCATAACCAAAGGCATAAACAAATCCCTGTCAATCTTGGAACCACAAGGTTCTAGCCAATAACAATCATATCAAAGAAAGACAAATAAATAAATAACAAAGGGGAATAAAAAGAACTTAACTTCAATAAATGAAAATCTTTAATCTTGACAATCTCGAATCAACAATCTCTCAGCAATGTATTCCCAACAAAACTGAATGAAAAAGTCTCTAACTTTACTCTAAACTATGAAGAACAATGGAGAAGAAGAAGGGAAGGGGAAGGAGACCGCTCCCCCTTTGGGGTAACCTAACCCTAAAAGAAACGGACTAATTCAGACCCTTAGAAATAACCTAGAGCTTCCCTTTTATAGCCAACAACCTTCCAAAGGACAGGCTGGGCCAAAACTGATCCAAGATTAACGAAAAACGCCGAACAGGAAATCTCGGGCAAAAATCTCGGCCGAGTTCAGGCCTGTCAGGGCCGAGATTTGGCAACAAAACGTTCAGCGAGTCGGGACTTCGGAAATCTGGCCGAGATCGGACCATCTCGGTCCGAGATCAACAAATCTCGACCGATTGGACCATCTCGGTCCGAGATCAACAAATCTCGGCCGAGATTGGACCATCTCGGTCCGAGATCAACAAATCTCGGCCGAGATTGGACCATCTCGGTCCGAGATCAACAAATCTCGGCCGAGATTGGACCATCTCGGCCGAGATCAACAAATCTCGGCCGAGATCTTGGACCATCTCGGTCTGGTTTGGCCGAGATCGGTCCATCTCGGTCCGAGATGCGATCTGCTTCGTTTCTTCTTGCATTTAGCTCGATTCCTCGCCTTTTCCCGTGCACGTACGCTCGTCCAATGCATCCACTTCGAGGCTTGATCCTCAAATACGTCGTTTTAGCTCCAAAATGTGTCAAATCACCTACGAAGCCACAAATAGCATGTGTAGACATCTATTCGATCTTGCAAAGTATAACTAAACAAGCATAAATGACACAAACTAAAGCTAAAATATGAATGCGGAAAGGGGAAATCTAACTAAATGTATGAATGCAACAGGTCGATAAATCATGTTATCAAGTCACGTTGGGCCTTTCGTGGACATGCGTGATCAATTAGAAGGAGAATTGACCAATTTTAGTGGTTGGATTATGTTTTAATTAGATCTTATTTTCAGCCCATTAATGCCTATTTTTATTATGAGTTTTGCTTTATATTTTTGGGCCTTTTAATTAGATTTTACATCCCATGATTTTATTTAAAACATTAGGTAGTAGGGTTTCGATCCAATGTCTATATAAGGCATAGAGGATGCACGCTTTTAACCACCCAAATTTGAATAAGCACTTTGATACTTTTTTGTAATCTTTGCACGGAGTTCGTGTGTCTTCTTGGGGAAGAGAGAGCGAGTGGAATCTTGTTCGACCTTATAGCTTGAATTGTTTTGTGTTGTGTCACCTTGAATTGTCAAGCTAGTGCTCTCAATCATTTACAAACCTCCTTCTTGTGTTCTAGGAACAATCATTTTCACTTTTGTGTAAGGTTGTAGCTTAAGGGATCTACGATCATTCTTGGTTGTGTGTTAGGACTTGAGTCACTAGTTACAAGTTGTATCATAGGGTTCGACCTTGATCTATCCATCGATCTAACACCATCATCGGATCATTAGCCCATCCTCAAGTTGTCTCCATATCCGTCATCCCCTATATACGATCAAACCTCGTTTGCTCGATCCTTATTACAAGGATTGAGAAGAGTCTTTAAAATGGTGTCGAAAGATCGGGACACAACCACACGGCTAACCCTCATAACAGTTGTGCTTGGTGTAAGCAATAGATTTAGAGATAAGACTCTAGAAGCAAATTTGATAAACTCTAGATTGCATGGACATGCAGAAACAAAACATCGTTCGATGGGGAACCCCATGCATCCCTCTGGTACGGGATGGATTGCTAAAGACGGTGGATGTTCATAGAGCAAGACAAGTGAGAAGAAGCGAGGAAAGAGGAACTATTCAATGTAGTTGGAAACCTCTTGAAGGCGACAATGCAAGATCAAGATTAACGGTGATGCTTCTGTCATCAAAGATATCAGCATGGGGTATGAATAGTTCTTAAAAAGTGAGAAGGATCAATTCTAGGTGTAAGAGTTATGAGGGTCCGATATTGTGGGTTGAGGCATCAACAACGTTATTGATAATGGATATCACAGTGATAATTCTTAGAATTGACCTAAAAATATGGACTTGCTTCTTCAACCAAAACACACCCAACCCAATCGCTATTACGGGGTATGATGGTAGAGGATGGTAGAGAACCAAATTTTTCCTTCGATTTTTTTTTTTTACAAGTTAAACACATTTATTGTAAGAAATAACCGAAATAAGCTTGATGATTGTATCGCATGAAATGGTCTTCACGTAATCACGTGTACGTTGCGACAATTATTGATTAATATAAGCTATGTAATTAAAAAGAACTATAAAATTACAACTTACAAGATTGACTATTAAACAAAACAATTCTATATCTGTCTAATAAAAAAAAAAAACCTTTTGATTTATGATTCTGAAAAATAAAAACTATTTTAATCTACACGAAAATTTTATTGGAGATTCGAGATTCCCATCCCACTTGCCCACTACTAGTCAACCTCTTCCACCACACTCTATATTCTAAAGTAACAGTGTCTTTGGACAGCTTCATCTTTCCCCCAAATCTCTTCCAAAAATCGCATCAGGAAAACGAAGAATCGAGATATTAGGGTTATGAAATTCGGCAAGGAGTTTCGAATCCACTTGGAAGAATCCCTTCCTGATTGGCGAGACAAATTCTTGTGCTACAAGCCATTGAAGAAGCTCCTCAAGCGTTTCCCTAGTAATACTTATAATCATAACGTCGGCGATCAATTTCAACCGCCTGAGCAAAACGGAGTTCTCGTCGGTGGAGATCCGGTAGATGATCCTAGTGCGAGCGTGGATCATAGGGATGAAAGGAAGATGAATTTGGCTCAGTTTCAGAATTGGTTTGTAAGGCTTCTAAATGACGAGCTTGAGAAATTCAATGATTTTTATGTTGAGAAGGAAGAGGAATTCGTCATCAGATTTCAGGTTCTCTCGACGTTTATCTGTATTTTTATTCAGTTTAGTTTCTTCAAGTGTTTGATTAGCTGGTTTCACAAGTACTTGGAGGTTGTTGCTTCCATATACAGTAGGCTTTTAAAGTTATCTGTCTGAATTTAATAGTTGTAGAATTATTAGATTTGGTAGTATACTGTTTCGTAAGTTATTCTTAGATTGACTAATTGACTTGTTTGAGAGAATGTGATCAGTATGGTAATTGGCAATTCTATTAAGTTACTGTTGGATTATGCTACCCAGAAAAGGAAACAGAAACTGGGACACACTAAGCATGAAACACGTGCCCGTATGTAAAAGTTGCAACCATGACGTTTTCCCATGGTCATATAGTTTCCTATTTCCTTATCTATGGTGTAACATAGCTGTAGAAACGTGGCATGGTGATATTGTGATACAGTTTGTTTTAGCGGAGTAGAAGTTTACAGGAAATCAAAGAAATTTGCATCAAGTCTGTTAGCTTAAGTACCAAATACAAACTTTATACATAAATACACAATACATATTTTCTTGAGTGAGAAGTTTTCAAAATAGAGCTTCAGCAAGCAGACAAGAAAATGCTGAAACTTCATATGATTGCTAGCTGAGAAGTACTGTTGGAGATAATCAGTTCCCACATCGAAAGATTGGGACTTCCTAGTCTAGTATATAAGGTCGGTGAGCTACTCCTCCTATTGCCAATTGGTTTTAGGATGTAATCTCATCGGGTTTATGTGTTGGGCTTGGGCCTAACGCGCATGTGCGCTCGGATGCACACGACCCCCGCTCTACCCGGTCCGAAACTGGCATATAGTACTCGAATCTGGATACATTGGTTTTGCTTCCTTTTTTGTTGGCTAATTAATTGTAGCTTTAGTATTAACTACCAAAGAGCACATGCTGGAGGCAACATAATGGCACTGAGGGAAAAGTTTGAAAGTGTGAAATTTCCCTTTTTTTTTTTTTTAGATGACCCGGTTCGATCGGCTTAGCCGCTCTACGTCCGGATCGGGTAGAAAGTTGTGGTCCATTGCTGAGGATACCCTCTCAATATCAATTTTTACATACATGCCGCCAGGAGGATTCGAACTCGAATCTCCAACCTAAACACTTAAGGATTCGAACTCGAAATTTCCCCATCTTAAATGCACACAAGGAAGTAGGTACACATAGAAATAGAAAGAACCGTGTTCATATGCTTCAGAGTCTAACCCAAAAAATTTACGTCTTGAGCATCTGGCTCTTCAAGATAACTGGGTGTTGTTGAATGTGCTCTAAAATCTCCATCTGAAAAAATTCAAATAACAGAGAACTAGGGATGGCCCTTTCGATATAAACCTTCCATCTGAAAGCAAAACATTTTAATGCATTATGTTACATATATGATATATGTCAGTTTCAAGGTCTATTCTTAGTGACAAAATTTGTCCTCAAATACTTATAAACCTTACACTTCGTTGCTCTCATGCTGCCTGAGGTTTTCTTTGTTTTTGTGTTACTATATTTTGAAAAGCAAAACTCCTATGACGGTTCTTATGGTAATTAGTGATCTGTGAAAAATGTTGGAAGCATGTACAACGTTGATGGTTCTTAGTAGTTTAGGATTTTGTATTTTTCTCATGGTTACTCCTATGATGGTTTTCTTAGTACTTTATTTTTAGTGCCACAGGAACTGAAAGAGAGAATTGAAAGGGTGAATGAAAGGGACAGGGATGCAGAAGTTCTTTCAGCAGAAAGCAACTTAAGTGAAGAAATGATGGAAATCCGTAAAGAATTCGTCAACATACACGGGGAGATGGTGCTCCTCAAAAATTACAGTTCCCTCAACTTTGCAGGTACGAGAATAATACATCAACCTTTCCAGGTCAATCTAATGATGCTTCTCAAATATTCTAGCTTCCTTAGGCTTTACAGGTAAAGCAATGTCCAGATTACAGTTTACATCAATATCTATAGTAGTTAATGGGTAAATTACACAGTTGGTCCCTAAACCTTGCAAGTTTTTTGCACCCCGTGACCCTTATTTCAACTATAAACGTTCGTTCTTCTCATTTTCCCACTCGGGTCTCTTTGACTTTCCTCCCTAAACATTCTCATCATTGTTCCAAATTTGAAATTAACAATTATATTGGCAGAAGGATGACAAAAGGCTTAAATAGAACAACTCAAAGTTTACGGACCTTTTAAGAAAACTATGCAAAATTTAGACACCAATAGCGTAATTTACCCAGTCAATAATATATAAACTTGCATAATTTAGTACTAAACCTCATATGTATTCTTCGTGCTATTAATCTGCAGGCCTGGTCAAAATTCTGAAGAAATATGACAAGAGAACAGGAGAGTTGCTTCAACTTCCTTTCACACAAGTAGCGGTACACCAGCCTTTCATCACAACAGAACCTCTAACCCAGCTGGTACGTGAATGCGAGTCCAAACTCGAGCTTCTCTTCCCACTAGAAGCAGAAGTGACCGAGCCAACACCAGCCCCTCAACAGGACCTACTCAACCCACCTCTGAACGACATCACAAATGTCCCGCCAGAGAGAGCGCCACTCGGGGACACGAATATGGACATATATAGAAGTACTCTATCTGCAATGAGGACTATACAGGGACTTAGAACGAGCTCAACTTATAATCCGTTGTCTTTTGCGTCACTTGTTAGGAACCAGGAAGATCAGGAGGGCAGTGGAGCTGTGACTGCTGAGAACTCCCCTTCGAGTCCCGCTCCTCCAGTGAATGATAGTCGCTCGCCCGAGCACGATGATACCAATTCTGGTCCATTGTAGTCAATAGTGGCTAGTTTGCTGATTAATGTTGAGGTTTTTGTAGGATTTGTTTTTGCTATACTAACTGTACAGAATCCGTTGCTAAACTTTAGTGAGTTACAGGTCTTTTATACGGAAATGAAGTTGCCTTGAGTGACTTCCAATTTTGATGGTTGACTTAAAAGCATTTGGAAGCTCTTTATGATAAATTGGTAATACCTTATGCGTTTTTGGTGTTTTTGTTGTTTGTTCTCGTAACTGTCCATCCACCGAATCTTTTGGCTCTCCATAGGCTACTCACTTAGCGTTTAACGAAAAAAAAACTTAACATTGACTAGCTAACGTTTTTGTCGTATCAACTCATTTTAAAAATAAAATAAAATTTACATTTGAGAAATATTTTAATAATTTTGAAGCATCTCATTAATTTAATTAGAGATATTACAACATTTAAAAAATAATTATTACAATTCCTACCAAAACAAAATAATTATTACAATTTAAGTACAATGAGTATTATCAAAATATTTTAGGAATAATTATATAAATATGGGGATGTAGCTCAAATGGTAGAGCGCTCGCTTTGCATGCGAGAGGCACGGGGTTCGATCCCCCGCATCTCCACCATTTTTGCTACATATTATATAAATAAATTATTTATTTTACAGATTTTTCCGTTGATTGATAAACAAATTAAAAGATAGATTGACTTTAAAAAGGCGTCTGTAGAGATCAAAGAGAAATGAACTGAAAATACAGTATGAGTTCTCTATAGAGATCAATACATCCTTTACTTTTATCATAACACATGTATGTCCAATCTTTCACTTCCTCTCATATCTAACATTACATTTCAAGACGTATACATAATACATCAACACTTAGATGTTCATACTCAAGTCTGAAGAGCTTTCCAATCTTTGTTCTGAAACTGATCTCGAAAAGAATAAAACTTCACTCACAGGAGTAGATGACAGGAACCATTTTTTTTACGCATGCTATAGGAGGGTGATCATCAGCTTCACAAGGATGAAGAAGCTTATTGGCAGTTTAGAAGCTGAATTTCCACAAGTTTTCATGTACAGATTTGGGCTATACACCTTATTCTCTCGTTATGAAAAAGTGTAGGCTCAAAAGGTTATACTAGATTCTTCTGTCTTTCCATTCGGAACTTGCTGTAATCGTGAAGCAAGCTTCCATTGACCTTCTCCTTCATGTTTTGCACCAGCCTTGTCAGCACCTGCCCATGGAAGGCGTAATTAGTTATGTAGACAAGTCACAACACGGGGAAGTGGCAGTTTTAGAAACATAGGATACGGACATGAGAAGGGAATAACTAGACATTATTAAAAAAATGTACATAGAACCTATGAAAGACGTAGTCAACTATGTAGCATGGACAAGTCACAACAAGGAAGAGCAGCAATTTTTAAAATATAGGATACGGACATGACAAGAAAATAACTATACATTATTAGAATGTACAACAAACCTATGATTTAGAGTATAACCATTAATTAACAAGTTCCATAACAATGCAGCAAAGACAAAACACTAGAGTAAATTATTGAAATTTAATGCAAAATTAATGTAAGAAAAAATTGCATAACATTCACCACAGAAAAATAAAAAATCAATATAAGCAAGGGGAAATGTGTCCAAAAGTTTCCGGGAGTCCTAAAGTGTTTGACATTAGAAAGTTACCCAACCGAGGTGGCCGTGCTTCATAGGTTGTCAGACATAACAGTTAACATATATTCATACATCAAGACTTACCACTGTTACCAGTCTTTTCAGCTAAGAATAACTTTCTAGTTTTTGCAAAATTGAAAGTTTTTACAACTTTCAAGTAAGGCCTAATTCTGCATATTTATAGACGATCTCAATAACTGCAAAGCGCAAACAAACTAAAAAGAACAAAGCCCATAGTGTAAGTTCTACTCTATAGTGGGTTTGAAGGGACTAACCGATTCTGAAACATTCCGAATAGCATCTTCTGGTAACAAAGAGAGAACTTGAGGAAGTATAACACTGATTTTCATCTCCAGTTGACCTTTAAGTCGGCTTCTAGGTCCACGTCTATCAGGATAAAGTGATCCTTTGACAGCTAGGCTGAAATGAGTTGGCTTTGCAACATCATCTAGCCCCTGAAGCTCCCATCTAATCTGGCAATGAAAAATTAGCTGAAGTAATTAGCATTTATGCATGCGCGCTGATGAAATTAAAACCAAAACAACTTTTTTGATAATAGACTTACTATGTCAAGCTCAAGAACTTTAGAGCTATCGCGTGGAATTCCTGGTGGGTAGTCTAGTCCTTTAGTCTTACATCTTATTCTCATGTCTACGACCGGCCAAACTGTGAAGAACAAGAACTGGATTGGTAACATCTGTATTCTCCATTCTTCCTGCACCGGTTGCATTGTC
The DNA here is from genome assembly GCA_002319775.1 of Fagopyrum tataricum. Taxonomy (NCBI): domain Eukaryota; kingdom Viridiplantae; phylum Streptophyta; class Magnoliopsida; order Caryophyllales; family Polygonaceae; genus Fagopyrum; species Fagopyrum tataricum. Next base: position 43,140,104 of record CM008282.1, read on the forward strand.
AAACAAGCTTTAAAGTTAAACCTACGAATATTTTTTGCTGATCTAACTCAACTGCTTGAAAGTAAAGCTTGTGAACTCGACGTTTACACACATTAAAAATTGTGAGATCCTAGTCCTTTTTAACCTAAGAACCGTGTTGGTTAGGTCTAACTGATTTTACTTATAGCTAAGCTAGTGAATTCAAGGTTTATACACATCATAAGATCAATTGAAGCACCAATTTTGCATTAATTTTGACTTTAGCTTATGAATCATATTTGCCAGCTCTAACTGAACTTTTGAAAATGTAAATTCCAACTTCTTTCAGCCAAATATACATATTGCTAGGCCAAAACCTTCATCCATATTCCATCTCATTTCCCTCTTTCACATTACATACCGAAATGACTAAAAATATGTCAGCACTAATCAAAATGTTTTGAGAATTAAGGTTAAGATAAAACAGCTCAATGCTAAATCATACTAACCAGCAAAATTTGATCATTCAGCCATGCATCCCCCAAATTAAATCTTTCTATATATGCAATTTATACAAGCTGTTCTATATTCCTGTTACCTTCAAATTATACTTCTAAATTAACAATATAACTCTGAATTAATTCAACTGAAACATGAAACATCGAGAGAAGAACATCAAACCTCATTAACCTTATGGCTTCGTCTCTTGTCAGGAAATATCGCTTCGAAAACCCTAGGTTTATCCTCCAAATACTGATCAAACGAAGCCTTCAACCCAAAAAACACAAACAAATGATATAATTTCATATGTTTACCATAACAATTGAACAAAACAAAGAAAATAAATTAATAACTCAATTACCCCAGTAATCTCGTAAAGAGGAATGTCAGTGCTGATTCGAGAAGAGTAAGTGGAACGCTTTCCCAATTCACTCCGAATATGCTTGACTCCATGGATTTCCAGTCTTTGTTTTGCTCTCATGGGGAGCTGAAATGGAATGTTGAGCTTCCCACCAATTAGGGCTTTGCATTGCAGCATGTTCGCGCCATGGATTTGCTTAGCTATGACATAATTCCTCCCTACAATTTCTGCCATTTCCCCCTCTTCTCTGTTAAGTTTTTGTCTTTCGGGTATGGTTTATATGGTGGCGGAGAGGAGGAGAAGATAAAAAAAAAAAGTGGGAATATTTCGATTGCTTCCGGGAGCGCCACGTGGCATACGTCTGTTTGGATCATGTTGGAATTTGGTAGTATCAGTTGGGTGAGCAAAGTTACGTGATCCCTCTAACTCTACTGTAATAAAAACTTAAATTCGAAATAATTGACAAAATGATAATTTAAATTAGAAACTATATATTAGAAGTATATCGAGATATCAATTGATATTCATATAGGTATGAGATTGATATGTGATATTAAGATAGGTATAGGATTGATACATGATATCTTAGGAGAGAAAAAATAGAAAAGGGGAGTATATTTGATACCATTATTTTTCGGAGTATATCAAAACAAGAGAAACTATGTATTAGAAGTATATCAAGATATCAATTCATATACTCTTATACCAAACAAAGATATGAGATTTTTTTATGTCGATACACATATCTGATATCTAGATATGGATATCAAATATGCCCTTATAATATAACGAGTTAAAAGTAAAATAGAAGATTACATAATTGTTGATAAATTTAATAGAACGGTATTCAACAATACTGTAAATAGTGTTATTATCCATTGTACAATCACCAATTGTAATGTCACCATACTCACCACTTGATTTTCTCAAATGAATTGCCATCAATGTTATTATGTAAACGTTCAATTAGATTATTAGTTATAATTTATAAATTTTCACAAATTTGAACTCTTTAGTAAAAAAAAAATCTAGCAAAAAAAAATTCAAATTAAATATTCAGAAACTCATATCACCTAATACAGCAAAGAGGATTTTTTTAAAATTTTTTTTGCGTGGCTCAGTTTTTTAAAAAGACATTGTTTCAACTTTTATGTATTGACTTGCGACAATATAACTTTTTTTGGTTTGGTACTAACTATAGAAGTTATTCTAATGTTTGTTAATTAAAGGTAATGCTATTAGAAGATCGATGAGAAGAACTATGAAGAGACATTGAACTACTTGGAGCCTCCAAGACTAGTCATACTTTGATTTGTTTTGGCATATATAATAGTAAATCAAGTATTAATCTGAGGGGGGGAAGGGAACAAATTAGGATGTATCATCATTTTATGACAATAAATGTAATTTGAAGTATTTTAGTTTTTCTGAATTATATCTAATAATTTTTTGAAATATATCTTTTAAGTATTTTAAGGAGAAAACGAAAATTATTATTTATTATTTAGTACTAGTATAATTTTAAATGTCTATATAATTTATTGAAGGGGTGGGATAACCGGATAACTTAACCTTTTTTTTTAAAATTGATAACAAAGGATATATTTTTTGTAAAAAAATAAATTTTAAGTCTTTAAGGTTGTTGGACCTAATTCAAAAAAGACTAAAATATCATAACACCGTCTGATGTTTATAGGAACTATTTACATGAAATTATCTAATTGATCAATGATCATGTCAGCAAATGTCAAAATGGTGATCAAGGAAAGTTGGTAATTAGGATATACGTTTTGTGTGGTTATTAATTTGGAAATTTTCGGATGGTATATGTCTCTTTATTTTTAACTTTTGTGGATTATGTCCGATTTTTTTTCTCCCTAGTTTTCGAATGATGCTTTTAAGTGTTATATTTTTTGAGATCATACTCTTCTAATATTTATAAATTAACTTTTAATATATTTACATGAAAAAAAAGATTCATCAAAGAAATTATATATATCTTCAAGATGGCTAAATTAACGATAAATGGTAAAAAAAAAAAAAATCTCCCAAATTATTGGAGGGTAGAAGAGTATATTCCGAAAAATTATAATCTCAATTACACCCTTAAAAAATTGAAATTTTTTTTGACATAATCCAAAAAGTCTAAAGTAGGAAGACGCCATTTCAAAATTTCTATCAGGCTTACTATTTGTGCGGACAAGTACGCCACAAATTAGACTCTGCGTGCGCAACTCTTTGGTGTGCATGCTAATTCTGCATGCGCGCCAGACTTCCCCTGAGGCGCACGGTTGGGGTGCATGTAGACTTCGGGTGTGCCCCACTTCCCAAGGTATTTTGTTGTAATCGAGCGGCACAACAATGAGACGAGAGAGCAATTACATTTACGCACGGGGCCCCCTTATATTTGAATTAGGGCATGAGCCTTATAAATCGTAATTTCGGATGTACCTTAGACACATAAATGCAGGGTGTGCATGCGCCTGGATGGATCGCATGTGCCCATATCTATATATTTTTTGTTTTTTCTAACCGGATCAAATAATATCACTCATTTCTATTTAGAAATTACAGACTTAAATAATAAATGTTCTAAACAAAACAATATTATTATTTTATATTTAAAAACAGTTTATAATCATCGACATTCTAAGCTCTTGTAAGATGTGAACACTCACGAAATTGATAAAACAGGCCACAAATAGAAATTTGTGGCCTAATGTTTGATCAACTTTATCTTTATTTAATATTGATTAATGTAAGTGTTAAGCTTTGTTAATATCATGTTTATTTTGTAAAGCAAGGTTATGCGTAGGATAGGATTCTTAATTCAGATTTGAGTTATTATAGATTATGGTTTAAAATATAATTATTTTTACATTTTGATTTTTTTTATATAATCTATGCCAAGGTACGGTGTTTTGTTGAAGACTATTTTAAGTGTTTATTTTGATTTTTTTTAGTTATAGAGACCAATAATTTAAAATAATCTCTTGAAACTTTGGGTATATACAGAATTTCAAAGAACCTCAATTTTGAAATAAACACTTAAAATTAATTATAAAACCTTACTGATAAGAATATAAAATAATCCCTAAACTTATGACTAAACACACCAAAGTTGGTAAGGCATAATAAGTGAACAAATTAAACTCGATAATTAATATAGGGTACGAGTTAGGTGAAAGAATATACATGAAATATTAAGTTATTTAATATTTTGAGGTTTCTAATTTGATAATATGTTTTTTTCCAAATAAATTAGATGATAAGTAAGATGATATTAATCGATTAAAATTGATTATAAAAGACTAGTTTGAGTATATTTGTTCAAATTATTATGACATCTACAAAACTAGGTGGTATTTTATCAACGAAGAAAGTATTTGATATGTGGTTTCATGCAAATAACATCTTATTGGGAGATTTCTGTAAATACTTCGTAAATAGCGGGTATTGTTATCGCAAATTTTATATCTATGGGTAAATTTTGTAAATTGTCATGTTCAGTGGTGGTTTTGGGATTTTAGCCGTTTTTGTGGAAACTCTGTCATTTTCATTCAGCTCATTGACTTATTGAAACTCCGACATCCTTGAGTTCGCCGGGAAAGTGTAGATACAGATCTCGACTTGCTCATGCATTGATTTGGTTACACATGTGGCAAACGTATGAATAATTCCTAATCCTTGATTGAGCATTTGGATTTTGGGCAAAGATCTTACTAGCTCGTTTGTACTATTACCGTCTCAGATTCGCTTGACGGCGCCGGCGACCGATTCCGGTGACTACACTGCAGGTAGTTTTGGACTTTCTAATTTTCAGTTTACTTTGTTTCAACGCCGAATCAGTTCTGCATGGTTTGTTACTTTTATAGCTCTAGGTTCACAACTTGCAGTTGGGCTTTGAATCCGCTACATCAAGGAGAAAATCTGTACTGTTGTTGTTCTGTAGCTTTCCGATCGTTAAAATTTCAACGGGCATTGGTATCATAGTGTTATTGATTGCTTGATGTTGGTTTTTATGGAGTTAGCAATATGGTTTATTGTTGCTGTTGCTGCTGCTACATGCGTTATTTCTTAGTCTCTCTAACTTAGCTTGCCTTTTGGCTACTGTGTGTTCGACGATATGTCTAAAAGAGCTCAATTTTGGAATAAGAGTCCTGAAGAGTAACTTTTGCTTCCCACAATGGATTCAACGTCAGTTTTGATTATGGTATCTCTTGTGTTTTTATTTCTTTCAATCTGCCAAGTTGTTTACTTTGCCAAGTGTCTCTCAATCTTTAACTGGACCCAGCTTTTTCCTAATCCAGTGTAAAAAAAGTGATCAATTGTGGTTATATCCTTGAGTGTTTCAAAAATATCCATTACGGATTCTGACATTCTGTTATTGCTCGAGTATTTTTGAGCTGAAAAATAAGACGCTAGTACATAATGGCCAAATGCAAGTAAATAACCAATTGTCAACAACATGTGTGCAATCAGGATATTTTTGCTTGAATGTTTCATTCAGCAAAGAGTTACATATATTAGCAGCTGCAAATGAAAGTTTGTTTTGCTCTCAGGTTGAACTAGGGATGCTTTGCTCTGTTGATCAATGACATGGTTGATGTTGTCTCTGACATGGGTTACCTTTTGAGGGATGAGAAGAGAAGCTTTGTTCTTTGACCATTATATAGAATTCTTGAAAAATGCTAGATTGTTTCAGCTCAAATATCCAGCAATCTCCTTCACAATCACCATTAAATCATCCTTCAAATTCTCAAGGTATGGAATCAACTGTCTGAGTCCATCTGCTCTATCTCGTTTGTCTGATTTATGTAAGAAGTTTTACTCTGTACAGGGACTTCTGCAGGAAATACACCAAGAATAAATGTATTATCCTCCCCTAATCTGAATCTGTCTATTGAAATTGCTGAAGTGACACGCTCTGCTTCCTGTGAGGAGATATGGAACAAGATCCATTTTGTCGAGGAATGGGAGAATGGTGATGTGAATCAATTTCTCACAGGAGTCCTTAAACCAAATCAAAATTGTGTTGATGAAGTTCTTCAGCAAACTAGCTCTAACTATGATACTCAACATCTTATAACTTATCTCAATCTCACCAAGCAAATTGGTCATCTGCTGCTCGAGTTGGAAAAAGGAATATCACATACCTCCTCTCTTTATACACCAGTTAAGAAACTGATCGAAAACCTTCCTGCTGATCCAGTTCTCCTAAACCAAACAGAGAGCAACCTGGCATGCCGTACTTTCCTCCAATTTGTTAATGTGGAAAATCCGTTTTCTTGCCTCGGGTCACAAAAATTCGATTGCATGGATCAATGCTCCCGTGATCTTAAACAGCAGGTTGATGGACATCGTCACAAGCCACGACGTGGGCCATTCATGTTTATACGAAAAGCTGGCAGGTTTACCACTACTGTTGCTAAGATTTCTGCTCGTGCTTTGTCTGCTCTTGTTTGTACTTCTTCGTTTCCTCAGGTTCCTAAGTTAACAAAGGCAGACTTTGTTTTTATTGCAATGCTTGATGCTGCTGCTGAGGATTCTTTTACGTTGCACCATAGCCTGCAAACCATTGGTAGTCTTGCTCGCAGCGTACATGGAACTGTAGAAGCCGACATGTCTTATGTTCGTGTTGGAATTGACCGGGATAGGGAAAGCCTTCTAATGAGGGAAGTCTTAGAGCATCTCGCTAGTTGTCATCCTAAGATTGACAAATTGCTCAAAGAACTTGAGAATCGTATTTGTGAATGTTTCGTTAACGTTAATAAAGCAAGATCTTTCTTCCTTCAAGAGATTCAGGGTTCATCAGAGCTTAATAGTTTTTGATGCAGAGTAGTTGATTCTTTCTTCGCCCTTCAAATTTGTTTGTTTGGGTTCTTGCATAGTAATTTCTGAAAGCTTTTTGTTCTGTACATGTTTAACCAGACACAATTCACACTGCTTCAATTTTGTGTTTTCGGATAATATATGTTGCACTCATGATCAATACAGATGTGTGGACTACTATGTTATTTAGATCACCATAACTTGTCACCTTATGAGTTGTAAGTTGTTGTACCTATATTTTATGTGATATCGAGTGATTTTTGCCCCATGTGTGCCCAGAGTAGTACCCTTACTCTGGGAATTTGCTTGTGAAGTCTCATGGTATCAGTCTTCTCCATTTGCCTCTGATGGACGTGAAAATGGCGTAATGGTAAGGTGCTCCGGAATGCTTGCCCCCTGTCAGGGACCTGTTCATCATTCACCAGGCTTGTGGTTTTGAAGCTGCCTTTCAAACACAGGCAAGTGCATCACCGAGACCTCAATGGGAGGAGGTGTTGGTATCATGAGAGAGATTGTTTGTGGGGTGGGTTAACTTAAACACCAATGGCTCGTCATGAGGTAGCCTGGCTACCGTACGTAGGGCCGTTAACAAGTTTAGGACCGGATCTAAACCGAAAAACTTAATTGACCAGACTTGGACCGGTTGGGTCAAGTGTTCTGTATATTTGGTTGACCGGACATGGATAAACGTGCCAAGTATAAACTGTCAAGTATAAACCTAGAGTTGTTCCTATATATATTGTAGGGTTCCATTGGTCTCATATCATCTGACCATCTGATCTGATCACCTGTTTTATTTGATCATCTGATAATTTGTTAACCTGAAAATTTGGGATAACATAGTTATCATCTGTAATATGGGATAACATAGTTATCATTCGTTTATCCTCTCATTTGTACTCTGAAACTCCTCAATAAAATATCTTTGGAAAATGGATGTAACCTTTATTGGGTGAACCACTATAAACATGTGTGTTGTCTTTCTTGTTTGTTGAGTTCTGTTCTTTCTCAGTGATTCCACACAACAAACTGGTATCAGAGCTTTGAGTTCTTTGATTTTCTATTTATCTGGGAGAAAGATGTCTTCTTTCAACGTGACGATCGACAAGTTCACAAGGAGGAACATTTTCAGTCGGTGACAAATCAAGATGTGAGCGTTGCTTAAACAACAAGGCTTATGGGACCGTTGTCAAGGAAGGAATCCGATAAGGAAAAAGATGATGCTGCTGAGATGGCCACTAAGGAAAATAAGGCGCATTGGATCATTATATTGTGTCTCGCAGATGATGTCTTATGTAAGGTTCAGATCAGGATACCGCAACCAAACTGTGGTTGAAGATGGAGAGTGTCTACATGACGAAGTCTCTTACCAACAAGTTGCTTCTGAAGCAACGTCTGTTCAACATGCGAATGCAGGAAGGTACGCAACTTCACGAGCACTTAGATCAATTGAACATAATTCTTCTAGATTTGCATAATATTGATGTTAAGATTGAGGACGAAAATGTTACATTGAATATGTTGGTATCTTGGCCGTCATCATATGAAAAATTTGTTCAGTCATTTGTTGTTGGAAAAGATATTATTACTTTGGAAGACGTTAGGTCTGGCCTTCATACAAAGGAACTATGCCATAAGGTGAATGAAAGTGGTGTAGGTAGGAATGGTCAATAAGTTGTCTTCTTCAAAAGGTCCTAAGCCTGATGACGTTTGCAACTACTATAAGGAGAAAGGGCATTGGAAGAACGAATGTCCTAAGAAGAAGAAACCGCAAGATTTTGTTTTGATCTGTAACTGTTGTAGAAGTTGATTTTAAATAATATGAGGGCATAACTTTGGTTGTTGGGGGACACACTTATCAAGATGATATGTGGTATCTTGATTCCGGAGCTTCCTATTACATATGTCCTAACAAAGAGTGGTTCGAAACTTAAAAGCAGTCGGTAGATGGCGACAATATTTCCATGGCCAACAGTTCTGTCTTCAAGGCGATTGGAATTGACTCGATTAAAATCAAGACACGTGAAGGAAGATTATGTACATTGAACTAGGTCAAACATGTTCCACTTATTACTAAGAATTTGATATCTTTGAGTATGCTGGATAGTAAGAGATTTTGTTTCAAAGGTGAAGGTGAAGTTCCGAATGTATGTAAGGGTTCTAATGTTATTCCGAGAAATGTCAAAATGGGCACTTTATATTTCTTGTAGGGTTCTACTGTATTTAAATCTTTTCAGTTGCATCTTCAGAGATTCACAATACTCATGAACTATCCTCTTATAGAGAAGTTGTACTTGGAGTCTGAAATTGCACAGTGGTTTGCAGCAACGGGAGATGTGATGCAGGATCTTAGAGCAACTCGGAAAATTCTAGGAATGGAGATTCTTAGGGATAGGGGTCATAAAAAAAATTTCTTATCACATAAAGGCTACATTGAAAAGGTGTTGTCAAGGTTTGGAATGTCATCAGTCAAGCTTATTGATACACCTAGCTAGTGCTGCTAAAATACATCTTACCCCTCGGTTTTCACCGCACTTGGATGAGGAGAAGGAGTATATGTCACGAGTCCCTTATGCTAGTGCAATAGGGAGTTTGATGTATGTTATGGTCTACACAAGACCAGATCTGGCACAAGTTGTTAGTGTCGTCAACAGGTTCATGGGACAACTTGGAAAAGAACATTAACAAGTTGTGAAGAGGGTCATGGTGAAGAAAGTAGGGATTGCTGATAATCCTGTTGATATGTTCACCAAGTTGGTACCTCACAACAAGTTCCAACATTGTCTGGACTTGCTAAACGTCATAAACTATTGAGTGCTCAAGGGGCACATTTGGATAGAGAGAGGATCTGGTTTGGGCATTGATTAATGCATCTTTTCTAGGCATTGACTAATGCATCGGGTATGTTTGTGAGAGGAGGGGAGTTGGTTCAAACATTGATTAATGCAATCTGGTATATCTGTGAGAATTCAAGTCAAGGTGGAGATTTGTTGAATATGTCTTGAACTAGTGTAATACCCGTGTCTTGCACGGGATTTTCTATAAATATTATTTTTAGGTATAGAATTATTGTTAAAGTGTTTGATACAACAATTACAATGATAAATAAAAAATAAAAAGTAAATTATGTTATAAAATATTTTTAATTTTCATAAACATATTCTATTTTTGTGTGAAAAAATTTTTTTAAACAATAATATAAATTTCATTTTAATTTCTTTTTGCTTTTGTAAATAATTGAAAAAAAAGAATACTTATATATATATATATATATATATATATATATATATATATATATATATATATATATATATATATGGTTTAATATAGTTAATTTTGCAATATTTTTCCGGTATTCAATTCGATTATCTTATTTATACGTAGTAAGATTAACTATAAGTATCATTTATTTATATTTTGGTATGTTATTATCACTATTTATTTTATTAATATCTTGATAATTGGTAGTCATAAATTTCATAATGATATATTAATTCATGTTAAGTTTATGATTATAAATAACAAATTAAATCTTAACTAAAATTTCAAATTTTAGTAAATTTAGTACTACTAATAATAATACCATAGTAAAAGAATCACGTAAAAATTTTGAATTTTTATAAATAAAAAAAACCTAACTAACTTTACAAATTTCAAATTTAACTTTTAAAATTCGATTATAAAATATATTATAGTAGACAACATGAAATTGTTAAATATAGAAATCATTTAGTTGAGATCGACAATCTAATTTATTTTTAAGTTATATTTTAAAACTTAATTAAATAAAAACTAACTAATTATTTGTTACATTTAAAAAGTAAAGATATAAAAGGATAAAAAGTTTATTTTTGAAGCAATCCTAATTGTGCAATTTATAAATATGATTTTTTTAGAAAAATTGTATTTCGAATCTGAATTTTAAATTTTGATTTAAAAAGTATAATAGTAGGTAATATGAAACTTATGAATCTATAAACACTTAGATCAACAATCTAATTTATTTTCAAATATGAGAAAGGAAATTAGAGAGAACGGTAAAAAAATTGATTTCATGTTTAAAACCAATATTTTATGTAACAAAGTAAATAGATATATATATATATATATATATATATATATATATATATATATATATATATATATATATATATATATATATATATATATATATATATATATATATATATATATATATATATATATATTTAAGCGACGGGAGTATATTTGATATTGATTGTGATTTTATGATTAGATTATAACCAATGTATAAATAAAATCTAAATAAATGATATATATATATATATAATGTGTATATAAATCCTATCAATAAATAATAAATATTTTTAATGAAATTTAAAATAATATGGTCATCATCCAACTTGACCCTTAAAATTTAAGGCCTCATTTTCGGACAAAAATAAAATAAATAAATGTGAATATATCATTGGATAAGAGTAAATAATTGAGTAAAATCTTATTTTAAAGAGAGGACTTGTTAAACGTCATAAACTATTGAGTGCTCAAGGGGCACATTTGGATAGAGAGAGGATCTGGTTTGGGCATTGATTAATGCATCTTTTTTAGGCATTGACTAATGCATCGGGTATGTCTGTGAGAGGAGAGGAGTTGGTTCAAACATTGATTAATGCAATCTGGTATATCTGTGAGAATTCAAGTCAAGGTGGAGATTTGTTGAATATGTCTTGAATTAGACTTATTTTTGTTTGAGCATTTTCTATTTTGGTTCAGTCTTATACTTGAAGCCCGAGTATAAATTTGTCAAGTATAAACATAAGGTTGTTCATATATATAATGTAGGGTCCCCTTGGTCTCCTATCATCCGATCATCTGATTATCTTGATCATCTGTTCTATCTGATAATCTGTTAACCTGAAAATCTGGATAACATAGTTATCATTTGTAATCTTGGATAACCTAGTTATTATTTGTAATCTGGGATAACCTAATTATCATTTGTTTATCCTCTCGTTTGTACTCTGAAACTCCTCAATAAAATATCTATGGAAAGTGGATGTAACATTTATTGGGTGAACCACTGTAAACCTGTGTGTTTTCTTTCTTGTTTGTTGAATTTTGTTCTTTCTCAGTGATTCCATGTAAGAGCCTTAGTTTTGGGAGCTAGTTTTGGCCGTAGCCGCCCCCGCGGGTCTGTGAGGCCGCCCCTACGGCTCCCCTGTTGTTCCGCCCCTGCGGCCAGGAAACCCGCCCTTGCGGTTTCCGGCGACTGCAGCCGGTTTTGTTGACCCTTTGACCGTGCTTTACCTTACCTTACTTCTCTCGTTTCACCTGCTGAGCAAGGGTTCCTTCACATTTCCAATCCAGTTTCATGTCCTTCTTGCTTCTTCTTCTTCTTCCCCAGTTTACAAGAGAATTTGAGATGGCTTTGATGCTATGGATGCTGATGGTTGTTGGTTCTGGGCTTGAGGCCAACTAGTGTGTGTGTGTGTGATCTTCCCCTGCAGCCTTAGACCACAAGTGTGGTAAGGATCTTCTTGCTTTCTCTTCTTTCTTTCTTGTTCTTCTTATTCCTTAGCTTAAGATTAGATGATTGAATGTAGGATTGATGTTTGTATGAGTATGTTGTGGCATGTGTATGGATCTGGAAGAGAGTAGACGTGATTGATCACGTGAAGAGCTAAAGAGAAGCCGCGAGGTTTCTTTCTGCGTTGTCGCCGCCCCACGGCCGAGAGTCACCGCCCCCGCGGTTACCGTGTCACAGCGCCTGCGTCGTGCCTGCGTTTGCCAGCGCTCCTTGTCACCGCCCCTGCGGATTTTACCTGCAGCCTGCGGGTGATCTCCTCCGCCCCTGCGTCCTTAGTTCACGCAAGTGCGTCTTGTCCCGGGACTACCTATAGTTAGGTAGTTCCTTTCCTTTTTAGTATGAGGAACTTAGTACCATGCTAGGATTCGGATGTTGACGAGTATGATATGAAATTGCCGGTTAGGGCTTTGAGGTTTACGAGTTGGATATGATCCCTTATGGATCCCTTGGGTCTAGGTGTGACCCTTTGCGTGATAGGAGTTTGATATCTGTGTATGCCCGTGTTATCCTCCAGTTTGGAGTGGACTGAGTTGAGGTTGATCCAGTGAGACGACTACGAGGTTGAGGTAAGTCCGTGGGACTTACTTAGTTGCCATTCCTTTATAGGATGTTGTGCATGAGTGGTGTGTGTTATATGTTTATAGCATGTGTTATGATGGTCACCGACCTATGATGTACTGATTGCCCATTGTAGGGCTGTGACAACTTTTCCATTCATCCCGCTGGGAGTTGGGGGTTCTTTGTGGTCAGGCCAGACCTGGTAAACGGTTCGGGCACTCTCCATTCCCTTAGGGTACACGAGGAGGTGTTCCAGGCACCATTCCAGCTGGTTATAGTACCTAGAGGTGAGGGTTATATTCCTCGTGTCACTTATGTTTATATGGATATTTATATATGAGTTGATTGCTGGACTTTATAAAGATAATGAACCGGGTAAATGTGTGAAAGGATGATGATGTGTTAAGATTCCTGATGTGTGTTTGTGTTCTAGCATCTTCCTATATTTGTGTATGGTTAGCTAACGGTTTCATACCGTGTTGTAGACACTTTGCAGGATAGGAGAGCTGCAGAGTGATTCAGAGTGGGTGATCCGTTGAGGGCTCCGTACACTGGGGCGGTATCGGGGATATGGGTTATTTTGTTGTACAGTTTAGTTTGTTTGTACTCAGTGGTACATTGTATTACCTTTTGATATCTATATATATATATCAGTTTCATGTTTTGTTTTAATCTATTGGTGCCTTGTTGTAAGATCAGTGAAATTTTTGTCAGGCTAGGGTCAGGATCCATTGTGAGATCCTAGCCCAGTAGCACTCCGAGTCCTACGGATTTGGGGTGTTACATTCCACACAACAGACTTTGTGGATTTGTTGCTAACCTCGGTGCTTGACAACTTGTATCGTCTCCATAGAGCAGTTATGGGACATTGTGCATGGGCTTAAACTAGCACAGGAACAAGGGTACCGGCATGTTTGTAGTTGGACTGATTCGAAGTTGGTCTATCCACTCATTTAAACAGACTTGCATTCCTCACATTCACTTTTAACTTGGTTATTTTCTATCAAGATTTTCTTTGTATAAATTGGGAGTTCAGTTTTACTTACATTTACCGCGAGGTGAACTGTACTACATACTTTATCGTTAGTTTATAACTTAACGAAAAATCACAACACACTGAAAACGAAAGTCGTAACATAAAAAATATATGTATCTATTTAAGTTATTTTGCAACTTTCGTTTTTTAGAAAAATTATACTATTTTTAAGATTTAGTGAGATTCCATATAAAGATTTATATGTATCTGTTCAAGTTTAAAGTTATTGAATCTCACACGGAGCTTAGGAGGGAGGGTTAATGAATATATTTATCAGGTCAATAAATAAATTTAGATTCATTAATATATTATCTATTTATGTTACTTTATTATTTCTATCATATCTTAACTAGAAGATAACCTTAACCATTATGCTTATATAAATGTTTCAAGTAAGTGAAATAATACATGTTTTCACCCTCTTATTCTATATATCGGAGGCGACTATGCCTTTTTGAAGTATCAGGACCGACTTTTCCGTCTTTACATTTTTCTATGCAACGCGTTTGATATAAGCTTTGTAATATAATTGATTAGAATCCCAAAATATTGCACATCTTGCTTCAATCATAATTTGAGACCTCTTATTTTGCCAACTCAACTCATTATAATCTAATGAAAAAGTATCGCGATGTTTGAATTATGTAAAAAAGAAAACAACACACAAATGAACTCAAGTAGATAAATTTTCCACAATTTTCATTCATAGTATCTATATATATAGGGATATGATCAAGTAAGAACCATTGTTACGGTAAGAAATAAGAACTTATATGAGTCGTCGGATTATATGATGGACGTCCAAGATTTAATGAATTATATAAGGTAATTGTGCATTGTCTTGATTAGATAATTTATTTATTAGGTTATTAAGTATAAATGACATTTAAAGTCATTACCAATTAGGAAACAAAATATTGTTATTGTGTTTTTTTTCAAATTTGTTTTAGTAAATTTTATTATGAATATAAATTAGAAATATTAATATTTTCTTTATTCGTGTATATATATTAAATAAATATATGGGTCACATTTTTTATAAATTTATATTTACTATCAAGTATTATACAAAGAGCATGCACGAGTATGTTTTTTTTAAAAAAAATATGCACGATTAAATATTATTGCACGTGTAATTTAAATATTGTACATTTTATGTACCGTTTTATTTATTATTACACGTATATTTTATGTTTTTTTGAAAGCATGCACTAGTAAATAAAAAAGAGATAAAAATAGAATGCTTACTCGTGCAATATTAAAAAAAATGAGAGATAATATGCACGAGTAAGTTGCATTGAGTGCACTAGTAAGTATTGCACGATTTATGTTTTTTTAAAAGCATGCACGAGTAAGTGCACTAGTAAGTATTACACGTTTTATGTTTTTTTGAAAGCATGCACGAGTAAGTGCAAATGAACATCAATGTGCATGTGCATGTATTGGTTGTGCACATGTACATTTCATGCATATATTATAATATTACATAATGTACGATCAAATGATATGTATTATGCACGTTAAGTTCAATTTATGAGCAAGACTCCGGAATGGGTAAAATAAATAAAATCAAATAATAGTTTATCTTAATTGTGTCAAGTTATATATAATGGTAGTAAATATCTTTTAAAGTTTATAAGGTAACCGTGTATATCTATCCTAAAATATCAATCATTTAATTAATATGCAAAAATAATATTGAATATATCATGATCGTTGATTTTATTTAATCATGTGGTCTAGATTGGTTCTTATTTCTTACCGTAACTATGGTTCTTACTTGATCTTATCCCTATATATATATATATATATATATATATATATATATATATATATTAATTATTGATGTAATTGTATTTTTTGTTATGCATTGACATAGTTAAAGATAATTCTTATTCACCGAGCGTAATGAAATATTTTATCCCTGATCAAAAAGGCTTTGAAACAAATACATAATAATTTCTTGTTATAAGTATGTAGATTTTCATCTTAAATTGAGTTTTTTTTTGTTACGTGTTCTTTTTTATATGATACAAGACGGATGCTGGTTTTCAACGGCGACTCATTTCATGTAGACATATAGTATATTATTCGTTTGGGATGTTTTAAAGCTCACCCTTTTGAATTGGGAAGAGTTAGTTGTAACATCCCAAATCCGTAGGACTCGGAGTGCTACTGAGCTAGGATCTCACAATGGATCCTGACCCTAGCCTGACAACAAGTTCACTGAATCTTACAACAAGACACCAATAGATTAAAACAAAACATAAAAGTGATATATATATATATATATATACATATCAATAAGGTGATACAGAGTACTGCTGAGTACAAAGTCAAACAGAAATCCGTACAATATAATAACCCAAAAACCCAAGATATCGCCCAATGTACGGAACCCTCAGCAGATCACCCCTCTGGATCACTCTGCAGCTCTCCTAACCTGCAAAGGATCTACAACACGGTATAAAACCGTTAGCTAACCATACACATATCTAAGAAGATGCTAGAGCACAAACACATATCAAGAATATTAACACCTCATCATGATATCACACATTTACCCGGTTTATTATCTTTAAACGTTAAGCACTCAAGAGTATATAAATCGGTATATATAAATATACGTGACACGAGGAATATATATAACCCTCGCCTTTGCGTGCAATAGCTAGCTGGAGTGGTATCAGCGCACTTTCCCGTATACCATATGGAGTGGTAGGTGCCCTTCCCGTATACCAAAACTGACTAGCTTACAGAGAACTTCCCAGACTCCACTACGAGATGAAAGGTAAGTTGTCACAGCCACTACAATGGGCGGTCAATATAACATAGGTCGGTGACCATCATAACGCATGCTATAAAGCATATAACAAACACCACTCATGCACACATCCAATATAAGGATGGCAGCTAAGTAAGTCCTATGGACTTACCTCAATCTCAGAAGTCGTATCACTACGATCAGCTCTCACTCAGGTCCACTCCAAACTAGAGGACAACACGGCCTATACAAGACATACATATATATATCAAACTCCTATCACACAAAGGGGTCACACCTAGACCCAAGGGATCCATAAGGATCATATCCAACTCGTAAACCTCAAAGCCGTAACCGGCAAATCTATAACATACTCATCAACATCCGATACCTAGCATGTTACTAAGTCCCTCATACTAGGAAGGAAAAGAACTACCCAACTAGAGGTAGTCCCGGGACAAGACGCACCTGCGTGATCAAGGGACGCAGGGGCGGAACAGGTAACCCGCAGGCGCGGCATGAAGCATCCGCATGCGCGGTGACAAGGGACGCAGGCAACGCATGCAAGGTGCGGGCGCTGCGGCACGGCTTCCGCAGGGGCTGCGTCTTCCGGGCGCACGGGCGGCGACAGTGCAGAACGTGATCCCGCGGCTTCTCTTCGGCTCTTCACGTGATCAAATCACTTCTATTCCATTCCAAAGTCACACACATGCAACAACATACACATTCCAACATCACCCTATGATCAATATTACTAATCCTAATCTAAAGAGATGGAATCAAAGAAGAAGAGAAGGAGAAAAAGCAAGGACTCACCACTACTGAAGGTCTAGGCAGAACAAGAGCACAAGCACTATCTCAGCTGGCATCACAAGCTCAGCAGCTAAGCACATCATCAACAAACATCAACAACACACACCAAACTCAAGCAAACTCCAAGAGAATCTCAAGCAAGATCAAGGGAAGGGATGAAGAAGCAAGAAGGACGTAAGAAGGGCTGGAGTGGAGTAAGAAGTGAAGTGAAACCCTTGCTCAGCAAGGTAAGACGTAAGGGAAAGGGTAAATCACGGGTCAAAGGAGTCAACAAAACCGGCTGCAGCCGCCGGAAACCGCAGGGGCGGTTCCATGAGCCGCAGGGGCGGCAATCAGGCCCGCGGGTGCGAAAAGGCCAATCTCGGCCAAAACCAATCTCGGCTAAGGACAAAACTCGGTCCGAAAGAATAGGGCTCTCACATTAGTAGCACAAGAGATGTTGAAAGTTGCATATTTAAGTCAACCGTAAGATGGTAAAAAAAAATCGTATTCACTATTATTCGATGTAAATCTTGGGTTACCCTATTGCCTTTAGAATAGGGGTCATATAGGTTCGTTGTTTTCTGAACTCGTTGATGATTTGCTCGTTGATAGAATGAAATGAGCCGCTAAGAGGAGTCATGATTAATTGGTGTGAGAATGTATTTGTACTAGCGACATGAGGATTTTTTTTTATGATTATCGAGTCAACCATGCTGATGATTAACGGTGAGGGTTTTTGTACGGATACAAATGTGCTGCAATCACCGGCTACAAATCACGATTATAAATGAGATGCAATCACCGGCTAAGTTATGATTGAGAATAAATAAGTTATTCAAACCTATTTCATTTACCAAGAGTTTTGTGGTTCTGAAAATTTGGGTAAGTTAGGATTGAGAAGAAATTTAAGTCTACATTTAGTAAGTTAGGATTGAGAAGAAATTTAAGTCATGTAGACGTGTAATTAAAGTTTATAACATTGAAATAACATTTTCAAATGAACTGTAACCATTTGATAATTGTGACATTACTTGATTGTTGAGTTTTTGTTGTAGATTGAGATGGTATGTTAATTATGATCAATTTGTTGGTTGTGACCGAATGTGTTGATTATTTATAGTTTTGTTTTTCATTATTAAAATATAAACGTTGTTTGTTAAAAAAAAACATTGAACATGAATAGTTACTATTTATTTTGATCTCAAAATACACACATAACCGTTTTTGCCTTGTTCAAACTATAAAAGACGATTTTGCCTTCCTCAAAGTATCGTAGACGACTTTTCCTAGTATCACAGTCAACTTTGGCTCCTCTTGTTATACCATCTATTCTTTTACTAACATTCTAGAATTAAGGTGATCTAGATCTATATTCGATAGACCAACTACAAGAGTCATGATGTGTGTCAAACTAACATATAAATCAGGGCCGTAGGCGCACAGTAATATAATGTAGCATATGAATCATATTATGATCGTATGAATACGACTCTAATTGATTATTAATCAAAATGGTTTAGGGTGTCAAACAGTCTCAAACGGTAACGAGAGGTGATAGAAGATAAATAAATTTCATTAAAAAACATTTTAAAAAAACGAAATTCCGTTTGGTGTCCTCTGAATTTTATTTTTTTCCCTACCGTGCCCAATCTTAACATTCCGTTACTTTTAGACATTTTACGTCAGTTTTTAAACTTCCGTGCCCAATCTTAACATTCCGTTACGGTCGTATGAATACGATACCTGCGATTCCTCTTCTCCGAACGATATCCCGTGCTTTCTTATCCTATGGTTCTTCTTCGTTGAAGATGAACTGGAGATGCTATTCTTTGCTCGAGATCTTCTTTGATATCTTCTTCGAAATCCAGGTTTCATCTCCTTCTTTCTATATTATTTATCTTATATTCGTAATAAGGTTTGATTTCTTATTTTGCTTTTTGGGTGAAAAGAGGTTAACCCTCCGCTTCAGCTTCGAATTCGTTCACCCTAGCCTTCATATCGAGTATAGCTCCGACATTCGAATTTTGAAACCAGGTTGTTCTTAGAGTCCTAATTATATTTACAAAACTTTCAAGTTATCTTTAAATTACAATTGGGATGAATTAGGGTTTTTGACTTGAAAAAGCTATTGTGTGGAGAGTAATTGTTACTTGTTTTGTCTGTAATTTCATTCAAATGAAGCATTAGCATTGTATAATTTTTCTTCTAAAGACGATTTCATATACGTATATGAATTATACTTCTCTTTACAAAACACCAACGAGAATAGTTTTGGTTCTACCCCTTTGTTCGTTATTATCTTTTGTCAAGATCATGACTTAGCCAACAAAAGTTGCGTAATCATCTTTTGAATGTAAATTAATGTCACTTAGGAGAACAAAAATTATAGAAGACATCAGCATGTATATATTGATTATTCTCTTTTGTATGAGGAGCTGAGACGAAAGCTCAACTCTTAGATTTTAACCTTGTCTTTTGATAATAAAGTGATGGGTTACTCCAAGCATTGCTTTACTAAATAAATTATAGTGTCTTTACCAAACCAAATTTGATGTCTTGTGAGATTGGTATTTTGGTAAAATATTATCAATTTTGACAGTGGAATGGTCCCATGTTTGTAGGTTTTGTAGTCTTTGCTCATATTATGTGCTTATCATCGATTGGTCTTTTTTGCTCTGATATTTATCGATTCAGTGTCGTTTTGAGGTTGTAATTAATGTGTACTAATATGTTGAGAAATAGCCTATTAACTCAATTGGTAGAGCGATGTGTTTATTCACAAAAGTGTGGATTCGACTCCCACATAGGTTGATTGTCTTTTTGTTTTTGTTTTTAAAGTTATTTTGATGACATTCATCACAACTTCATTTTTCAATATGTAAAAGATTAAGATAATATTCTAATTGTGTTGGTGTCTAAGGTAAGACTATGTTGTTGAAGACTGGTATAAAAATTTGAACCTACTGGTGTGATTCTCTAGCTTTGGCTTGGTACTGCAATTAAGGTTACTCAAGCTTTAGTAATCTTAGTTTGTTTCATGGTAATGTGAAGAGTTGTTATCATTTTCTGTCGATTAGGATCAATTAAGACATGCTCTCTAGGTACATGAGTCACATTATACTTTATGAGTTACAATAAGACATTAAGGGATATAAAATTGAATTAAGGGACTTAAAGGATGAACATAGAAAGTATACTTGAAATAGTGGACACGAGATTTATGATTCAATCTCAAGAGATCATTATAGCCTAAATTTCATTATTTTACAAATTTAACTTAACATTCTACGAGTATTATCTGTGAGTCGGACTCTTCCTCGGTGATTTCGAAACTGTCCAATGGGTTTCCTCAACGTGGTGCGCTTGGAATGTCTGTATGTGCCATTCGGAGGGAAGCGCAGAAGCTTGCGAGGTGTATATGGTGCTTCACTCGAAGAGATGGTAACAAGGCAGCGCACTGGCTTGCTCGACTTATTCCTTCTAGCACAGTCTGTCTGCAGGGTGATTTGTTTTTACCTGATGATATTTCTTCCATTGTTAAGGACGATGGTAATGTTGGTTAATGTTTGTTATTATTAAATAAAAAAAAAAATTTGAGTATTGGTTGATCTTTTAGATATTGAATATCAAATATGTGATTCACATAATCAAACAAAGCTACAAAACAAAAGGCTCAATTTTAGTATAAAATTAGAATTCAATTACAGTTATGTGGGAGTGGAACCCACACTTTTGTGCATAAACACATCGCTCTACCAATTGAACTAATAGGCTTACTTATATACTATATTTGCAAAGATTAATTGCAGCCTTGAAACGACACTAAGGGCTCGTTTGGTATCGCTAGGAATCATTGCCGGTAACAGAATGATTCCGAATCAATAAAAAAATGTGTTTGTTTAGAGGTCTTTTTACACATGAAATTAATCAAATCATTTCCATTTTCATTCCTTCCCCTTAACCGATTCCATTCCGTTTTCATTCCGCCACTCCAACCAAACGGCCACTAAATCTACAAATCGTTTTGCAGGAGTATGCTTTCCATCCTAATATTAAGGCAATTGACTGGATTCAGCATAGTCCAATTGTCCAAGTAAAGTGCACTAAAACTGATATATCAGTAGCAAACTTCAAACAAGCCTCCAAACATAGACACGTTGCAAAAAATGTGAATCTATCATAAATTGTGTGCTACTAAAGCATACTACAAAATTAGAAGTATGCTTTTAGCTAAATAAAATTTATGCTTTTACATAGTCACATTATATATAAATTGTATGCTCTGCCTTTGAACTAGGAGTAGAGCAAAATGTTGCCAGCAACATCGAACAAGAATACAACACAATAAAATACTAGAAACCACGAAGTTAAAGCAAAATCAGAAGCAATATGAGGAAAGTTGAAGAACAACCAAAAATATAATTAAACTAAGCAAAGTCGGATACTACTTGATGCAGTAAAATCAGAAGCAAATCCTAATTTTGAATCCTGATTTTTCACCTTCACTTTCAAAGAGAACCGAGAAATGTCCAAAATTTTACTTAGACACGTCAAATTGTATGCGCCTCATAAAGCGCATCGGAAAGTATCATATATGTGTACGGCTCCTGAGGCGTACAAAGAATTTAAAAAAGTCAGGTATTTTTTTCTTCTTCCCTTCCCTGTTTCGCGACGATACCTTGCGGCCGCGGGCTACCAGACGAGCCTCAAATTGACACAAATTTATGTGCTTTTATCTCCTTTTTCACTTCTATAACCCAATCGTATCTTCTCTTTCCCTTCTTGAAGAAGGTCGAAGGTCATTTACAAACGGAACAAAACTGACAATGTTGGTACAGTAGGCGACGACTATGGCTCGGTAGAAAGCTTTGCTGGAACGCTGTAGTGATAGTGTATATCAACGTGGGGGAGATGCATTGGATGTGGAGATGATCAACTAAGTTCAATTTCAACTGTTTTCCATCCGATTCCGATTGTTGTGTTGGCTATTGATAATGTGTGAATGTGTCCTTCTCATAACTTGATAGAGAAATGTTCGATTCATGATGAGAAATCTTCTGATTCTAAGCTGATAACTTTTACCTAGAAATTATGACGACTAAGGAAATGAGGTTGTATTTGATATTTCTCTACATGTCTGGCTCATTGCTTGTGGAAAATGACAATACATATATGCTTTGTCATGAAAAATGAGGTTATGTCAGAGTGTATTTTACAATCTAAATGCTCAGAAAAATGCTAACAATTGATGTCACAAGCTTCTCAAAAAAATACTTATTTTGTATATTGAACTAGAACAGAAGCATCTCTAGCTAAAGTGGTTGGATATGGTTAAAGCAAATTCTATGTCTATCTGCTTTCAAGTTTTGTTTCTGATCTCTTTTCCATTTGTGCCCCATCTAATTTTGCTTGATTTTTTTAGTTATTTTGTTTTATAATCAGGCCTACCTAAATTGTTTAGTTTATGTTTTGTTAAATTTATCCTCTCTTTTTTTCAGGTTCAGCTTATATTGTTTAATGAACCTATATGCATCTATATCCTCATCCTATATAAAATTCTTTATAAACTTTCAAATACTTACTATCTACATATGTATCATAATTTCTTCTATTATACATTTTGTTTTGTAAAACTAAATTATGTTGTCTAAAACACTATGATCCATGCAAGGTGCTAGCCCGCTAGGCATGGGACTACGACTAGATTTACCTATTTAGGGACATGTGTTTTATTATATGGTTTTTCCATTATATATTTATGTAATTTTTATATTTAAACTAGTTGTTGATCTTGTCTTGTGAATTTTTATTTTTTTTTGGCAAGTTTCTTTTGAATCTGTTAAATCTAAAAACCTTTCAATCAATTATTGGATTTCGAGTAAATACTTTGCTATTGTTTTTCAGTTACTTTTTATCTTGGATTATTGCGGTGATCAGTATGATTGTCTGAAGGTGACTTTGACAACAGAAAATATAATAAAGAGCAAACTAGTGTATTTTGTCTTCAAGAAGCAACAACCAAGGAGTACGAGAATTGCGAGTTCTAACAGCCATACGAACAAGCTATATACTACTGCTCACTTGTTGTAGAAGATAAAACTTGGCCTTGGATGGAACAACTTGCTTGAAGTCTTGCCCCATCTTAAATCTAATGACCTTGCTAAATTTGTCCCCTTGATGCTCTCAAGGACATTAATGGAAGGAATAACCAAGGAGTAAGAGAATGACATTATGTATCTTATGCACCAACTTGCAATTTCAAGACTAAGGTACAACATATCACAACTTTTCATCAAGATATCAATGAGATACATCATGACAAACAATACATTACGGGAAATAACAGTGACATATAAGTGAATTGTTTTAATCAACAATATAGCCATTATAATGGAGACAAACTATACCTTTATCGGCCATGAAAGATTGCCTTCATCATAGGCATGGAAGGGATTTAAAAAAGCTTAAGAGACAAATGCCTCACAGTTATCAAATTAACCACACAAGAAATCTAATCAAAATTTCAAAGTCTTAAGTTTCAAGTGATGAGCTAAGAATTAGACTTTTCCATACTTTTTTTTTTCCTAAAAGTTACCATATATTGATTAAGTAGTATTAACAATAGCTAGGTCCACAAGACTTTGTGGAACAGGGGTTTAAGGACTTGAATCTCTTCTAAAGCAAGATGATTCTAGCTACAAAATGTACAACCATATTACATATGCGGTTTGCATAAACGGATTTACAAAAGTAAAGAGATTTGGCAAGCAAATGATATCATATATAATCAAACCTTAAGCTGATTGGAGGTTTGAGTGGTTCATTTTTTTTTTACTGCAACCTGACTATAATATAAGTTATATAACTTAAGTAAATCTGCATTCCAAAGCATTTTATAGAGCCATATGGATGGCCATGAGCTCAGGCATAAGAAGATCCAAATGACAATTGAGGCGAATGACAATAGCATCAACAAGAGCTCCCGAATGATCCTAATAGATTTCTCCATAGTTGCAACAAAACTCATGGTCATGTGTACATTGTTTAGTCCTCGGTAAAATTGAATCGAAGTAAGATGATCGATACCGATGTTTGAAAAATGTCACAACAATGAAGATGAAGAGAAATTACAAAGGATATACGAGTGAATAATTTTGAATGCTTTCCATAAACCTCCGAATCCAACATCTCCTCTCGCATCTATTTCCAAGGAATATTCGACTTCTCTGCAGTGCCGCTCCACCAACCGATTTCAACTCTTTTTCCAATTCCAATTAAAACTAATAACAAAGTTTCCAAGAAATTTAGAGGGAGAGATAAGACCTGATGTGGACTTGACCGGCGTCTAATTTGAGATCGCAATCTAATTGCTTTAAATCAATAAAAACTCCGACGAGGTGTGAGAAGGGGTTGGCGTTGTCCATCCAACTTATAGGCCTTCCTTGCACATCAGCATTTGCCACTAGAAGTTGGGACGACAAAGAATATGGGTGTTGTGACGACTATTGCCAGAGTTTCACCTCAAATTCTTCTTCCTACTGGTGTTGCAGCTATGAAACCAGGGTTAGGATTTTGGCAGCCGAGAGAAGGGGGAGGCGTTGAGTTTGTAGTGAGCTGGAGAAGAAAATGTATTGGAAACAAATAGAGAGAAAGAGAGGCAAAGACGGTATCCAAAAGTATGCGCTTCAAGAAGCGTATGATACAAATTTATTTAGGCTTGTTAAAAACTACCGGTTTTTAAGAATGGGCACCAACCGAAAAAAAACAAAATCCTAAGGACATTAACCGAAAATTTGAAATTTAGGGGACATCAACCGAAAAAACTAAAACTTCGAAAACACCAAACGAAATTTCTCAAAAAATAAACCAGTACTCCCTCCGTTTCTCAATAGATGTCGTTTGGGTAAAAAACACACATATTAAGAAATCTAAAAGTAGAAATTATAATATTTAATGTTGTATAATAATTTTAAAAAATTGTGTAAAAATGATGGTAGAAAGTAGAGAGTTGTATGGAAATGGATGAAATAGTGTTTTGAAAATATAAGTAATAAATGCAAAAGTAATATGAAATATATTTGTAGAAGATTTGAGCATTAAATATACTTATAATGTCATGTATTGAGAAACGAAATTTTAAACCTCGAGATCTATTGAGAAACAGATGGAGGATCAAATAATAAACATATCCACTTAATTATACTTTGACAATAGTTAGCATCGTAATTACTTTGGTCTATATTTTACACTTTTATATTGCAATTAGTATCAAATAATTCAATGTTGCTCATTGGTGGAAATTGGCTTTATCGGTCATCGTCCAGTTGGAATCTTGGCGGCGAAGTGCTCACATATCTCGGTTTGCTCATCCACTTAATCAATTATACTTTGACGATGACAGAGACAATGCTTCGATTGATTATTTGGGAATTTTGATTCTGATAAACGATCTTGCAAGCTCCGTTGCCATCCTACTATCATCTCCTTCTCTTCATCTTCTTTTGGGAGCAGATTCATTTGACAGAGCCGGCGACCAAATCCGGTGACAACTCCACAGGTAATTCTGTTTTTGCAGATTTTGTGGTTTACATTCTCTCAACGCCCAATTGTGCGTGGTTTTACACTTTAATTGCTGTAGCTTCACAGCTTGTATCTTGGGTTTTAATCAGCAATTTATCGTCAAGGGTAATGTAAACTTTAGGGATTTCCGGTTGTGGAAATTTCGATGGGCTATCGGAGAGATTGTTTCCATGAAATTGCTTGCTGAGGAGCTAGGGATATTTTTTTCTTGTTGTTTCTTAGTTTCTGTAGGAATTCCGCTCTGCCTTTTACTTGACTACTAGTTGTTCGATGAAATGCCTAAAAGAGAGGAATTTGGGAGTTACTGATGTTGTTCGGTTGGGCAGTTTAATGTCGGTACTCTTCTAGGTGTAGTAGCTGCTGCTTCTGTTGCTCCTAATCCGAATCAAGATGGTTGTGTTTGGCTTGAATTCACATGTGTTAGCTAGAGATTTAGGAAATTTATAGGTCTTATTTTTATGTGAGGTTTATGGTGCATTTAAGGGTAACCTTTCTTTACCATAATAATAGTTTTAAATTTCAATTCAATCCTTGCGCTTCACATCCGCCTTCCCACCAAGGACAAGATCTCTAAGCGGGTAAACATTCTGCACACCAACTGCATCCTTTGCAATACAGCCCCTGAATGTGGCACACTCCTATAGAGCTCTTGCCCATTTTTCAAAGAGGAAATCTCTCAAGCCTTCAATTCGATGAATTCTCCAGCCCACTCCTTCGCAAATTTGATTACCCGGGCAAACAAAACCAGGCCTTCTTCTTCTCACTCACTCTTGGTCAGCTGCAAAAATATCCACCCTTGTCTACTTCATTTGGAAATATCGAAATATGCTATCTTCAACCAAGAATATACTGATCTTCACTAATGCATTAATCGAATTTTGCAGCACATTGGTTCGTTGCTCAGACCTTCAAGAAGCCCCCTTTTATGATTCCTATTTTGTAGTTACCATCCCTCTGTTGGTGCTTCTTATTGTTCAAGCATTTCTTGCTTTTGATCTGTTGTGAAATTCAATTCAGTTTACCTTTGTATAAAATTAGTTTCAATTCAATGCCAGTCTTATTTATGGTTCATCTGGTGTTTTTAGCTCTTTCATTTACCAATTTGTTTCATTTGCCATATATACCCAATGTCAATTTGTTTCAATTCAATGGCCCTATTTTGTAGTTACCATCCCCTTTTATAATTCCTATTTTGTAGATACTGCTGTAAAGTGGTCTATGAACTTTTGACAATGTTGCATAGCAGTGCAGATCTAAGGCTTTACCTTCATCAATATGACACACAATCAAAATAGTTTTAGGTTTTATGGTGCATACAGCAAATAATTATTCAGTATATATTACCAACTACAAATTTGGTCAATTTTTTTTGCATGATCTGTACTGCTAACAGATGGAAATTCTTTTGGGGTGCAGATTGAACAAGGATGGCCTAATGTTGGTGTATTCTCCATGATCAATAACGTGGCTGTTGCAACTCGTTAACCCGGGGTACACTTTGAGGGATGAAAATACATGTTGTGCTGCTGGATGATTATATAGAATTATTGAAATGCTAGGTTGCCTTAGCTCAAGTTTCCGGCAGTGTTCTTTGCATCCACCAGGAAATGAAGGTGAGATTTTTCCATTGAAAGCTATTTTGTTTTTTCTGTTTAGGTATGTGTGTTTTATAAGGTGTCTCCTTTCTAGTCTATTGAATAACTTTGCCTGTCTACAGAGAATTCTGCAGGAAACACACCAAGATCAAATCCATTAAATCCATCCCTTGAATTTTCTAAGTCAGTCCACACGTCTTCCTTCAACGAGGTATGGAACAAAATCAGTGTTGTCGGGGAATGGGAAAACGGAGATGTTAACGAGTTTGTGACAGACATCCTTGAACCAAATCAAGAACGTGTCCAGGATATCCTTAACCAAGCTAGCTCCTCTAATCCTTTTACTCATCACCTCTCAACTTATTTCAGCCACACCAAGCAAATTTGCCATCTACTCTTTATCTTAAACCGAGGGATCCGTGATACCCGTTCTCTATATATACCGATTGAGAAACTGATTGATATCCTTCCTACTGATCCAAATTCCATAAGCCAAACTCAATGCAACTGGGCATATGGTATCTTCCTTCAATTCGAAAATGTAAAGAATCCAATTCCCTGCCCCGGTATCCACGATCTCAACGACATACACCGTTGCTTCTCTAACCTCAAAGAGAAAGTTGATGGCTGTCTTCCTCACAAGTCACAATCTAAAGCATGCTCTTCTGTATCTTTTATAGGAACAGCGGTTAGTTTTGCCATAACAATGGCCTCAGTTTCCGCTCATGCTTTAGCTGCTCTCGTTTCCAGTTCAGTGTTTCCTCCGGATCCCAAGTTAACCAAAAAGGACCTTGCTCATATTGCATTATTGGATGCAGCTGCTAGGAGCGCTTATGCGCTGCATAATGATCTGCAAACCATTGATCGACTTGCTTGCCTATTACAGACTGATGTTGAAGGTGACAGGTTCTTCATTAGAGTTGGAATTGCTCGGGATAAGGAAAGCTATGCGATTAGCGAGGTAGTCAAGCGTCTTGCCAAGAGTTATCCTAAAATCCGGATGCTGCTAGCGGATCTTGAAGTGCATATCTGTCTATGTTTTACCGCCATTAATAGAGCTAGATCTCATCTTCTAAAGGAGATTGATCAAGTTCATCAAACCTTATAATGTAACAAGACACTTCTTGTACAATCAAAGAGTAAAAACTTCTTTTAGACTTATAATCCATAGATACCTTCTTCTTTTTTTGTGCTGCAATCTAATGCTCTTTTCATTAGACTTAAGTTCAGACTTAGAGATGCACAAATTGATTCTAGTCAAAACTCAATTGGTATTTTAGTAGATTTTGTAGGAAAAGAAATAGAATTTTTTTTCCCGAAAGTTAGTTTAACGCCCATTGTTTTTAAACTCTAAAAAAAAAATTCTTTCTATATCATGTAATTGTATTTTTTTTATAAGTATAAGTAAGTTTAAACACAGGATATTCTTATTATCCTCTCTTATAATTATAATTAATTATTTATATAAGTTATTTGACCGAAAACACTGGAACGATCTACCTAATTGCTTGATAGTTACGTCATCTTATTTGAATTTATTTAAGTAAATGTATATAAATATTATTCGTTGTCCTTTAATGTTTAACTATCATATTTTTCTTCATTTTAAGATGTCAAATCAAAGTATTCGGATCAAACAAAAATTCTTGTTCTCTTTCACAGGGCATGACAATATAATATTATAAGTAGGCTTGGGTTTTCTTTGATCAATTTGCAATTACTTTATTTTGAGTCTTTGACTATTGAGTTTTTGGCTTTAGCTCAAAGCTGACTTTTGAGAAAAATGGATAATAAGTCCTTTTTGAAAAAGCAAATATAAATTAGGTTCCTTATATTTTATGATAACTTTTTAAATCTATATTTAATTATATTAGAGAGGCATAAGGAAAAATGGTTAAAAATAAAAGACTATAAGTGTGCATTCTCTTTTCAGATCTGATAAACCTAAAAGGGAAGCAGTTGTCGGCGAAGCTAAAAACCGTCGATACGAGAAACCAGACGTCCAGATCCGGCTCCGTCGAGAGCAACCGGACTTCACAGTCGGGTGGCCAGAACTGCATCAGGCGGTGGCGGACTCAAGCAGGTGGATGGCGGTGGCGGACTCAAGCAGGCGGATGGCGGTGGCGGACTCAACCGGACTTCACAGTCGTGGCTCGCGCAGGTCCGACGGAGGTGCGGGGACAGGGGCTCGTAGTGGTGGCCCTGTCCGGCTACGGCGTGGCGTTGTCTCGGGCTGGCTCCGGCGGTTGGAGGAGAAGAAGGGAGAGGGTGGTGGTCCTGATTTTTGGCATGGGGAAGTAGAGAAGAAGAGCCGAGTGAGAACACGGGAGAGAGAAGAGGGATAGGAGAGAGAAGAAGGTGGGGTGATGGTTTGATTAATATATATATATATATATATATATATATATATATATATATATATATATATATATATAAATGAAATACATTTTCTTTTAATACAAAAGCTACTCGTACTGTGTACAAAAAATCGATGCTTGTGTAAATCGAGGCTTGTGTACAAATTCAATTCGACGTTTCTTTGTGTAATTCGATTGGCTTGTGTAATAAAAATCAATAGGGCTTGTGTAGATAAAGTCATTAGAACTTGTGAACATAAAGTTGATAAGACTTGTGTAAATAAAATCGTAGGACTTGTGTAAATAAAATCGATAGGGCTTGTGTAAATAAAATCGATATGGATTAGATCGGCTTGTGTAAATAAAATCGACGGCCTATGTAAATATATAGGTTTTGTGTAAATCGAGACGACTTGTGTAAATCGAAAGAGGTCTTGGGATATCCCAATTTTTTGTAAAATCAAACTTTATGTTTGTGTAACACTAGTTTGTGTAAGTGAACGGTAAGTATAACTTTAAAAAAATAACAATAAATTACCAAGTTTAATTAGTCTAGCTGGTTCAAGGGTGGGAAAGAGGGTTTGTCATTCAGAGTTCGAAACGAATAGGAAGGCTTTTATGTGTATTTTATCATTTTTGCAGAAACTCGCACTTTCAAAGTGCGAGTTATGTGCAAATTTTTTTTTTTCATTTTCTTATAATGAAAAAAAAAACTAACTTTGAACATAACTCGCAGTTTGAAACTGCGAGTTTCTGCAACAATTATAAAAAATATAAAATACACATAACCCACAGTTTGATTAGAAGCCTATTTACTACACTAGTTTACAAAAAAAACATACTTACCAAGTTCACCCTCTAATCTTACCTTCTTGTTTTTATCTTTGTTCATACCCCTTAATCTCTTATGCTATCTTAATTAATTGACACTACATTCTTTTCCTACTCGACTCAAAGTAATCTCTTTTCACCCTTTTAGGTTTTTTCAAATTCTTTCTCTTATGTTCTCAAATATCATTTTCTTTGACCTTCCAAGGGACAACAATATATTTTTCATGCCTAGTGACCTCTCTGATGCTCAAAACTTCCGTCTCTCAAAACTTGATTGATATTACCGTTAAAAGACAATTCTAATTTTACAAGGTTTAACTTGTTGTTTCGATGCTTTTTCATAGCTTTGGAGCCTTCATCTCGGATCTAACCCGGATAACATATCTATATCACTTACTAAAATTAAGGACGCTAATGCCACATGTCATGCAATGAGAATGCCACATAAACTTGCATTTTTTTTCTTCTCTAAATCAAAATATAAAAATCAATTTTTTTAGCCAACCAAATCTTAGTAAATAAATTAG